>OZ010577.1:42538406-42803406 GCA_963932145.1 Acanthosepion lycidas | reverse complement strand
ATGAAAATGACTGTCATCGCTTGTCGTTAACCCTAGGCTCCACGTGTATATTTATATATATATATATATATATATATATATATATATATATATATATATATATATATATATATAATATTTTTGTTATTTATTTCCAGTTTGAAGTTTTCTGATCTATTATATAAGCAATTGTTGAGAACATTTTAGAATTAGATTGCAGAGTAATTCAAATGCACCCATCTCCATCCTAGTCATCTTAGGCTATGGATCACAACTGGAGTGTAAAGGAGCGTCTGCAGTTTTGAAATGTAATGTAAGTCTTCATTTCTGAAATATTTAATTTTAATTTCTTTTATAAAATTAATTTTTAAAAAAAGTTACGTGATATTTAATCGCCACAGCAGCAGACTCCGTGCTTATATTAAGGATGTATTTCCCTTTGGCAGATAAGCCAAAACGAGGACATTGTTTTCCCATATATGTGTTTACACGTGGCACTTATCCACAGTAACACCTTCATTTTCCTTTTGTATCATCCTCAGGATGATAAAACTGTAATGTTCGGTCGAATAAAAAAAAAACATATATAAATATTTTACATTATAAGATACGTTTTATCAAACCAAATGTAAAAAATATTTTCCTGGTGATTTGCTTTGCCTGAATTTCTTTAATTTATTCAGGAAATCTTTCATTTTTGAGCAAAAAAAAATGCGTTCATGTTGATAGTAGACACATAAATAAGACTATAGAAACTCCTGGACAAAGCACTAAAGAAAAGCGAAAAGAAACCAACACCTTTATCCACTGTGTGATGTGTCCTCAGTGACAGGACCCAAAGAGTGTGAGTTCAATACCCGGTTAAGGCAGTGAAGAACTTGCGGAGGGGAATTAACAGGAGATAACTGATAACTGACATCCATTAAACATGGCACGTGGAACTAGAACAGTCTACCCCAGTGAGCGAAATAAAGGGTTCAGTTCGACATTCCAACCACCTGTAGGAGGCCGGAGCGTACAACGGTCGAAACGTTGTAATAAATATGGCGACGAAGATGAGGAAAATAGTCCGAATAGTGTAAATAGTAAAACTTTCACTCTTGTCACCATTTGGCTGTGAGGCATGTGCTTATTATACTCTTCTCAGACTGGACAGCATAATGGACTTCGTATATTTATATCCCAGCGTTACTTTTTTGAAGTGCAGCTCGCTTAATACTAATAATAATCACTTCCTTTTACCGGGCTTGTTGTACAATCCTTGCGATGTTGAGCACTTGATTCATTCCGCGTACATAGTGTGTTTGGGGCGATAGATGTGGCGGGGATCATCTGTCTCTAGGTTAAACCACTTCCTTCGACTTGAAGGCTCACTTTGGTCACGGACACGTGGTCGCTGATTCCATCGAGCACATCCTTCCCAGCGATTTCTTATCATCATCACCCCGGATAAATTGATTTCAATTCAGTCCCATGTGCAGATTTAGTCAGCAGCCAGTCGAAACTCGTTGTAGGTTTTGTCTTTCGTTTGAAGTCATTGCTGGCGAGACCTTCGGACCATCGCAAATAACTATTATTATTATTATTATTATTTTATTTCCTTTGATTTCTGGCGTGTACACATTTCTTTCCGGGTCCTCCCCAGAGACCTTAGGTTAGAAATGGCATCATGACACTTTACCCTGACAAAAAAAAAAACAAAAAAAAACGTATTTTAAAGCCCTTCGTAAAGTGTGGGATGTACTTGTGAGGACAATTTTTTGTATTTCTTTGAGTCATGAACTTCCAGGAATCCCTTCAATTAGTCTACTGGAATCTTTTGCAACCAATCCTAGGGCTCCAGCTACAAGGATTGTTGATGTTCCCATGTTATTATTAGTATTATTATTATTCTGACAATATGTAAAATTCATGTGACTTGTCCAAGTTGTCTAAATCGTAAGACGGACGATCGCAACTGGATATAGGTAAAAAAAAAAAATCAACGTTTTAATCAGTTAAAGAAAAGAAAGCTGAAATTTTCCTGTCTTTTCAACTGTGAATGAGAAAATATATTTCACAAACAAATAAAACATGCTAACAAAACAAGTTATGCGCAAATTATTATAAAAAAATTATAATTGAATTTTTCCTTATTCCATTGTGCTTTGCTAATGTGACATTTTCGACAAATCTGTCAAAATAATTTTCTTTAGTTTTCTTATACTGAATAAGACAAACGCTTAGGATGGTTTCAATTTAAGCATAAAAAATAGTGAAAATCCGACACAAAAGATACAACAGAAAAACTGCAAATAGACGAACTTATGTATTTTTACATTTATAGAAACGAATACTTAAATGGGTGTGTGCTTATGAGCCACGAACAAACACACACACACATATATGTGTGTGTGTGTGTTACAAATGATATTAAAGACAATAGGCATTTTTTGTCGATTAGAATTCATCACAACACTCTGACGAAGACTTACCAGCCACCTATGGGACCATAGTGCCATCAGCCAATATATTAATAAGCAACATAAGGATCGAAGTAACGTTAGACAGTTCCTCACAAATAATACTAAAATACTAGCAAAATCAACTAGTAAAAATAGACTTATGATCCCCGAAGCAATACTCATACAACAAAAACAACCATCAATAAATAAAAACTATTAGAATTTAAGAACCGGCATCTTATAATGTGTATAAAAATTTAAAAAAATAAGATAAACACAAACACACGCACACGCTTACATATAAGTCACACCTCGCCTACGTTGCAACAGTTTTTGACGAAAATTTCCATTTGTCCCCACCTACCCTAATGATAACTTAAGAATGTCGAACGTTTTCGTCTGATTTGGTTTATTTTTACGGTATATCAGCCTCAATTAGTTATTTAATGCTGACAGATTTTTTAGGATAGGTTCGTATGTATTCTTTGTAAGAAGTTTGTAGATCAGGTTTCATTGACGTATTTTTGTAAAGGTGTTTCTGTCGAGGGTCAAATGTATTGCTGGTAATTCTTTTTCAAAAATATATTGGTAGTAATATTTTTGTCAGAATTGTATTGCTGGTAATATTTAAAAATGTATTGCTCGTATTTTTACTATAAAAACATATTTTTATACTTTCATAGTGTTTTGACCCAAGTTTGGGGGTTAAGTATTTTCCCATGGCTGGGGCCCTAACAGGTGCTACCATCTCGCTTCAGGGTGGACCTGGGAACAACAGCAATTAAGAGATGGTTCAACGCGCTTCAAAACATCCCTTTCTGCAAGATGTAGTTTATTGTCATACACAGAAAGTTCGAACGCTTTGACCATATTTCTTCTGAAATAAATTTCGGACAATTTCTGGTGGAATTTTCTACTTATCTGAAAAGAATTATTCGTAATTTCGAAAAGTTGGCCGATAAAATTAATCGACAAAAACGTCGGTTGTCTTCAATAATGTTTTCCTTAAAGAATAATTGCTGCTGAAATACGCACAATATATATATTTTGTATGTATGCACGTATGTATGTGTGTGTATCTCTATCTATAAAAGGTAGGATGTGTGTGCGTGTGTGTAACGAATGCACGGCTGCAATTTTCGACGGATTTCCACCAAAATTTACATGCACATGCTCCAAGTTAGCGGGAAGGCCAAGACCGACGTTGCATTTCCCAACTCCCATCGATAGTGGAAATAATCGATTTTTTTTCATGCTTCTACGGTAGTTTTCATGTAGTTTGCGGCCATTTTTCTACTGGCCAGAGTGAGAGCCTATAAGATTATATTGGTCAGCGCGAGAGCCAACAGCTGACTGACACGAATGTTATTAATAAAAAAATAGATAGCTGCATTCGTCACAAGTGGGAAAAATTTAAATCTGCATGGCACTTTACTCCAATTGGCTCATTCGCTTGCTTAAACTCAACTTTGATTCCGCAGAACTGTGTTAAGTGTGAAAAAGTATTTGTTGTTAACATTCTTTTTCATTCGATTTTTCCTGTTACAAGTCCTTTTTTAAAGCTGATCGTTTTGTATTCATTTTGTTTAGTTCTTTTTTGTAACAGATTTGATGTTTAGTATAGAGCTTAGAAAAAATTCTCAGTGTGAGATAGGCAAGAAGTAAAGCATGTAGCAACATCGGCACGGCAGAGGGCACTCCTTTAAAGGCAAGGAAGAGCAAAAATAGTTTAAGTCAAGTGATAGCGATTGCTCTATGAGTCGTACGATTTTTGAATCAAGCACGGGCAACGCCGGGTCATGCTGCTAGTGTAAATATATATGTAAATGTTAAAATTTCTTATTCTGAAACAATGCTATATTTGTCGAAGAGAAAGTCAGGTAAATGGGTATCTGTGACAAGTCATTATCCAAATATAAACATTTCATCAAAAACATAAGATTTCATTGCACTACGCAACCGGAAATAGACGAGACCACTTCACTATACAATAGCATATGTACGCGTGTCTGCCGTGTGATTGAAACATTCGCTTTCTGACCATGAGATCGTGGTTCGAATCTCACTACAATGAACCACACGCTGGGGTTGCCTTCACGAGCCTATAACATGAAAAAGTCACCTCCCTGATAACTTGACCATTGTGAGATTTTTTTACCAGAGTCTCATGGTCGGAAACCATACATTGTAATCATTCAGCCACGCACCCATATAACCATAAGTAAACGCTCAGTGTGGGTGCGTGTTTGTGTAATGGATAGCGGTTCAGAATGAGAAATCGGATAGGCGAGTTCGAATTCCACTTGAGTTCGTTGGAGTCATTTACGCGTAAATAACTTTAGGAAAGTTTTGTTTTTTTGTTTTACTAATTTTCACTTAGTTCAAGGTCCAAGAGACACTTGAAGTAGAAGGTTTCTGTGTAGAGTTGTATTAACGTAAGTATGGACAAGCGTTAGGAGTACAGCGCTGAAGCAGACTCTACTAGGAAACCCAATCCTAAACAGGAAACCGCTACTCCTGTTCAAAAGACCGGAGAGGAGTTTGAAAAGCACGATAGGCGAACCTATCTACTCCTTTAAAATAAACCCATCTCTTCTCCCCCAGCTATGGGTAAATAGGAAGGATAGATTGGGTATTATAGCCTTCATTGGCAACCGGTCAAAGAGAAGGGGACTCAGAATTCAAACCAGCCTGGAGAGTAGCTGTGATTTCTATGTGGTATAATGGTTAGCAAGCTTGTCTCGATAGATCAGTTATGACTGAATAGTAAATTCGATCCTCACTCGGTGCTCCACACTTTCGGTCTTGTGCCACATCTAAGCTACGCTTAGAAAATCTCCATACTAGCCAGGGGTGGACTCCGTCAGGGCTCGAGACCCCCCCTTCACCATGTTGGTGCGGTTGTGGTGCATGTTGTGACCTACGACCCTCATTTACGTTAAGTAAATATAGAGTGTAAAGAACTGGAATCATTACCGATGACATGAAACAAATTTTAAGTATGTTAGTTAAAAACATGTGTCTAATTGCGCACAAATATATCACCGTTATCCATCCCAAGGGATAAGGATCATTCCTTTGTCAATGAAAGGCGCGTATGTGAGTGAGTTCTTCTGCTTCATATGCCGTGTCCCTTCAGGACGTTGGCGATCATGACTTTCCATAACTCCATGTCCCTTGTAGCTCTTAATAAACCTTGTCCTTCTCCCAAGCCCTCTTCCGCCATTCATTTATTCAAGCTCATCAAGAATGTCCTGCGCAGTCTTCTTCTTTCCCTCGACCTGTCCCGTGAGTATTAGATTTTCTAAGTCCTCCTTCCTCATTATATGCCGTAGAAACCTCAACTGTCTCTTCCTGATATTAATTATTAGTTTCTTTTTTTGTTTCCATTATCTCCAAAACTGCGTCGTCACTCTCATGTTCGGTCGACTGTATTCTTAACATCCATTTTTGACAATTACATTTGCTGCTTCAAGTCTTCTCTTTGAGGAGACTTTCCAACACTCACTGTCATACAAGAGGACAGATATCACAGAGCAATTTAATACTCTTTTTTTCTTGTTTCTAGCGTAATTTTCCTATTTAGTTTTTGGAATGCATCCGTGGCTATCCCA
Source organism: Acanthosepion lycidas (assembly GCA_963932145.1). Taxonomy (NCBI): domain Eukaryota; kingdom Metazoa; phylum Mollusca; class Cephalopoda; order Sepiida; family Sepiidae; genus Acanthosepion; species Acanthosepion lycidas. The sequence continues at coordinate 42,797,369 of OZ010577.1, read as the reverse complement.
ATAGACCTTCGGATCTCAATAAATAAGAATTGTACAGGTCCAGACCTACCATCCTGACTACCTCATCAGGATCCAACAAAAACGTTGGGGTCAGAACGTTTGATGGAAGATAAGTTGCAGTGAGTGGACTGGCCAAGTATCAATACAAATATTTTCCTTTCCCATAGGCCGGGTCTATTTGGATCATGCTCGTTACGTATTAATAAGATATCGAATAATAACAAATTATATTTTAGATCAAAAACTTGTGCTCACCGGCCGCGAACGAACTTGCATCCCTGTTCTTTATTGATATTTTTCTGACATGCAGCCCGATAAATATAACATCCATTGTTTAAAGTAAAAATAACAATGTTTTGTCTATTTCAAATACGCGTATCTGCTATAATAATGTCTGAAATAATATATATATATATATATATATATACACAATAGGAAAAACTATTCTTAGCCGACACGTTTCTCCCTTTGGCATTACCAAGGCAAATATCAAGTCTCTCAGCGGCCGAAACGCGTCGGTTAGGAATAGTTTCTTCTCTTGCCTTTTTAGTCAATTTGCTCCTTTACAGAAACACTTTATTTAAAAATAATTTACACACACACACACACACACACCTGATTCAATGTTGAATATTAATCACGGAGCTGCTACGTTATACTGTAATAATTACAAGTAAATTTATGCATTGTCTAATTATGCAGCCTTGTATATCTTATACTTCTTTCCATACTAACTTTTAGTGAAAAATATATCTGCATTAATATCTAAATAATATTTGAAATTAATACTCGACATAAAACTTATATCTTAACATTAAAGCGTACGATAATTACCAAGGAATTTCTCGTGATTTTTGCACATTTATAAAGGAATTATTTCTCTACTGTTGTTAAATAAACATCATGAGTATTATATCCGTGATTACAATGACACAGTATACTGTGCAGATAATTTGATCTTCGAAGATTTTTTTTAATATATATCTCACATTAATTAAACCGGTTTACTTTCTCAGTGTGATTCGGATATTCTAAAAAATTAATTTTCCTATTTAAAAAGACGAAATAGTTCACACTGGGTATTCGACCCAGTGTGAACTATTTCGTCTTTTTAATAAAGAATGCTATATATTCAAATCCTGCTACTTTGTCAAGTAATGGGAAAAAATAAAATTATAGTTTGTGTGTCTATCGGAGATAGAAATAGATCCTGACAAAGCAGAGACATTGTCTCTGGGACAGATGAGATAGTGAAACGAGAAGCGTTAGTTATATGCTTCCGCAGTAAGAAAAACTAATAGAACTTTTAACTAAGCACGCTTCTTTCGGCTTACTGATTATAAATGTTCAATCACAAAGTCGATTACTCCTGAAAATACGAGGTCACATCAACAAGTTTCGGGACTGATGCTATAGTAAAGGAAGCTAAATTACGCAGAGTGAAGACGCTTGGCACAGATAGACCTTGAACTCTGTCGTGAATGCGCACTAAGTTATAAAGTGCTTGGAAGGAAAATGTGTATAGAGTGATTGTCTCACTGCCATAACACGGGACAAACCGTAGGGTCTATGGCTATGACCCCCGAAACTAAGGCTCAGTCATTGCAATGGAAGACCCTCAACCTCTCAGAAGCCGAAGAAATGAGGCGAAGCAATGTGAAATCCAAGAGAATGCGATGAGACAGCTGTTTGCTGTTCCAATAAAAAGAGCTCAAGGAATACTTCCATCAATAGAAACTAAGCTGGATAAAGTCTATAGTTTCAGAAGGGGACTATATCGAAGGAGGTTAAATGACGAATTCATGTTTTCTTGTTTTCTTTTTATATCACCATTCCCAAAACTTTTTTTACTGGTATAAGATTAGTTCAATTTCGAGGCATTTTTCGTGCATGATTTGTAAAAGAAGAAAAAAATTTGAAAGTTTTAATATGTACAATTAAGAATTTTCAAACCAGTACATATGCATATGATCAAGAAAGATACATTTTTTTGTTTTATTGTTTCTTTCTTGTATGTACCAGAATATAATCATTAAAAAGACTGTCCAAAAGTTTGTTGATTTCGAGCTAAACTATTAGCCACTTTCAATTAGGAACACGTCCACAATATAATGACCGTATTGAGAAATTAAGATGTATATTTTCAGCAACTTTTATACAGTATACAACACTACTTATACACCATACGTCCTGGGTATGACGTTAAACTACATCCGCGTCCTGGGTATGAAGTTAAACTACATCCGCGTCCTGGGTATGGCGATAAACTACATCCAACAGCAAGGCAACTACATCCAACATTCGGATAATGTTTTCGGAAAAATAATGTTGCCAGGTATACGTTTTTGAAACAATAATGTTGCCAGTTATACGTTTTTGAACGTCCTGGATATGGCGATAAACTACATCCAACAGTAAGGCCTCAGATGGTGTTTTGGGGAAAATAATGTTGCCAGCTATCCGTTTTTGGAACCATAATGTTGCCAGCTATGCGTTTTTGAAACAATAATGTTGCCAGTTGTACTTTTCTTTTTTTCTTTTTTTTTTGAAACAGTGGTGTTGCCAACTATACTTTTTTTTTGAAACAATAATGTTGGCAGCTATACGTTTTTTATTCCATACAAAATAGGCATTTAAAATCCATATAAACTGGATTTGGCATTAAATAACCCACAGTGGTTGATATGCCATAAAACCCAAACAAACAAACTTATGCACCATTTATACAACGGACACAATCTTTGAAAACGGCAAATAGTTTAGCCGAAGGCGCTTGGAATCAACAAACTTTTGTACAATTTTTACATTCATTAAGTCCAGAAAAGATGTTTCTAGTCATGCAAAAAAGAAAAACATCTAAAAAAATTTTTTTGTCAGTCATGTACAACGAAACATGTATTTATATAAGAATGTACATATGGATGGATGACTTCATACATTTACCTATGCACGTATTTATTGATAAAATCCAAAGAATAATCTGCAGTGTCATTGGTCCTGACCTGGCATGTCGGCTTCAGTCACTTTCCCACCACCGTAATGTAGTTTCCCTGTTCCGTTTCCATAAATACTTTTATGGTAATTGTTCTGATGAACTTTTCTCTATGGTATCTAGACTTTATGAATTTAAGCGCAGTACTAGATCGGCGACAAGATTCCATCATTTTACAGTTACAATGGCTTGATACAACCGTAAGTTCTATGCTAACAGTTTCTTCTATGGCTTATGGAACTCTCTTCCAGCTTCTTGATTTCCAGTCAACTTTGATCTTCAAAATATTTAAAGGCAATATCAATCCTCATTTTCTTTCTTCTTAATTCCTGTTCTTTTATTGTTATCACTCCTTAATAATGTTTTCTTGGAGGTTTTCTCACTCAGTAACCCCATGCGTGTTGGTGAATTTATTGCCTTGCGCCTATATGTATGTACTCAAACTCAATATGTTTATCGTTACTTGAATCTCGGTGCGTCAAGGTATGTACATCCAAGGCTACAGGTGACCACTTCTACTCAGCGGGAGTCCGACTTCAGATGCAGGGAAAGACACTTCCCTGACTTATCAGGGTCTTGAAACTCATCGACTATCGTCACGTTTTTTAGCCGGTTCGTTGAAGCTGCCGACCAGAATGTGGCCACTGTCGCAGGTTAACAGTGGGCTCATCGGTGGTTTCAGCAAGCAATTTATATCGCATAGAGCTTGGTAAGAATGGAGCCTTGGTCATCCACTGACGCTGGCCTCATTTCCAGCTGTTTCGATGTTTGTTCTGTTACTAGATCCAAATCGGAACAAGGAAAGAATGCGATTGACTGTGAACAACTCATTCTCTTCTTAATCAAATTGGTTTCTTTATTCATCAGTCATCCTTCGATAATAGTCCTAGTCCATGAGATTCTGGTTAAAAAAAAATCTCACAATGGTCAAGTTATCAGGGAGGTGACTTTTTCATGATATTGACACTGCTACAGATTGGTGCAGCACAATGGTGATTACAGCAAAAAAGTATGGTCGCCCGAGGCGTACCACCGATTATCAATATTTGAATTCGCAATGCAAGCGAGAACCCTACCACACTGCCTCACCTTTTCAGTTGGCAATCCAAGAAAACGGTACCGGATGCTGACGATGGCTACCACTTTATTATATTAGATTCGAAATCTAATGGGTTATTCCCTCACAGGTTCGAATCCTGTTCACAGCGCCATGTAGAATATTGGTTAGCTTGCAAGTAGTCTGACACACAAGTAGACTAGTGAAGCCACCAAGTTAAACTAATTCTGAGTCACTTAATGGAGAGATATATGTGTGAATGTGTTTGGCAGGTCTATTCTAGTAAGATGGACCAACCCACCTAAAAGATTAGGCACTCTCCTATAGAAATGAGGTAAAATTAGCTGGCTTGCTTTTTCAAGAAGACGGCCATGTTAGCAGGTAAGTCACTTGACTTCTACAGGCTCGTGAAGGCAATCCCAGCGCCTGGTTCCGTTGTAGTGAGATTCGAACCACAGTCTCATAGTCAGAAAGCGAATGTTCCAATCACACGGCAGACACGTGTACATATGCTAGAAATTTGGTTCACTGTGTCGAGCCAAATAATTTTTCTTGTCAGAATTCATCTTGCACGTTTATAAATCTACCATTCGTCTGTGCATTGAATATTGCAACGATATCTGTTTTGGTGCTGCAGAAATATACCTAATAATTCTCGACAAAATCCAAAGACTGCTTTGTAATGTTATCGGGCCAGAGTAGGTATCTCAGTTTCAGTCGCTTTTCAACCTCTGTCTCATGTCTTCCCTCTGTCTTTTCTATAAATATGTTTTTCTAATTATCTCTCTTCTTTGGTCCATCGGCCGCTTTTTACTGTTTTTTTTTTTTTTTGTTTTGTTTTTTTGTCGTTTTTACAGTTGAAATAGCTATTAGGTTGGTGCAAAAATAATGTCGTTTTCTCTCACAGTAACATATGTGAGAAAACGACTTTTTTTTTGCACCAACCTAATAACTGCAAGTTCTATTCTAATAGTTTATTTTCTCGTACTTTTCACCTGTGGAATTATCTTCCGGTTTCTTGCTTTCCTATTACTGACAATCTCCAAAAAAAAATTAAATACTGCTTCAATCGCCATGTTCTGTCTTTCTAAACGCTTTTCTTTTGTTTTCTTCCTCTCACTAAAGTCTTTTAATTCTCTTCCTCTCCCAATAACTCTTTGCATCTTAGTGGCATTATTGCCTTGCTCGTCGTGAACTGATTAAAAAAAGTAGTATAAAATACCTAAATAAATATATTTTGTGTTAAAAATTGGTACTCTCCACGTTCTTTTAAAGAGGAAGCTACTCTTCTTCAATATGCCCTGTCCTTTTAAGATGTTGGCGATTATGGCTAGCCACAACTTCCTGTCCTTTGTAACTCTCAATAAATTTAAACTTTCGCTATCTCCCCTAAACCTTGCTCCACTATCCATTCACTTAAGCATGCTTAGGTAGGCTATGCATTCTTTTCCTCTGTCTTTCTTGCCTGTATTCTGTTCTGCGAGTGTTAAATTTTCATCTTTCCTTATTATGTGCTCTTGAAATTTCAACTTTCTCTTTCTGATGTTATCAGTCAGTTATGTGATATGCGTGATACACACTTAGGCGATCATGTTACATGACTGACGAGGCAGATTTTTCCCCGCAGTAGGTTACCATTTCTTTCTTCGGTGGACCAGTTATAATCCAAGACTACAGAACCTGGTCTGTCCTGCTATTTACCCATAGCTGGTGGGAGAAGAAGAGTATTCATATCTTTCCCAAGGGTATTAGCACGTAAGTAAATGTAATGGATTCGACTTCCTCAATCCGAGCTGCTATCCATTACTTCACAGTGCCTCCTGTTAAGGATATGTGCCTTTTTGTTAGCATTGTCTCTAGAACTTCTTCGTTGCTCAAATGCTCCGTTTATGGTATTCTCAACATAGAACCACATTTCTGTTGCTTCTAGAAACTTCTTCATCTGTAAGGAGATTGTCCAGCATTTACTGCCATGTAGGATGACTGAGATTCAATATTCATTTCTTTAGTTCTATGTTTTGTTTCTTAATACTTTGCTTATTTTATATGTAACTAGCAGTAGAGCCCGGCGTTGCCCGGGGATGTAACAGTAAGAGATAGATCAAGTATCGACCATCATAAAGACTGAAAAATAAAATTGACAAAGTTTATTGTTTAAGGTTGACGGACACGCATGTCGTAATTAGTTTTATTTTTTTTTTATTTTTTTTTTTTTTTTACGAATTGGTCAAAACCCAAACTCAAGCAAAAACATTGTTTTCAATCGTTATGAGTCTACCGATTGAATAGAATTTTATCATAATCAATTGTCTTGTAAATGGAATTTTTAAAGCATTCTGAATGTAAAAATAAAGAAAAAAGTGTGCAAGACAATAAGAAACACTACCTGCCAAAAAAGTGAAGTTTTGTTGAAAATGTAGGAAATCTGATTCCATATATAAACGAACACAAACACAAACACACACACAAACACAAACAACCAACCTGGGTTTTATAATAAGTATAACGAAGTGAGTTTTCCCCCTTTCATTAATGCCTCTTAATCGTGTTTTCAAATTGATTTCGTGCAAAAACAATTGTTTTTTTCCAGTTTTTGGCGCTATCAGAACCACCGCAAGGTAATTTTACGTAGTCCTGTTGAGTTTTGTTGAAATCGGTTGAAAAATGTAGTAAATCCGATCCAATATATAAACGTACAGACACACACACACACACACAATCTACGTTTTATAATAAGTAAGATTTTATATTGTAATTTTTTAGGGCATTAATGATTTAGGAATACATGTCTTGTTAATTAACCCATGTCTGGGGGAGACGAGGTGGATTCACACCTTTCTCAAGGGTATTTGCGTGTAAGTGAATATAACGAACCTAACTGAAATTTGAACTCAGCGATCCAATTAATATTATACATTACACCAACCGCACATCCAAGTTTACACCAGTTGGTACTACCAAGCTGTCACCCATTGAGATATTGACCAGTCTCGAAGTTGCTTATCTTCGTTGATAGTACGGGAACTGAGATACAAAAGATAGCTGTTGAGGTGGAATTCTCTCAGACTGTTCTCTCAAAGATAACAAAAAGGATTTATTCAAAGCGGTCCAATTGCAGTTTTCAAAATAAAATGGAGGTGAGCTGTACAGAAACTTCTTTTCCAACCAATTTGCGAAATGCAATGAAATTTACAAAGCTGGGGCTGATGTTGATGTAGGTGTTTCTTGATCTGCAACACGCTGGAGATTCTATCAAATTGGATATGGCAGGATGAGACCAAGGCTATATAGAAAAATCTACTCTTAACAATAAAAAAAAGAAACACTATAGAAACTATTTTATAGGATAAAATAGTGGATGCGATGGATAAATTGTCGTCTAAATTACGCAAAAATGAAAATAACACTGATATGTCATTTTAAGAGATTGTTAACCAAAATTATACAAAAATATTTTGAACTACTAAAGAGTAAATTTATTCAATAGAATCGCTATTGGCTTCAACCATGGCGGCCAGACGACTTCGAAAGTTCCAGCACCTCTTCTGGGCGGTCTACTTGTTTAAGTTGGTGAATGCTGCCATGATGCTTGCCTTCAGTTCATCTTTAGTTTTATAAGTAGTTTTTTTGGTCTCTCGCTCAACTGCGCCCCACACATAATAATTATAGGGATTGCAGTCTGGGGAGATAGGTGGCCAGATGTAAGGGGAGATCTGGTCTCAGAAATTATCTGACAGCATGACTGGGTTCTCCTGCTTGTGTGGCATTGTACATAGTCCTGTTGCCAGGTTTTCCGGCATTCACCCTCTTGGTCCAGGTCAGCACTACCTCCTGAATGCATTTGAAGTAGGTCTCGTGTTGTGTCTGAGTCCTTGTGAGAAGATGAATGGAGGCATAACATTGCCATCGCAAGAGATCACTCCAAACATCTTCATTATCACCATTAGACTCATCCAACCCTCTCCAAATCCTCCGTACAGTCCTCAGATTGACACACACACACACTCTGAAATGTTCGTATTGGAGCTTCCGGCGCGAATGCCAAGCAGTACAGCATGCCGTTTCCAAATTTCTGGAGAAGCGAATTATAGACGGTGCCCAACTGACCCGCCGATATTGTGCAGTCGACAAATTCAAAAACAAACGCGCATGCCTGAAATTAAAAGTATAAAATGGCAACATTGCAATATTTTGTTAAAGTTGTTCAGCGCAAAAAATTAACGATGCGATAGGTATTCAACTGGTATTTTATTGTCGTAGAACTCGCTATAGGCTTAAAATAGGGTTAAAACTAATTATTATTATTATTATTTATTTGGGTTTCTGGGGTATACACATTAACTTCCAGGCCCCACCCAGACCTAAGATCAAAAAGGCTTCATGACATCTTCAACTGATCATTTTTTAAGAAAAAGATCACTCACATTTTATATGTATATTATTATTATTATTATTTTTATTATTATTGTTATTATTATTATTCTCGCATATAAACTCTGATAAGACAACGAGGAAAGGATTCTCAGATACACAAATTCCCAGATAAAGTTGGCGTCATTTAATCAATGTAAGATGCTGATGCGCAAAAAAGAAAAGGATGGGGCAAGGTCAAGAACATCATAATCGGGTGCCATGCCCAAAAGAAGTCTTTAACCTCGTGATTTGAAATTTGATCCAGTTAAAAAAACATACAATATCAAACACTGACGAAGACTTCAGGACTATCCAATAATTTTGAAATTTATAAAAACCTCTACTTCGCTCCAGCATATCAACAAAAAAAGAAAAATAAACAAATTATAACTGAGTCGTCAATTCACACACACATATACATATATACATATATATATATATATATATATATATATATATATATATATATATATATATATATATTCACAAATTAAGTATCGAAACGCTTATCATGGCCATATGTTGAATAAATCTATTGAACGTATCAGATCCCATATTTATACTTTTCTGAACGAATGAACGCTAATTCTCATGTTCAAATTCGAAATTCATAACAGGCCACAATTTATAAATAAAATTAATATTATAGCTCTAGTTACCTATTGAGCGCTTTTTGGCAGAATTCATCTAAACTCAAGACACACAAAATTCTCGTAATTTTTACTTATTTTCTCAGGTGTATGTGTGTGTGTGTGTGTGTGTATTTGATGTAAATGCAAATTAATAATAAATTTGTAAATATTGGATGAAAAATATTGACTTTAGTGATATTTTTTTAATTCATGTCATTAATTTTATTTTGTCACTTATTTAAAACATATACAAATGCTACTCAATTAGACAAAGTTTGATTTCATTAAAAAGAAAAAAGAACATATATTTTTAAGAGCATTTGCTTCTTGTTTTCTTATTTCATTCATCGAGAGATAAATATGTTTTTTCAAGCTTTTTGAAACGAATGGCTTTAAGTAAGAAACTACCGATTTTATTAACATTTTTTTTAAATTATAAATTACAGGCTCCCAGCACAATAAGACTTTTTGTCACGATATATTCGTTTCAAAACATAAATAAAGATGTCATACCATCATAACATGGCACTTTTCAAGATATTGAATAAAAATTAGCTATTCTGATGCAGTATAATCTTTTGAAAGTATCGAAAGGAAATGAAAATTACAGATTTGATGCAAATTCACGAGGAAGCAGTACCTAACGATTTGTCTGTGTGTGTAGTCATATTAGAAATTTATATGATAGGTAATAAAGACGTAACTTGAAAAAAAAACGCACGAAAAATCTATTTTGTTGATCATTTGTAACTACTGCGTATTTTACGACTCGTCTTGTTCCGTGATAACCTTGTTTCTCTGCAGTTCAATCGCCTGCAATACTGTGTTTTCTTTTCACACTGAGTTATTTCGAGTGTGTATATATATATATATATATATATATATATATATATATATATTAGGTTGATGCAAAAATAATTTCGTTTTCTCACATAGTAACATATGTTAGAAAACGAAATTATTTTTGCACCAACCTAATATATATATATGTGTGTGTGTATGTGCGTATATATATATATATATATATATGTATATGAGGTGGACATCGAAGTTACTTATGGGTGTTGACTTTGATGTCCGATTTTATATTTACATACACTATTTTAATATATTAAATAATATTATTTTTAATCATTTTTATCTTTGTATATTTACTCGCTTAAGTTATATTTCAATAGGTGGTTAGCATTCGTGTAATGACACTTTCAGTCTTAAATATTTATCGGTTGTGGTATCCGATTGTCTGGGTCAATGTCTGTGGATGTGTGTGCATGTATTTATAGGTGTCTATGTGCATGGAAAGTGCATTCACTTTTAATTGTGTATATATGTATGTGTGTGTTGGTTTCCCTTCCCTCACTTCACCTTTTTTTTTTTCATGACAGACCGTGAAGATGTTGTCTGTCTCGTCTCTTTTTGTGTGTGCGTGTATATATATATATAAATATGTCTGGGTGCTTATATATTAGAATCTGATTGCGTTTGTTTTATGCGTGAGTTTAGGACCCCATTCACACACTCTTAGGATTAAAATGTATACATTGTCAAAGTACCGGATATTAAATTAGCTAAAGTAACTTCAATGAAGAAATAAATTGAATAACAAATATATTTCTTCTTTTCTCCTCAGTAATTTTATAGTTGTAAACTTAATAGCGATTAAATTTTGATTTTGAAATTAGCAGTTTTTAATTTTAATATTAAATTTTATCATATAATTTAGTAATTATTGGTTGGAATAAATTCTTTTTTAATACTACCCATATTTTAAACATCTGAATAGATATTATGACATGACTTCGTTGTCAAGCTTTTTGAATTTTCCTATACTTGTATTTTGATTGGTCCATCTAGCCTTTGTAACAACGTTTTCCCCTTGCGAAGGATTGTTAATTAATTTGAAACTTTTAAAACCATTTATTTTACATTCAACGTCATCACTTGATAAGACACCAGGGGTGTTGAAACAAAATGGCTATTTTTGTAGTGATTTTATAACATATTTATGTTATAAATGTTTTTTAAATAAATGATTATATCTGCTCTACTTTGTATTGAGCACTCTTTTAAGAATAGTAATTGTTGGTTATTGGAATTCATTCCATATACACCAATCATATACTTGGATATATATATATATATATATATATATAAGAGTGAGAAATCGCAAACGTGGATTAGTTTTAGTATATATATATATATATATATATATATATATATATATTATATTTTATTTATCATATTTCTGCTACACGCGTTTCCGATCTCGTGACTTTCTTCAGGCAAATAGAAGGAATACATTTTTAAAAGGAATAAATTTTCCATATGTTCTTTTAATGTCTCATTGTTCGTTTTCTGTATTTGTTAGTGAGCCTTGAACTCATTTTTGTACATATATATATATATATATATATATATATATATATATATATATATATGTGTGTGTGTGTGTGTATGTATGTATATATACATACATACTCATTGGGTGCAGTTCAGATATTCTAAGAATTTGATCAGATTGATCAATTTAAGTATTAAGGGACAGAACAATTTGCTTAGAAGGAAAAGTGTACTGAACTGTTATATAATGTCAGTCCTCTTATATGGATGTGAATGCTGGACAATTCAGATGAAGAGGAAACTTGAGGCAACAGAGGTGGGATTCTAAAGAAAAATACTCAGAATACTATGGATAGACCATGTAAGTAACGTGGAAGTTTTAAAGAAAATTGTAGCTAAAATAAATTTGCACTTGGAATTGAAGCAGCTGAAATTCCTGGGCCTTATAATAAGGAAAAAGGTCTCAGAGAATTTAACACTGAAAGACATATTGGAGAATTAGTTTACGTACACATGTGTGCATATGTGCTTGAGGAATCCAGATAGACAATGAAAGAGAACTATCATATATCAGTCTTGTCTAGAATCTATACTCACATCTGGAAGTTCATACGTATACTTTAACCACTTCAACCCAGACATATCTACACTGACGCATGTCTATATACATAAAAGTATTTTAGGTTTCGGCGTATATCGATGTAAAATCTTTATCTTCTATAGTGTATTTTAATGACGTGCAGATGAGATCGTGTCTATGAATGCGTCTTTTTGTCTGTGTATTTATAGCTAACTTTAAAATGAGAACATCTTAAAAATATCTGATAGCTGATTCTTTAACGTTCACTGCACTTCAAAAAAATAACGCATCGCCTACAAACGTCGACACACTAAATTGGCACCCTCCCAATTACTGTTTTTTTTAATGACTCAGACGAAATATAGCTTGTTCTTCCTTAATTTTTTTTTCCCTTAACAGCATAATCATTCTCTTAGTCTGTTGTATTTTTTTTCTGTAAATAATCATCAATAATTCGCAGACTTTAAAAAACAAAATTAAACTGATCAAAAAATAAACTGTTTCGAAATTAAATATTTTTTCGTCGACAAACGAAAGAAAAATGTTCTTTTGTCAACAAAGGGTCTAACCTTGATTTAAATTTCTCTTTTTTCTTTTACTTTTTCTTTTTCTTTTATATATATATATATATATATATATATATATATATATATATACATGTTGTTGTTTTTTTTGGGGGAGGGTAGAAAACAAAATTAAAAATCTCTCTGAAACAAATGAAATTGATTGATAATATTTGACGTTTTTATCGTTTAATTTTTAACTTAATATTTAAAGAAAAAGAAATCGTTATTTAAATAGATTTTATATTTACAATGACTTGCGTTCAATATCACCTAGTGAGAGAAACTCTGCTTACTTTTTTGTTTTTGAATACAACGTCTCTCTCGCACAAAATCGACCATGGCTCTCCACGGAATCTTTTACTTTACTATCTACGAATTACCATGGCTTTTTAGTAATGATAGAGGAACGGCTTCGTCTCATCATCTTCACGTTTTAAATTTCAGTATTTTCTTTCTTTTAGACTGGTCGCCAGACAAGATAGAGAGCCCGGTTTGAAATGTCATATAAACTAGATCTTTTCATTCATTCATATAATTACATTATAACGAATGCATGGGAATGCCAGGTGCTGTAATCTTCCATGTGCGGATGGGGAAATTGATAACGACTCAAAATTGTTAATCGGAGAGTCGAGTTCCACTACCAGTGGAGTTCGCTATCGTCACTTATGCGCAAATACCCTTGGGAAAGGTATGAATTCACCTCATAACCTCGTATTCACATGTTTAATTCGTAGGAATTGGGAATTGTATCAGTAATTGATTTTTATCTGAAAAAATATTCTTGTAATCTAAAAAGAATTCTGGCTTTATATAACTTTTCAAAAGGTTGATAAGAAGTAAAACATCAATCAATCAAATGATAATGAAAGAATGAACCCTGGACAAGAACCAATCTCTGAAATTTTATCTCAGAAGAATCTATTTTAAGCAGTTGGGTATTTACTAGTCGCGCACACGTGATAGACGAATTTTTAGGGATTTTTCGTCTTGGATAATTGTATCTCGCTCAAATGCGTTCTGGTCGTTCGTATGCATAATTCATATTAGATGTTCTTTTTCTATTTATCCTTGAAGTGGATTAGTGAATAGGCTCATACCTATTTGCATATGTTAAAAAGAAGTGATATAAAGTGTAGAGTAAACTAAGAGATAGGTAAGAAATTGACTACTGGTCATGTGTCGTAGAACAATACAACAGTCTTTATCTCCTAAACATTTCTAAATACTAAAAGTTTCCTTATAGGGAAACAACTGTTAACATTCCCATTCTGTAGAAGAAAAAAAAAAGAAGAAAAGAATAGGTAAATAGGCACAGAAAGTATAGAAAGAAGTACATGACTAATTGGAGGCAGAGATCCTGTTCAAAATGTGAAAACTTTGGGGATTTTCACCGTAGAAGTTGTTTCTATTTTACTTAAGTGTATTCCTGTAGCGATTCCTAAAATAAGCATAACCAAATCAGTAGAATATTTAATAATATAGACGTGACGGGGGTAACGTTAGATTCGCATTCACAGTTCTTCTTCTTCATCATCATCATGCCGTTTCCTTTCAGGACGTGGGTAATCATGTCTCTCCACACCTTCTTGTTCTTTGTATTTTTGTTATCTCTCCTTATCTCGGTTCTATCATCTTTTTAGGTATGTTATTTGCTATTTCCTCTATTTCTCTTGCATTTAATACGACTTGTGAGTGACAGCTTTATGAAGCCCACTTTCCTCATTATGCGCTCTTAACTTTCAATTGCCTCTTTCTAAAGTTAAGTATAAGTGTCCTTTTTGTCTCTATTTTCTCTAAAACTTCACAATTGTTCACATGTTCAGTCCATGGTATTCTCAGCATTCTTCCGTAAAACCACATTTCTGTTACCTCTTTATTTGTGATGCGATCGTCAAGCATTCACTTCCATATAGGAGGATCGATATTACATAAGAGTTAAGAACATTTTTCTTCCTTTCTAGCGAGATTGTCCTGTTTCTTAATACTTTTTGAGCTTACGACCTGAAACATCGGTTCTCATATTAAGTTGGTGCAAAAATAATGACGTAATAATGTCGTTTTTTGACGTTAAAAAATACGTCAAAAAACGACATTATCACGTCATTATTTTTGCACCAACCTAATATAATCACCGAAGTTAAACAACGTCGAACCTGGTCAGTACCTAGATGGGTAACCGCTTGAAAATACCAGGTTATGTAAGCGTGGATTTGCGGATATTATAATCAATAACGGCTTAGAATTATAATTCGGAGAACTGAGTTCCAATTTCAGTTGGGAACATTATATTCACTTACGTGCAAGTAACTTTGGTAAAGTCTTCTCACCATAACTATGGATTAAGAATGACTCGTATCAGTAAATCATTATTATTAAAAAAAAAAAAAAACTTCTTGAAATGTAAAAATATTTTATGGCTTTAAATAACCTGTAAAGGTTGATAAGCTTAAAAGCAAATCAAATCTTAATACTTAATAATAATTAAATCTTAATACCTCGTTAGTTAGCACGTCTTTCTTACCAGCTTGTAAGTGCACTTACTACCTCGTTACTGCGACTTTAAGCTTAATTACGTTTAGTTCTGTTTAATATTATCTATATTAAAAAATACACTATTTACAATATTCGGAATATTGTCCTCATCTTTGTTGCCATATTTTTCATAACGTTTCGGCCGTTGTACGCTCCGGCCTTCTTCAGGTGGATGGAAGGTGGAACTGAACCCTTTTATTTCGCTTGTTGGTGTAGACTGTTCTATTTCCACGTGCCATGTCTAATGGACGTCAGTTATCAGTTATCTCCTGTTAATTCCGATCTCCAAGTTCTCTGCCGCCTTAACCAAGTATTGACGTCACACTCTTTGGGTCCTGTCACTGGATGTAACTAACGCCCTTATCCACTGCGTCCATGAAATATAGACAGATATTTAAAAATATCCAGAATTGTATGCATTTATTTTATCTATTTCCTAGTTACCATAGACCTTCCATCAACCTTAACATATTATGAATTGTATATAATAAAAACATAGAACACTTCCGGTTTGTAGACTTTTTTCCCTGGTTTTCTTAAAAATTCTCGAGAGGTTCCGGTCGGAAGGTTGTCAACGAAACTCTGGTCATAATCAAGCGTAATCGGTTTTGACGAATTCAGGAAAATAATTTCCCTATTAATATTTAAGGTGTTTAATATTTGTAACTTAAATTGTAAAATAAGCTTAAACTATGATAATGATCAATGAATCAAAGTTGTTGTATTTTAAAATCTAGGATCTATCTAAAGTTCTTGTATAAAAACCCCGGAAAGAGATGCAATACATGCGCAACAACTGTTTTAATTCGAATAATAGATCTTTCAATTATGAAAAAGTATACAAAACGGAATTCCCTACACGAAATGATACTTTGATTTTTATTTTAATGAAGACTGTTTAAAATATTTAAAGTACTTCAGAATCGTGTTCTTATAAATCAGCATTACAACATCGATAGTAGTTTCAGAAAGTCGAAAGGTCTAAGGAAAATAAGGAAGTAAATTTCTAAATATGGTATGGTTTGCCAACCAGTCTAGGAGATGGAAAATTCTAGATTCAAAACTATGCTTATGGCTAAATATTTCACATCGTAAGCAAAACACAAGAGAAACACCTACAACGGGGAATCTGTGGCCTCTATATATACTTACAGGACTTGCTTGCATGAATAATAATAATAATAATAATAATAATAATAATAATTAATAATAAGAGATAGATAATGGACGAACTGTGAGAGATAGATAGGAAGGAAGGAAGGAAGGAAGGAAAATAGATGAATAGGAAGGAAGGAAAATAGATAGATAGATAGATAGGAAGGAAGGAAAAAAGATAGAAAGGAAGGAAGGAAGGAAAATAGGAAGGAAAATAGATAGAAAAAGCTAAATAAATTGATTGATAGGAACAGGGATAGATAAATTGATAAATTGATAGGAATAGGAAAAGTGAAAATGTTTCTGTTTTTAAAATGTAATTGTTTATATATGTCGGCATATTGCAGTGGTTATCGACGTGCCGATTTCAAATTGTAGTTAATGCGGTTGCTTTCGCTTTGGAAAGGTATGAATCAATTTTTACTCCCCCACACGAACTAGCGATTAGCAATAGAAAATACTAAGTGAGGTTAGTAACCATTCTAGAGCGAATAAAAAAATCGGTTGGCGTGAGGTTAGAACCTTCATCCTGAAAACAACAGCAGCAACAGCTAACGTTGTGAGGCTATGATCATATACTCCACATGGAAGTCTACAGCGTTAGTATACAACATAGTTTAACTACATTTATACTTACAGCGTAAAAAATAGTCCTGTTAAAGTGTCTTCTAAAGAACGAGAAAAAATTAACTACAAAATCAATGACACATTCTATTTGCCTATAAGTACTGAAGACATATCTTTTAATTAATTCGTTTTTGATAAACGGTAAATATCCCTAGTGGTATAAAGCGATATATTGAATTCATTATAAGATGAAGCATTGTCAATGATTGTTAATTTTTGACGAATAAATCGCTGGAGGCTTGTCATTTATTTTTGACACATGCTGCTAAAGAAATAACGTCTGTCGAATTATGGCCAAAAAATGGTGATGAAAAGCAACAGGAATATGAGAAAATAAATACTAGAAATCAGAAATTGATAAAAGTTAATGCTTTTATTTTGGTTTTCAACTTAAATCTGCTGTTTTTGTATAATTATACCTGAAAATAGATATGAGCATAGATAGATAGATAGATAGATACACACACACACACACATATAAAGAGAAAGAGAGAGGAACACACACACACATATATATATATATATATATATATATATATATATATAAAAGTGAACACTGAAGTTAGCACTCAGAGGCGACAGACTGTTTCATGCTAAAAGCAATCAAGGCAGCAATTGTTTCTAGCTACCTTGGTGATGATGATGATTATGTGTATGTGTATGTATGTGCATTAATCTAGAATTTATTTTAGTGGAAACACATGTTTGGGTAGACGCCTTTTTTGTTTTTAAACAATGCGAATTTTGACCATCAGCCTGAGAGGTTATAATTGTTCCAACGAGAGAAAAGTGTACATTTTAAAGAGTAGAGGGAAGCCGCAAACGATTTTGGTTAAAAATGGATTTTTTTAAATACATATAATTTATTTTCCATATTTTTGCTACTCGGGTTTCTTGCAACCTACTTCAGGTGAAGAGTAGTTATTTTCCCCATATTATTTAAAGGAATTACTTTTCCTTATGATTTCTGATGTTTAACCATTTGTATTTTGGTTATAGTATTAATCTAAATTTTCTTAGACTTGTAGAAAAATGTAACACTCTTCGCCTGATAAAGGTCGTAAGACCCGAAATACGTGTAGCAAAAATATGGAAAATAAAGTATAATATATATTTAAAAAATACATGTTACAACCAAAAACGTTTGCGGCTTCTCTCTACTGTTTAATATATCTATCTCTCTCTCTCTCTCTCTCTATATATATATATATATATATATATATATATATATATATACACAGTCAGATGCATGATTCCTCAATGCCATTATTTACCACCGTTTGTTACACTTGTTATATCATACAACTTAGCTGCGTAGCAAAATTATCAACTTCTGAACTCACTTTTGTACTGAGCACCTTTGTCTTCATTTTCTTAATCATGGCTTTCTGTTTTTTTATTAATTCGTTTTCTACGGTTTATCAACCCTTTGCAGGTTATTTAAAGCCGAGAAATAATTCTAGATGATAAGAATTTTTTGTGGTAAGATAACAATGATTTAATGATGCAAAGCTTACTAATTACCCCATAGCTGTGGGTCTATACCTTTCGCAATTGTATTTGTGCATAAATGAATATAACGACTGAAGAATAATGGACCCAGCTGGAATTGGAAATCAGCTCTCCGATTAACAATTCCAAACTTACAGCATCTGGTACTCCCAAGCGGTAACCCATCTAGGTACTGGCCAGGCTTGACGTTGCTTATCTTCAGCGATCGTATGGTAAGTGTTGTTTCAACATGGTGTACCCGTAAGTCTTCATTGCTATCTGTTACTGGTGTGTCAAAACACGCACACACACACACACACACGCACACACACACATGTATGTATGTATGTCTGTATGTGTGTAGTGCTTGGTTTCAAATTTATAACACACACGCGCACACGGAGAGACATTAATAAACTCTGATAGAGAAAAGAATCGTCCGAGATAAAATTAAAAAAAAAAAAAAAGAAAGAAAATGTCATAGATATTAACCTCTTAAAGAGAGAGAAGTGAATAGTCTGGGATAAACAAAAAAAGAAAGAATCTGAGATAAATAGAAAATGAAATAGATAGATAGATAGATAGATAGATAGATATTTGATTGGTGCAAAAATAATATCGTTTTTTGACGTTAAAAAATACGTCAAAAACGGTATTATTTTTGCACCAACCTAATAGATAGATAGATAATGAGTAAGTTAGTGATGTAAGAAATGAATTTTGCATTCCTCACACTATTTATATAAATGCATAATTCCTTATTGAAAGTACCTAAGCACGTTCACGGAATTAGATCTGTAGTCTTTAAGTTCTCGCATACAATCACAAAAATTCGAATATATTTAGATCGTTGATTAATCAGATGGAAGGTTTTCACGGCTTTTGACTTTATCTGTTCATTGTATTCGCGATATACAGTGTAACCCGGATATAAGAAAGTTGTCGGGACCGGATGTGTCTCTTATATCCGGGTTTGGTCTATATTGTTTAGGTATGGCTCTAATTTGGGACCAGAGAAAATCTCTCTTATATCAGGGTTTCTCTTATATCAGGGTCTCTTATGTGCGGGTCTCTTATATCCGGGTTACACTGTAGTTTGTTTTTATGCTAAACAAAAAAAAAGACAAAAGTTTAAATTGATCTAGTATCGGTACCTTTATTTAAAACCGACAAAAATAATTAAAATACATTATATATATATATAAAACATGAATGCAGCAAAGCTTCGTAATAATCGTTTTGAAAATATACTGATGAATCAAGGGAAATAACCGCGTTATGATTTAAACTTATTTAAGTCGAATAAAGGTACAGAACTCATGTAAGACTTTTTAAATAAAATTTTATCTGTTTCAGCTTTTCTTTTGGTGTTTATTTTTATTTTTTAATTATTTTTAATTTTTTTTTTTTTTTTTTTGTAATGATGTCATGCGAAATTAAATCGATCCGTTTTTTACGGTTTGTAGAATTTCTTAAATCAGTTCTTTAGATATGTAATCATACATAGTAATACCATTATGCAAAATTCTCCCTCAAATCAAAAGTAACACAGAGAAACGGTAGTTTCCGATTCATTTCTTAGCGGAGAATTTTTTATAAACCTGAAACTAAAAATGCTGTTTATTCGCGCATGCTATTGTCTAAGTTTGAAACATTCGTTACTGGTAATAATAATGAATGCAAATAGAATATTAGATGAGCTAATAAACCACAGGTTAGTATACTATTAATTTCAATCAAATTATGATTTTATAAATTAAAGTTAAAAATTTCGGTGAATTTGAGACGAAAAAAATTATTACACTTATTGCAGAGGAAGAACCGAGTTAGTTATAACTAATAGTTTTCACTTAAGATGTTATTACGTAATATAATGTTTTCTTTCTCCTGCAAATGCGACACTTGTATGAATAATCCAAGAGGTTATGTTTCAATATCAGTTTGGTGAAATTTACTTTAAATGTTTCGATTTAACGAATTCATTTCTTAACGACTAAATATTGTCTTTAATGTTATATATGGAATAAAGTTGCAGAGAAAATTATTTTAGGAACAAACTATTGGCCATTATAAACTTTCTCTTTTTTAATGTGAATATTTTTCTTTCTGGAATACGGGTAGGTAAGACCTTCGTCAATCTCACATGAAAAAGAGAGACGTCGACAACAGTAGATTTTGCTCTTTAAAGTATGCGTTTATTAATGCTTAAAATAATCATCGTGATTTTACAACGAAACTGAACGATTTTAATACTGATTCTGAACATTAAGTGAGGAGCGATGGATTTATAATATTCTAAGTCTATTTCCGCGAAAGCGAACGCATTTGCCTAGGCCAGAATTTGAACTCGAAGCTTCGGTCCCTCTTTCCACCTATATATATCCACTACGTTATGCACAGCTAATATGCGTATCGACCTTATATATTCAAATATAAAATTAAGCTTTAAAAATTTACGCTCTCTGGCAGGATAAAAAGATTCAGGAATACAGTTGTTCATTGCAAAACCTATCCTAGTGCCGACCGGAAAAGCGACCTGTTGTATGTAAACTAAGAATGAAACTACGGAAACGGAAGAAGACTAACACAGCACCCAAATTGCAATACAGCGAACTCCTGAACGACCCGAAACTAGAGGGAAAATATGTGAAAGTGTGGAAAGAAGATATGAGGGACAAAATGGAAATGGATACTCAAAATGGGACACACTAGATGAAGCTTTAATGACATCAGCAAACGATGTCATGCCAAAGAAGAATGGACGAAGAAAAAAAAAAACGAATAGATCACAGACGAGTTTCTGGACATGATGCCAAGGGAAGAGAAATCAATGCCCAGACAAAGAACAGAATACCGAAAATGACACCATGAAACAAGGAACAAATTCAGGCAAGCTAAATTAAAATGGCTCAATAAAAAATGTGTAGAAACAGAACGAATAAGTATCACAGATAAAGGAGATATGCATAAAAAAAATAAGGGAACAAGCAGGATAAAAAGGACATGTTCATCAACAGGCTGCATAAACTCCAAGGATGAAACGCTGATATTAGAGAAAGAGAAAAATACTCCAGAGATGGAATGAATATATAGGAGAACTTTTCCACAATGAAAGAGAATTATCGGCAATAATCAGAAATACCGACGAACCGGTAATATTAAAAACCTGTGTTGAAGTTGCACTGGCCATATTGAACAGAAACAAAGCGGCAGGGCCAGGCGGGGTTGTAATAGAGATGCTGACCGCATTAGACGACTTTAGAGCTGCTCAGCATTCTTGACATATACGGAAAGACATTAAAATAATCAAAAATCTTTACTGGCAGCAAACCCACTGCATACGAATAAAAATGAGTTCAGTAGATATACAAAAATAGGGGAGTAAGACAAGGATGTGACTTCTCACCGGACTTATTCAACCTATACAGCGAGGCGGTTCTGAAAGTATTAGAAATCCTGCTACAATCATAACAATATAATACAAATGATAAATTGCTGATGGCAGACACGGGTAGGAAACTACAAAACCACCTACAGAAGATAGTGAAGGAGAGCGAGAAGAAGGGACTAAGCATAAATTACAAGAAGACAGAATGCATAGTTGTTAGTTAAAAGATGTTATGGTAAAACACACCTATTCTATAGCTAATAGACTCTCCCACCTAATATAAGTAGGAGTAGTAATAGAAACGAGGGTCAGTCGATGTCAGACGACCGGCTGAACGGTTGAACTCTCTGCCTTCGGGCGGGGAGGAACCCGAACGAGGCTACGCCGAAGGGCGGAATCTCGTTCGGGGAGGTAAACCTGACCCTGAACCCGTTTATACGGGTTCAAAGGGTATATTTTTGGCCGAGCCCACGGGCTCGGAGATCCCACATTAAACCGGCCTTGTGCCACATGATACCCTTGTGGGGGGGGTGACT
Organism: Acanthosepion lycidas; assembly: GCA_963932145.1. NCBI lineage: Eukaryota > Metazoa > Mollusca > Cephalopoda > Sepiida > Sepiidae > Acanthosepion > Acanthosepion lycidas. Next base: position 42,775,057 of record OZ010577.1, on the reverse strand, counting down.
AAATACTAATCGATGTCAGACGACCGCCTGAACGGTTGAACTCCCTGCCTTCGGGCGGGGAGGAACCTGAAGGTGGCTACGCCGAAGGGCGGAATCTCGTTCGGGGAGGTAAACCGACCCTGAACACGTTTATACGGGTTCAAAGGGTATATTTTTGGCCGAGCCCACGGGCTCGGAGATCCCACGTTAAACCGGCCTTGTGCCACATGATACCCTCGGGGGAGGGGGGTGACATAATACTAGTCGATGTTGGACGACCGGCTGATCGGTTGAACTCTCCGCCTTCGGGCGGGGAGGAACCCGAAGGAGGCTACGCCGAAGGGCGGAGTCTCGTTCGGGGGAGGTAAACCGACCCTGAACCCGTTTAAAAGGGTTCAAAGGCTATATTTTTGACCGAGCCCACGTTATATCTGTGTATTTCCAACGGATATTATATTGTTCAGAATCGATTTTTTTTTCAGTAAAATCAATAAATTAGCCATTTTGACACATTCGTAAACAAAAGTAAATTCCTGATTGCAAAAATAAAATATATGTTTCTGAAGTGTGAAGGAAAATTAGCTGATTTAAAGATAAATTAATCTGAATTGAAATAGATATTACTTATAGCGCAAAATTTTGTATACAGTGTAACCCGGACATAAGAGAGTTGTCGGGACCGGATAAAAAGTCTCTTATATCCGGGTTTCTCTTATATCATGGTTTGGTCTATTTTGTTTAGGTAAGTATGGCTCTAATTTGGGACTAGAGAAAATCTCTCTTATATCCGGGTTACACTGTACAAACATTTCCTAATCACGAGGTCTTGTTTTTCTGAAGTATCGATCGATTCGGGGTCATCAGATTGTAATAGGATTTATATCATGATTTTTAAGCATAGTTTTACATCATCATCATCATTATTATTATTATTATTATTATTATTATTATTATTATTATTATTATTATTTCTAAGCGTTACACCACTGAAACTGAATTTTTAAAGATTTATTATCTTTATAAATTATTCAATTTAAAATTGTAAAAAAATTGAAACAAATCTTGTAAAAATTCATTTTAGATCGAAATTTTTTTCTTTGGGTAATATCGTCTTTAATACATATTATTCATAAAAGCAATTAAATGTTTCTCTATTTCAGTTTTAATGCCTTTTTATTTTTCGATTATGAACAGATTTTCTGTAACACACGGTCCGATTTTTCAAAAGAAATTCGGTTATTTAAATTTTTCAAAGAATTCAGCTTTCATGAAATTAACTAAAGGGCTGAAACACATGTAAAAATATTTTTACTAAGATTTTCTAATAAAAAAAAAATTTCAAAAATAATTTAATTTATTTGTAAATAGGTCATGAAAGTTTTATTAAAATCCGACAAGTGTTTGATTTTTGCAAGAATTTCTAAATTAATGTGTCTGTCGCAGTAAAAAAAGAGGTTAAAATGTACTACGTTTAAAGTTAATACATTCGCTGACGCAAGAAAAACAAGTTTTGTAATAAAAAATTCGAATGTTCTAAAAAGAAATGAAAAATTTCATTAAATATTCAAAACATACTTTGATCGTTCCTCTTAATACTAATATAACGATTTAGACGATAAAAATGTTTTCATTATATTTGAAGTATGTCTTCATCACGGTATGCTGATTATTTAGCGATTTCTTGGAGGTATCTAATATAATCTGTTTTAATATTGAATAAATTATATATGTGTAGAAATATACATGCATGGATATATACTTTTGTTAATATCGAAAGATGTACTGGAAAATTCTCCGCTCAGCCAAGCAAATATTTAAAAAAAAAAGAAACCCATCAGGAAAATTTGATAGATAGATTGGAATAGATGAAGATAGAAGGATAGGTCATAATAGACTGAGATAGATAGATAGATAGATAGGTCGTAATACACTGAGATAGATAGATAGATAGGTCGTAATACACTGAGATAGATAGATAGGTCGTAATACACTGAGATAGATAGATAGGTCATAATACACTGAGATAGATAGATAGGTCGTAATACACTGAGATAGATAGATAGATAGGTCGTAATACACTGAGATAGATCGTAATAGACTTAGATAGGTCGTAATAGGTAGATAGATAGGTCGTAATACACTGAGATAGATAGATAGATAGGTCATAATACACTGAGATAGATAGATAGATAGATAGGTCGTAATACACTGAGATAGATAGATAGATAGATAGGTTGTAATACACTGAGATAGATCGTAATAGACTTAGATAGATAGATAGATAGATAGGTCGTAATAGGTAGATAGATAGGTCGTAATAGACTGACATTTATATATAGATGTTTTTATTATTTTTCGCTTTTTATCTATTACCCAAAAATCAGATTAGTAAAATTGGAAGAGAGAACTGGTTCCTCTAATATTTGAACCCCGCCCCTACATATATATCTGTGTGCTGAAATAGTATAAAGCCTTTTGGCATATATCGTTTATGTGACTATACCGATGTTGTTTGGTCAAAAACTGACCTTTTTTTTTTAAATACGCACGGAAATTAATTTTCTCGTAATTAAAATATCAACAAAGAAAAAAAGTGATGAAACAAGAAACAAAGCTGAAAACAATAATAAAATAAAGCAGACGTTAATGAAACGAAGAAAAGGTTATTGAGAAAAATAAGTTTCGAAAATGATTTAAAATAGGCAAGAAGAAGAGTCACGAGAGAAAGATCTGTGCGACTGTGTTTTAAGCCCGGGGACATGCATTATATCTTCTCACGCACGATGTTGTCCGTTCTTTGTTTTGCTTATTGCCCGGCTTTTCTGAACGCACGAAGTATTTCAGCCATTGTAGTCAGGAAAGTTCAGTAAATTGAAAGGCGAACAAAAATCGTCTTTTTTGTTCTTTGACAGGTTTACAAACCAGTATTAGTTCAAGATCAAATTTTTAAAGACTTTTTTATTATTATTTATGTATGTTATGTTTCCGGCTTTGTATCCTGTAGACCCGGTTCCAAACTAGGGTCCTTACGGCCCTATAGGAGAATTATCATTTAATTGATAGCACTTTTCTTAAGTGTATGGAATGTTCCTAGTAGGGCGATCTTCTAGGCAACTTGTATGTTGATGTTACATAGGACACTGTTAGTAAAACAGTTCATTTCTTTTCTCACAAGGCACAGAGCTTCGATTACTATTGGTACAATCTCAGTTTTCATTCTCCACATCCTGTTAATCTCGATCTAAAGTCCTTGTAGTTGGACAATTTCTTGAGAATTTTATGGAGGTGTTTCTCTCAGATGGTACTGCTATGTCAATAAGCATACACTTCCTGAATTTCTAGTCTTTTATGAGGATATCAAGGCTGTTGGCTTTTATTTCCCTGCCAGTTTGAATTAGCATGTCCCAGAGAATTGCTATATAGTTATTTTGGGTAACTGTGTCTGGTTGGTACTCATACCATCTCTCAGTGGTTTCGGTTTTCTGCTTCTAGCATATGTGTTGTCACCTTGTTATGTCTATGGGTAAATTTATTTTTTGCTTGTTCCGGACATCCTAAGTTAATGTGGTCGAGAGTTTCATCATATATTCTGTAGATCCTGCATTTCGATTGAGATTCATCCTTGATTATATGACAGTGATATGATCTGCTTGCGAATCTTTGGTCCTGCGCTGCAATAATTAGGCTTTCTGTCTCAGTTATCAGCCCAGTGCTACTCAGCTACTGATATGTTTTCTGTTGGTACACATTTGCTTCTTTCGTTCCTTTTATGTTTTTGCATGTAACACCTTGTTCTCCCAGTTTCTTTTTTTCTTTTTGTAATTTCATTCGGCCATGTTGTTTTGCTTTCTATTTTACTTGATTGGCGTAGATGGTATTCCCTTCGTTTTTGGTTCTTACGATTTCAATTATATTAAGCTATTTCTTGAAGAGTGCATCTTCTTTGTTGATGGAGTGGATTTGGTATTTTACTATTTGTAGGAAAGTAACATTGGTTCTTGTAAGGTAGACTTCCAATCCGGTTGTTTCAGTTTTTAGAGTTAGTTCAAGTTGGATTAGACCGCGACCTTCTAAAGCTCTTGATACATACAGCCCATCAACATCTGATTTTCAGGTGGTGCATTCTCATTAGGATAACCATTTTTCTGGTATTGGTGTCCAATCTTTTAATATCATTAAACTTCCATTTAATAATGTTGGAGCTATATGTTACTACTAAGGTGTCGATAGCCTTCCTTTTATTATTAACTTTCTCGTATCAAATGCACTTTCTTCATAATTAAATGCTTTAGGTGTTTCTTTCTTCATAATTGAATGCTGTATTCCGTCTCCTTCATTAATTCCTAAGTACCATATTGGTCAAGGTCCTTAATTTTATTGTTTATATAAAGGTCTAAATCCGTAGCTTTCGTTTCTTTACCGCCTTTGAGGCTGACTTTGGCACATTTGTTGATTCTGAACTCCATCCTGTCTTCGCTAAGGTTTTGACAATGGTGAGTAGGATCGTCTGCTGGTTTTCATCCTTCGAAAACGTTGTAAGATCATTAATATAGAATAAGTGATATAGTTTGCCATTTTGCGACTTATATCCATAGCTACTGTTGTTCAGAATACAGCTGAGTGGCACTAATGCAAAGCAGACGAGTAATGCTGATAATGAATCTCCTTGGAAGATGTCGCTTTTGATATCGATTGGTCTCGATTTTTCGTTTGTATGTTTTCGGTTCAGTGTAGTCTTCCAGTTTTTTTTATGCTCTCCCTTATTGTTACTATTTTATTTCCTTTAATTTCTGGTGTGTACACATTTCGTTCCGGGCCCCGCCCCGAGACCTAAGGTTAGAAATGACATCATGACATTTTCTATTGACCAATTAAAAAAAAATATTTTACATAGATCAAGCCCATCGTAAGTTGTGGGCTATACTCGTGAGAATAATTTTTTTGTATTTCTTTAAGGCATGGGCTCCCAGAAATCCCTTTACTTAGTCTACTGGAATATTTTCCAACTAATTCGAGGGCCCCAACTACAACAGGGATTTTTGAGGTACCCATGTGCCACATTTGTGAAATTTCGATTTTAAGGTCCTTGTATTTTGATAGCTTTTTGAAGATCTTCAAAAATACATTGCAGTCTGCAGGGACTACCATATCAATAAGAAGGCACTTTTTTTTTGTTTGGGGTCTCTAATAATTATTACATAATAATAATAAGATCCCATAACAATAAGTGATACAGTTTGCCATTTTGCGACTTATATCCATAGCTACTGTTGTTCAGAATACAGCTGAGTGGCACTAATGCAAAGCAGACGAGGAATGGTGACAATGAATCTCCTTGGAAGATGTCGCTTTTGATATTCATTGGTCTCGATTTTAATGACTTGTTTAGATTTAGTGTACCCTTCCAGTTTTTCATGCTTCCTGTTGTGAATTTGATCGTTGTAAGGCATACTCTGTATATTTTTAGGTTCTTCTGGAACACTGTCGAACGCCTTTCTGTAATCGATCCATGCTGTCGATAAGTTTCTTTTCTTTGTTTTTACCTATTATTATTATTATTCAAAATCTTTCATCACAATGTTGCTTTCTGGATCGAAACGAAAGAATAAAACATGACTCAAAAGAAAACTTACTGCCTAAATAAACCTACCGGAAAGTGACTCAATTCGCCTTCTCCGTATAACGTACTCAACTGACATGAAACAGAAAGACAACATTGAATCCATTGCTAGGTCAGGTGCTAAGAATGTTGGTTCACAGTGTTGTGCTAGACAATTTTTATCTCCAGAATCTATCTTACATATCTATAAATCTACCATTCGTCCATGCTTAGAATATTGCTGCCAGATATGACACGGTGCCCCTGCTATTTACCTTGATTTCCTTGATAAAACCCAAAGAAGAATCTGCAATATTATCAGTCCTAATCTGGTGGCTTAGCTTTAGTTCCTTTCCCACTGCGGTAAAGTTGCCTTCCTGCGTCTTTTCTATAAATACATTCATGATAATTGCTTGCATGAACTGTACGCTAAGATATCTAGACTTTTTGAATTTAAGCGCAGTTGTGGACTGGCGTCGAGATCCCATTAATTTACAGTTGAGCTGGAAAGATGTAACCGTAAGTGATATGCCAACAGTTTCTTTTCTCGCACGTCTCGCTTGTGGAACTCTCTTCCGGTTCCATGCTTTCCAGCCAACTTTAATCTGCGAAACTTTTTAATGCAATGTCAATCGCTATCTACTGTCCTGATTACTCATTCCTGTTCGTATTATATATAATTTTCCAAGTAAGATAAATCGAAAAATATATTTAAATTGGTTGATTTGACGATTTCTCAATCCTTGTTGTGGTATGTAATGTCGAATTTTGTATGGGGCACCCAGTGAGGATCGAACTCACTAATGAGTAGTAATGATCTTTCACTCTAGTTAGCCATTCTCTTTCTTTCTTTCTTTTTTGTGCTGCGTTCCTTCAGGGCGTGGGTGATAATGGATACCCCCTATCCTGTGAAACTCTAAGCATTATTTGTTTCCATACTATCCTCGTTAGGAACATTACACGAGAGTTTCTCTCTGTCCCGCTTGCCTACAATATGTTCTCTACAAAATTCTCTAAGCCCTCTTGCCTCATTATGTGTCCTGGAAATTTTAACTGTTTTTTTTCCGACTTTAAGTGCAAGTGTCCAAATCGATTTAATTGTCCTTAAAACATCTTCGTTGCTCATATGTTCCACCCATGATAATCTCAACATCCGTTTGTAGAACAATTACACCACGGAGAATTACCTAGACGGAGATATAAATGAAAGCATGCAAGATACAAAGATATAAGTACGCCTATCAGCTGCATATATACCAACTGAAATAGATAAATTAGGCACAGACAAGAAACCTGAGATAGATAAATAGATATATAGATATATTGACATAGATAGATAGATAAATAGATACATATGAATGGATTGACATACATAGATGTGAGAAGACTTAGATAGATAGATAGATAGATAGATTGACATAGATGTGTGGAGACTTAGAGATGAAGAGAATGAAATATATAGATATGAAGAGGAAGAAATATATAGATAGATAGATAGATAGAAGTGGCAAGTCGGTATTTCAGACTGCACAAAATTGCATAATTTTAAATGTACATAATAATAATTGGCAGAAATCTTTTTCCAATCAGATTGCCAGCATTCGAAGCCTGGTATTCCGATTGGGTTCTGTTGGTCATGAAGACAAACCCAAAACGATTTCAGCCACCAAACAGCCTGTATATCAAGATAGGTTTATAATTATGAACAAATTTGAATAAATACATACGCTTTCGTAGTTATATTTACGAAACATCTCCGGTTGCGCAGACCTGATGTAAATTTACTGCCGATCAGAGGGGACGTTACTGCGCTTGTGTGAACAGATACTCTCCCGTAGGATTAATCACCCGCGTGACATTGTGTACACTGTTATCATCGAGTCTATCATGCTTATCCGCCTACCTGTATGCCACATCTCGTGCAGGATTATACATACATATATATATATATATATATATATATATATATATATATATATAATATCGCATTACTCATCTATCTTATTTCCCACTAGCGACTGCATTTGGTTTTTCAGCGATTTCTGGTACTTTCCTTTAAAATAAAGTCGCTGTTGTAATAATGTGCACGATATCCAAAAGAAAGCCACAAGGCAGCCTGTCACGATCCCGAAAGAACGCTTTCCAAACTGTTTTGATTAAGCGATATGGATGGATTAATCAGTATCTGAAATCCCGATGGTATCAATTTTAAGGTGTTTACGTAATCATACCGAAATTAGGCGAGTTTTGTTAATATCAAATGAATAGATACTTTTTTTACCCTGCATCGTACACGCATACATATAGTTTCTACCATATGATTGATGGTTAGTTTATTCGTCACACTCAGTTTAGCTTGATTTATTTTATTTCACGACATATTATTATTTCTATGTTATTTAATATCGAACACTGTTTCAAACTCAATACAGAAGCAAATTCCGGTTTGCAGAAGAGCCAAAAAGGTATGCATAGATCTGGTTTTCACGGAAGTAAAACATGTGGCCATAGATTTGGTTTGCTGGAAAGTCAAAAAGGTAGACATAGATATGGTTTTCACGGGAGTAAAAAAAACATGTAGCCATAGATTTGTCTTGCAGGAAAATCGAAAAGGTAGGCATAGATCTGATTTTCACGGGAGTAAAAAAAGAATTGACCATACATTTAACTTGATGGAAAGACAAAAAGGTAAGCATAGATCTGGTTTACACGGGAGTAAAAAAAATAATTGGCCATACATTTCGCTTGATGGAAAGTCGAAAAGGTAGGTATAGATCTGGTTTACGCGAGAATAAAAAATGTAGCCATAGATTTGGCTTGATAAAAAGTCAAAAAGGTAGGCATCTGTTTTACACGGGAGTGAAACACTTGGCAATGTGGGTGATTCTAATTGGGTGTTTTGTGAACCGTTTCATGCGATTCCTCACTTGTTTTGTGCGTTAGTAACGTTAATGTTTGAAATTGGGAATAACATGTTGTCTCCTGAAATACTCACAGTAAAATGGCGGACTCGGGATGTGAGTCCTCGTAAGGAATTGGAAAGAAACCACAAAAACCAATGTATATGTACAAACAACTGATAATGTTTTGACAACAAAGGTATACAAGCGACAAACACAAAGATATGTGTCAAATCAATGTAAAAATCCTTTTGGGCTCAAAGTATGTGTAGTGAGTGAATGTACGCATGTACGTGTTTGTGTGTATATGTGTATATATATATATATATATATATATATATATATATATTGTTCATGTGTTTCCTAAAGGGAAACGCGTTCTCCACGAGAGGTTACATGTTACGGATAAGTAAGAAGAGAATGAGAAAAATATCGCAGATTATTTATATTAGGTTGATGCAAAAATAATGTCGTTTTTTCACATATGTTACTATGGGAGAAAACGACATTATTTTTGCACCAACCTAATAGTCCTGAGAGCGTCCCCTAAAAACAGTTTCGAAAATTAGGAGGAGATAACCAGAGAGGTGTTTTAATATAGTGGTCCAGTACCAGATTTGGTTAAGTTTTTTAACTATTTGCAAACAAACATATGAACATACACAGAGCCGTGTGATTACATGCAAACATATAACAACACCGACCGTGAAAAACATTTGGGTTTTTAGCAGGCAGGATACTCTACGTTAGCGAATTTGTAAAATACAGAATGCACGGTTGTTCGCAAGAGGAACAGCCGCATACGAGAAGTACGAATTTGAGTTGTCGAAATCAAGTAAGTACAAAAATTTAAATATCTGGGAAGTGTTCTAACAAAGGACGGAAAATGTGACACCGAAATCCGAAGTTACATTGAAATAGCGATATATGTCTTACAAAACTAGTCAAGCTATTAAGAAAGAAGAAAATTTCTTTAAGAACAAAGAGAAAATTAGTGAATTGTTATGTAATAGCAGTTCTCAAGTGAATGCTGGACAATCTCCTCAGACGAAGAAGTGATTGATGCAATGGGAATGTGGTTCTACATAAGAATACCATGGACTGAACATGTAAGTAAAGAGGAAGCTTTAAGGAGAATGACAACAAAAAGGACGCTTATACTTAAAATGAGAAAAGGGTGAAATTTCTAGGACACATAATGAGGAGAAATGGCCTGGAGATTCTAACAGTCACAAGACATATTTGAAGGCAAGAGGGATAAAAGAAAGCAGGTAGGCTTGGAGAATCTAATACTCACAAGGCGGATAGAGGAGAAAGAGAGACAAGTGAAAGCAACGCGTGACATAATTAGAGGGCTTAAGCAAGTGGATGACAAAACAGGGTTTGGGAGAAGTAACAAAAGAACAAAACATATTGAGAACTACGAGGGATAGGGTGAAGTGGAGAGCCATAATCGCCTACATCCTGGAGGAACATGACATATAAAAGAAGAAGGAACCACAATTTATTTAGAACAACAAAAGGCAAGTGGTTGTTGAAAGATATGATAATCCACGCCCAGAAGGGAACGGCACATAAAAGTAGAAAGTTATGACGAATTGAATGCATTACTAGGATAGGTATTTGATAATCTAATCTTTCTAAGGAATTGTTACTTTTGTTTTTTTATAGTAAGGTTCACCCTGTACAAGGCCATATGACTATTAGAGGTAAAGTATTACGTTAAGAGGAAATTTGTGCTGATAGGAAGGGTATATAATTGTTAACTCTAGATTTAAACAGGTTAAGATTGTAGTTATCGGAGAAACATCTTTTTAGGAGTCGGTTCTACAGAGTAGTGATTCGCAAGGAGCTGTTCGAATAGAACTTACTTCTTACCAATGAAATACGGAGGGAACTTGGGTGTTTTGCTACTATGTAAGTGGCATGGCGTGTTCTTGTCGTGAAGGTTTGAATTAGCGAAACCAGGGAAGATATTTCGTTCGAACACTCTCCGTGGAAGTAGCGATAGAGCATCGAGAGACTTGACACAACTCACTTTTGAGAGAGATGGTGGAGGATGGAGAATAATTTGTCATCCACAAGGGCTCGGAGATGCTTTTGGACTCAAGGCTGGAGAGTGAGGTCTGGGCAGCTCTCGCCTAAATATAACAACAGTACTCCATTTTTCGACTCACCTGGCTCTTATAGAGGTAGAGGATAATATGAGGAGTGAGGTACTTACTGGAACGTTACAAGGAGCTGACCATTTTACATACATCTTTAGTAATAGATCGTATGTATGAGTTCCACTTGAGGTCAGGTGTGCGTTTGAGGCACAATAGATTTTCAAGATACTATACCTCCCCGGCATCCTTTCATCCTGACTGGTAGTAGTTTGGTGTTCGATCGGCGATATCACTGAATTCTGGCTTACGATTAGATCACGTTGAAACACCGGTTCTCGTACGATCCTCGAAGTTAAGCAACGCCGAACCTGGTCAATTCCTAGAGAGTTTGGGAATACCAGATGATGTATGGTTGGATGTGCGGCTGGTGTAAAAGATAATGGCTCGTATTTGTTCATCAGATAGCCGATAGTCACTTCTAGTCAGGTTCGTTACGTTCCCTTACGCACAAATACCGTTGGGAAATCCACCTCTTCTACCCACAGCTATGCGTTAATCATTAAGATTATATCACTAAATCATTTTTATCTCCAATGAAATTAATTCTTACAATTAATTCTTATTTTCTGGTTGATATAATTTCTGTTTGAAATGCTCAGAGTATTTTGCTTAATGAATATAGTAGTTTAATCCTTTAGGTTTCAATTAAAACTAAAATGAAAGCTTCAAGAAACTTTTTATCGTTTATAAAAATTCATTTTAAAACTTAGGTATCGCGAACTAGGGGAAGTATGTAAAGGGCATCCATTATGTAAGTTTTGAAATACTAAAGAGTAAATTTATTAAAAAAAATCGCCATTGTCTTCAACCACGGCTTCCAGACGACTTGGAATCTTTTGCATCTCTTCTGGACGGTCACCTTGTTTAAGTTGGTGAATGCTGCCATAATCCTTGCCTTCAGTTCATCTTTAGTGTTACAAGAAGTTTTGTTAGGATCTCGCTCAACTGTGCCCTATACATAATCAAGGAGGTTGCAGTCTGGCGAGTTAAGTGGCTAGATATAAGGGGAGATGTGGTCGCAGAAATTGTTCTACAGCCATGACTGGATTTACCTGCTTGTGCGACATTTTGCAGAGTTCTGTTGCCAAACTTAGGGTCTTCCAAAATCCACCTTCTTGACCCAGTGCAGCACTACCTCCTCACGGCATTTGATGTAGGCCTCTGTGTTGGGTTTGAAGCCCTTACCAACAAAGTCAGGTTTTCTTTTCTTATCAGAACGATCAGAATGAGTTTTCTGTCTCTTTCCGAACCCTCTGCACTGTCCTCAGATTGACACCCAAACACTCTGAAATGTTCATATTGGATCTCCCGGCGTGAATGCAGAGCAGTACAACATGCTGTTTACACATTTCTGGCGGAGTGAATTGCGTCATGCACTTTTCCTCGTCTGACCCTACTATACTGTGCAGTCGACAAAATCAAAAACAAACAACACTCATACGCGAAATTAAAAATATAAAATGGCCACAATTTACCCATCGCCACCTATATTCTTAATTTATATATTATTCATAATTTGGAACTGTAGATCAATGAAATTAATCAACACAGTGCGTTTATTTATATATATATATATATATATATATATATATATATATATATATAGTATTAAATTGTAAGAGTGTTAGGTGTCAAAATTGCTGGTCGCTTTTCCGTAGTTTACTGATGGAAAGGAATTTTCTGCAGGCAGGTTTTTGTCTTAAAGTGTTCTATATTAAAAGTTAGGGATAGACCGTTAATAGAATTAATGTTGAGAAACTTCTCACTTAATTATTAACTCAATTAAGTGGCAAGTTTTTTACGCATTAAGAAAATCGAAAGTCATTAACATATTTCTTTGTATGAATGAAATATGTATTCTTTGTAAAAAATCATTTTGTAGATCAGGTTTCATTCACGTAGAGGATTTTTTTGTCGAGAATTAAATGTATGCCTGGTATTTTTTTAAAAAATGTATTGCTGGTACTTTTACTATAAAAATCTATTTTTATACTTTCATTGTGTTATGACACGTTTGCTGGGACCTTAATAGGTGCTACCACCCCTGATCAGGGTGAGCCTTTGAACACAGCAATTAAGAAGTGGTTCCACGCTCCTCAAAGCCTCCCCATCAGAGGCCTTGCTGCCGGATGTAGTTTATTGCCATACCCTGGATACTGGGAATAAAGAGGATAAGACTTTAGTAAGGATAATGTTCAATAAAAGTACAGGGCTCAAGAAGATGGTGATTGGCGTCGCATTAACATTTTTCAAGATACGAACGTAAGAGGGAAGCAAGAAATCGTAAGAGAGTTCCAGAGGTGATTAGTAAAATATTAAAACTTATGGTTTCATCTAGCTAAGTTCAACGGTGAAACGATGAGACCTTATGACATTCATGCAGTCGAGACATCAAGGCGGAAAGCTCATCAGAACAACTGTCACGAAAATATTTCTAGAAAAGACAGAGACAAGCGACATCACGTCGGTGAGAAAGTGACTGGAGTCTAGAAGTCGAGATATCAGGTCAAGATCGTTTATATTACAGACTCTTCTTTGAATTTTATGGCAGCAATATTGAATGCACGGACAAATGGTAGATTTATAAATACTCTGCTTAGCTTTTGGACGGGATCTTTCGCTATCCGAATGCGTCTTCCGATTTAGGTTTCGTATTTTCCGACATTTTTTAACACACTTCGCAAAGAGAAAGTTAAAATATTCGAATTTCTTTTATTAAATTTATTACCTGAATCTCTTCCTTTCATTGAATAATAAGGAATGCAAAAAATTAAGAATAAACATCGGGAGAATGACAAAATCAGCAGTCCGTTCTTATTTGTTCGTTAAATTTTGTTTAACTCTAATTTTCGGTGTTTGCTTCATTCATATTTTTTAAATAATTTCACCCCAAGCAACATGGAATGCCACTAGTACGCGGGAACTTACAGGAAGTGAAAGTGAAAAACAGAGAATAGGAAGAACTGAGGGAAGAACAAAGATGAACGCGGTTCAAGAAGACAGAAGATGACAATTGACGATGCATTTAAAGTTTTGAAGACTGTACTTATCATGGAAACAAGGAAACGGAAGGGCGTTCCACAGGCGGGAAATTCAAGAAAATAACTGTTGGAGTAGAAGTGGAGGTTGCATTTAACTATTTCAACAATGAAAGGGTGGGGTCTAATGCTAATCTAGTAACACGCTTAAATTCATGTAGTTTGGAGTACCAGGTAGAAATGTTCGTCAGTACAGATACCATGAAAATGTTTCTAAAAAGGACAGAGAGAAGCCACGTGACATCAATGAGAAGTTTGAGGTGCCTGGTTAGTATCGATTACTTTACAAATCCTTCTTTGGATTTTGTCAAGAATCTGGAGATGCACAGTAGGAACACCAGACCAGATATGGCAGCAATATTCAATGTATAAACAAACGGTAGATTTATAAATGTGCAAGATGGATTTTAACACAATGAACCAATTTTCTTAACAAAAGACGAAACAATTGATCCAATATAATCACCCTACTTAATGTAATGGAAAACGTGAGCCTAACAAGGAGCAAAGAATTGCCCCTGGAGGTTACTATTCTGATGGCAGGAGAAAAAGTTTTCTCTTGTGATTAGATGAAAGAAGTTTTGTTTTGGAGGCGTTAAAATTTACAAGAAATAAATTGCGCCAGTTAAGGAGGTCATTTTTGGGAGCAACTGACAGTTTTACTTTGTCGGACCTATCAGACTTACTGCTAAATCAGGAGTGAATAGTTGTGTTAAATATCTCTTAGCTCAGCTTGCAAGAAGTTGCTGAAATCATTTTCCCGACCAAGGTATTCGGTTATCAAATACACATTCGGTGGTCTAGGTAAGATCTCGCTATTAAAAACTGTTTACTCAAAAATTTATAATAAAAATAAAAACAAACAAGGAGAAGTCGGAAGAACCAAAATAAAGTTTATATTTTCTAGAAAAAGAAAAGTATATAAATTTATTCCATTCTTACTCTTCAAGCTTGAAAAGGGAAACTTTGTTGTTACAGAAAGCTGACTTTACCAACAAGACCGGCACATCATATTGCAAAATGCCGTGTCTACATACGAATTCAGAAACGCAAATTCTGTCCCCACTATCTACCGAATGACTGTCGATTAGTAATGACAGAGTATCACTGATTAAGGGTCATATGATCGACTAAGCACAGGGCATACTATTAGGAGACACGGAAGAAAAGTTATCCCGACAAAGGGATTCACAAAATGGTTCTGTTTCGTCATCTGCTTAGATTTTAAGAAGTGAGTCCGACCAGAAACTTTTCAGCACCTACTCATAGTAAATGACTATAAACGTGAAAATGGCGATAGCTTACGACTTGCAACGATTATCGTCGGAAGAATGCTTGTAAAGTCGGCAAAAATGAACGAACAAAAGAAACAACCGTGAGAACGCGAGCAAAAGAAAAATAAAAGGCCATTGAAATATCCTGTTGACCTTTTTTCCGACATCTTTATTAGCGCCTTGTGACACATTAAGTCCTGCCTGGAGGCAAATGCCACAGACTAAAGAGTTAATCTTCGTGACTTTCATTGATTTATTTTCTTTTCTGCCTCCAGGCGGAAGTACGTTTGTTGCAATATTTTCATTCTTTGCTTTTTTTTTTATAATTAAATCATGTTAAGATGATGTTTGCTTGACACATTTTGCATTTGCTTTTACTAGTAAAACCTTACTAGTTAAGACTTTTCATGCATAGCGATCACTGCTAATATAATTTAATGTTATACCGACTATATCTGATCTCATACAATAACCAAATTAGAATCTATATATCTATTTATCTATGAAAATATAACTATTTTATATATTATTATAATATTAATAATATATTGTATTTTATAATATATCTATTTGATATATAATGATAATAATAATATATTCCATTTTATAATATACATGGGGGAAAACAAATATTCGTACACATACAACTTTTTAATTTATTGTATTTCCAACTTGCGAATAAACGTACATTTCATGTAATTAACTGGATACAGATGCATAATAACTAAATATGCATAGAAAACAGAAAAAATGATTTAATAGAAATAAATACCATTTATCCATTTTAATGGGTGAAAAAGTATTCGTACACTTCAAAAAGAATGCATAATCTTCATTTAATGCTAAGTAGAATAGCCATTATTTACTTTTACAGCAAGCAACTTCCTTTAACTGTCAATTAATGATTTGCAGATCTTATTTTGTTCCATCCTTCTTCATATGGTCTACAAATCCGGGATGTTTGTAGGAGGGCTCGATTGGATTTGAATTTTCAAATAACGCCAGAGATTCTAGATTGGGTTTAAATCTGGGGACTGACTCGGTCATTTCAGGTTATTTACATTATTTTCAGCAAGCCATTTTTTCGTAGATTTTGCAGTGTGCTTAGGATAATTATCTTTTTGGAAGATCCAAGTTCAATATTTTTAACCGAAATCATCAAATTTGCTTCCAAAATATTCTGATATGCTGCGGCATTCATTCTACCATCTATTACTGATATGTTGCCAATACTTTTTTCAGAAAATCCCAAATCCATGATGCTGCAACCACCAAATTTCACTGTTGAAATTGTGTTCTTTTGTTTGTTGGTATCGCCATCTTTCCTCCACATATGATTTCTAGAACATTGAGCTCTACCTGAATTCTATCATCTTGGAAATTTATATATATATATATATATATATATATATATATATATATATATTGACCACTATATATATATATATATATATATATATATATATATAGAGAGAGAGAGAGAGCCCAGTGTGCAGGACCTCTGGAAAGTGAAAAACCATACCTGAATTCTATCCTCTTGCAAATTTATATATATATATATATATATATATATATTGACCATTAATATTATATATATATATATATATATATATATATATATATATGGAAAGAGAGATATATATATGGAGATATCGCGCCCAGTGTGCAGCACCTTTGGAAAGGGAAAAACCATACCACGGGTTGACCCAAGGCATGCGAGTGAAATTGGGTAGACGGAACTCTTCGGGGCCGTCGATAGCTGTTCTAACACGAAGTCGCAAGTCATCGTGGCCGAGGGCTTGAGCGTGCTGGCCTTGTTCAAATTGTGGTCACGCTAGACAACACGCTCTTTCCCAGAAGTTGTAACTAAGGTCTGCTCAGCATAGTTGCAGTATAAACCACAGGTGGGCTCTGTAGGTGTTGAATAAACACAAATACGCCTGAGCAAGCGTCTGATATAGGGATTGGCTAGCCGCCCTAGTAGACGGATATTCTCGAATATCATTGGCCAACTATATATATATATATATATATATATATATATATATAAAGAAATGTAGACTTAAGATGTGCTATATTTATGGCATAAAGTGCACAATATCAGAGATAGGGCGTTTGTAAATATAAAAGTGAACATAGAAGTCAACACTTAGAGGCGAAACTCTGTTTCATGCTAGAATGCATTCATCTCATAAATATAGCACATCTTAAGCCTATATTTCTTCATATATATATATATATATATATATATATATATATATATATATTATGTTCTATGTTTGCATTAAGTGTGAAGCTTGGAGTTAAGCGCATTAAAGAGAAAAGAGATCGTGTTGAGAAATAAATATTTAATATGTTGAATGAACATTAGACAAAAGAATTATTAATGTAACTACCTTCTTCAAATCAGAACTTCAAATACGTCTATTTTTAATAAATGTCGTAGAGTTAATAAAAGAAGATTTTATGATGCAAGTCAAAGCCTCCACTATAAAATGGTGATGTTGCTAACATTTTCAGGATATATCATATATATATATATATATATATATATATATATATATATATATATATATATATATATTCATATCAACAATATATACTGCAGTATTCAGATTGTAATATCTATTTGTTTTTATTTATAAAAATATTAATAATAGCCTGTTTTGTGTGTATTATGTTTTATTATACAAACAAACTAAATGCAATATATGTTTTATTTATAAATAAATCCAAAATATATAGCCGATGGCAATAGTTTTATGCATATTTATTTACATATGATGAAAAATTACTCAAAATAAAACCTCACACCTGCAAATGTTATTGTAAATGTCTGTTAAAAATAATATATGTTGAAAATCACATGGTGTCTTTATCATACGAATATCGCCCTGTTTACATTATTTTCCTGTCTTTTCAACAGAAGTAAACGTTTATCCCTTATTTCTTGTTTAGGATTGGGCTTCTGGTTCCTTCTGAAATATTCCCATTTTCACCCTCAGTCACCCCCTTGTGTCTTAGTTGTATTATCGCCTTCCTTGGGGTGAAATGATTAAAAAAATAAAATAAAATATATAACATATCCTGTAAATTTGACTAGAGTTAGTTAATGCTTATTTTAATCTAAAAACATTAATTTGCATATTAAAATATAGAATTTCATTTTATTGGTTTTACTGTTGAGCTGGATATGACGATCAACTACATCCGGCAGCAAGGCCTCTGATCAGGTGATTGCATGTTTTGAGGAGCGGGGAACCACCTCTTAACTGTTGGTATTCCCAGGTCAACCCTGGCTTAAGGTGGTAGCACCTGTTAGGGTCCCAGCCATGGGAAAATAGTGAACTCTCAAACAAAAACTAAACACTATGAAAGTATGAAAATACATTTTTAATAATAAAAATACCAGCAATACACTTTTATATAAAAAAATTACCAACAGTACCTATTTATAATTACCAACGATACATTTTATAGCAAAACTACCAACAATACATTTTACCTGTCGTTGAAAGTAGACAATTACGTTCTAAATATTTTGATTTCGTTATTAAATAATACATAGAGGCTGATATGCCGCGAAACAAAATCAACCAACTATTTATGATGAGAGAAGGCTGAATTTACAATGATTCATTCTGTTGTAACCTAAGAAGGGTTACTGAATGAGGAATAACCAAAACGGAGGTTGAAAATGAAATGGTAAACTTTATAACATCAATCAAATACAATACTCGCCAGCGGTGAAATAGGTAAACCACTGGTAGTGTGCCCAATGTATTTATGAGGATTAGTACATACTTATTAGTGTTCATAGGTTCTTTATATAACCCCACCTCCCACTTTTTTTAGATTTACTCTGCACAGAGTCAATATCTTTGCCTTTTCGGGTTAATGTCGATTTTCTCTGTATCATTTCTTTTCCTCTTTCTTTGTCTCTTTGGGATTTTTGTCTCAAGAGCTTTCTGAGGAATGGGCAAATCCCATCCATAGGCTCAACATCCACTGGAGTATCGTTCGCTTCATATATATATATATATATATATATATATGTGTGTGTGTGTGTATTAAATGTTATGTAGATATTATTGCATATTTTATTAAATATTGATATTTAGTTTTCTATTTTACTCTCTGTTGTAACCTAGAAACGGTTACTGAATGAGGAATAACCAAAATGGAGGGTGGGTATGAAATGGTAATCTTTATAACATCAACAAAATACAATACTCTCCAGCGGCGTGAAGTAGGTAAACCACTGGTAGTGTGCCCAATGTATTTATGAGGATCAGTACATACTTATTAGTGTTCATAGGTTCTTTATATAACCCCACCTCCCACTTTTTTTAGATTTACTCTGCACAGAGTCAATATCTTTGCCTTTTCGGGTTAATGTCGATTTTCTCTGTATCATTTCTTTTCCTCTTTCTTTGTCTCTTTGGGATTTTTGTCTCAAGAGCTTTCTGAGGAATGGGCAAATCCCATCCATAGGCTCAACATCCACTGGAGTATCGTTCGCTTCATATATATATATATATATATATATATATATATATATATATATGTGTGTGTGTGTGTGTATTAAATGTTATGTAGATATTATTGCATATTTTATTAAATATTGATATTTAGTTTTCTATTTTACTCTCTGTTGTAACCTAGAAACGGTTACTGAATGAGGAATAACCAAAATGGAGGGTGGGTATGAAATGGTAATCTTTATAACATCAACAAAATACAATACTCTCCAGCGGCGTGAAGTAGGTAAACCACTGCTAGTGGTGGACTACTTAGACAGTATATTACCCACCCCCACTTACAAAAGTAGTGTCCAACGTTTTTATGAGGACTGGGACATCGCCATTCGTGTTTATAGGTACGGTACACATTCCTTGCTTACTTCCTTTCTCTTGCCTCCCAAGTTTTTTTGTTTTTTTTTTCTGTTTGTGTGTTCTTATTGATAATTTTCCATTCTTATTTTGTTATCATATGTGTCTTTTTATATAGCTGTCCTTGTAGGGATATGTAAATTAACTAATTAACATATCCGGAATACTCAGGCTATATAATGTCTCCGATTACGAGAAGAAGGAACTACACATGAGCATTGAGTAGTAAAGTAAGAACTTAGGACTTCACAACAGTCCTCTTAATTATTTTTTATTTAAAGTATTTTTCTTTCGACGTTTTTCTTTCAGTTTTTCACACCTTTCATTTTACCCTCCTATTCTCTTTCATTTCTCTTTCATATTTCCTGTTGTTTCTCTTTCATTTCTCTTTTCCATTATCTTTTACTCTTTTTTTCAAAATGGCTGTCCTGTCTGTGAGTCACAATCTCTCCCTGTCCATGCCTTAAGCTTTCTTCCTCACGTGACATCTGCACAGATCTTCATCTTTTTATATCTACACAAACACGGGCTCTACCTAAATCGGACCGACCCCATAGGCTGTATTTATAATATCCCAATCGCTATTAGATTTTTCTTACCTAGATTAATTCTTGGCTTTTCAAAGGCTATTTGTTATAAAAAGCATTAGCGTATATGAGCATAGCTGAAAGCGCATTTTTACACGCGCTTCACACCTATCTCGTGTCAATTATCTTCCGTTTCTACATATAATCAGGATGCGGCTTGCTTTTGTGAAATGTCAACGGTGTTTGGGACAAGATGAAAGACAAGTTAAATGTTCCACTGGACAACACAACTGGACATCTGGCCACTGGCCAACGACAGGGAACTGTCCACAAAATATGAGCAATGTGTCTACGCGTTTATATTTTGGAATAATATGCCGTTTTTATTGGGTCTTGTACCGAAACAAAATTATATACTTTTATTGGCAATCCTGTAAGATTAAACGGAACAATATAGAAAAAAAAAAGAAGTAGAAAAGCAAACAGATACGTCTTATGGCCACTGCTTTGATATAAATTTGGGCATCACTTGTAGCAAGAATCCAACGATGCAAGTGAAATTTAAAATATAACTATAGTTGGTTGAGGAAAAGTCTCTACCATGTTTTTGACGAAATATTTTATTTCTATAAATTTGTGATAGTATTATTATTCAGTTAACAAATTATTTCTTTTCCTTCCTGTGAATAAGCTAAATTCATTCATAAACGAACTACTTTGCGTTTTATTTAGTGAATTCTTAGAAAAAAATACGATATCTTCAAAATGTTGGAAATATTGACCAGAAAATCGGTGTTGCATTGAAATAAAAAAAAATGATCCCAGTTTTGGAACACTGTTTTGTTTCATTAAGACTTAAGTGGCGTTGATGTACGGGCGGTATAATGGATAATGGCTCGGAATGAGTAATTGGAGAGCCGAGATCGAATCCCAGTCGTGTTCCTTACATTCTCTCACGAGCAAAGACATTCGGGAATGGTATGACGCCATCTCCTCACCTCTGCTATGGGTTAACTGATAGGATTTGTATATGGAAAAATCATTAATATTCTCAAAAACCTGTTAATACAATATTCACTACAAGTAATTATTACAAACCAAAATATATTTCCGTTTTAAATAACCCACAAGAGGTTGATAAACCTTAAAAAATCCAGTCGATCATTTGCTTAATTTTTTGCGAATGATTATTCGTTAACAGATCACCTAACCAAGAAGTTGTTTCAAACAACCGGCTACTGGTTATTGTTGGATTGCGCCACTTCCATGGCCGTCCTTCAAAGCCCTCGAATCGGCGTGTTAATCAGCGGTATAAAAGATAAGGACTTTCTCTCTCTCTCTCCCTTTTTTTTTCTCTCTCTCTCTGTCTGTCTCTCAAACACACACACACACACACACTTTCTTTCTCTCTCTCAGTCACAAGATCTCTAGTTACAGACGTGTCCAGTCTCCCTTCTTCGAGTGAGAGCAGTTGGTCAAACTGACTTCTTTATTTCAGCCAAACCACATGGTGCACACATACACACACGATTACATAAGTGTTTTTTTCTACGTTGTCTATCTGTATCTTTTTTTAATCAATTCACCCCAATCAAGGTGATATTTCCACTAAGATGCAAGGGGTTACTGGGCGTGAAAGAGAATGGAAAAAAAACTTTAGAATAAACCGGAAACTCAATCATTAAAAAAAAGCAATGGATAAAGATCTACTCCTGTTCAAAAGACTGGTGAAGAATGTGAAACAAGCATATTTTTTTCTCTTCTTATATTGTTTTTTTTTTTAAATATATATATATAGATAGATAGATAGATAGATAGATTCCCGGGTTGTTCATTCTTTTTTCTTTTTGAATTTGTAGGTCTGATGAATTGGGTCGTATTTACGATTCCAACGGAATAAATTATGACCATGGAATATCAGTGTTTAAGCCTTTTTATTATATATATATATATATATATATATATATATATATAAAGAAAACAACAATTAATTTATTATTAAACTTTCTCAACCACTGCCATTACAAATGGTAAACTTTCTCACTATATTACCAAACATGTAGGAGTTGGGGTCATAGTATGAAGAACAATTTGAAGCATGAGTTATAAAAAAGCTCTTTTCTTAGATGTGAAATATCAATTCATAAAAATGCTAGACCACTCTGGCTTTTGAATATTCGCTGACGGTTATTTCACTTTTTTCAGTGATAGTAAATCGCCATGTCCCACAGTAAATAAAACTTGAAAATGGCAGGTATAAATGTGAGAAAATAATATTCTTGTGGGGTAAGTTTACAATGGAATTTAAACAACGGAACAGAAGATTGAATAGTTTCTTGCCTGTTCCCCTTTCTCGGTCGTTTACATTCTTCAACCTTAACAGCCAATTTTTTTTTTTTTTTACTTCTCGTCACGAATACCTTTTTTCCATTCTTACATCGACGACGACCATTCCTGTCGGGATCGCTATCGTAATCTTAGTCCTTCCGATACGTTAAGTGAAGTTTGAAATCTAAGGCTGTAGCTTCTTGCTGTTAATTCTATTCGCTTATACGCCAGCATAGCGTTGATGGCGACAGGATGAATTACGATCGATGAAACCTCACCTCTACCTTTACAATAAGTCGTGGAGAGAAAACGACACGGAAGAAAGGAGAAAATAAGATATAAAAAAAAAAGTAACATTAATGTATGTATTAAAAAAAAGCTGACTTTATATATTTATCCGTCTCGTAACCTAATCCAACAACTTAGTGAAGAGATATTACATTATTATGGTAACTCTATATCCCTCGAAGCAAAGATTTCTTGTATTGCCATAAGAACGGAATATCTCATTAATTTCGAATTATACTGTATCACTAACGCATTGCTTGTTTTTCTTTGGATATGTTTAATTTTAATGAATTTAAAAGCATTAATCTTCATGATTATTACTACTCGACAGTAATTTTGTAATCAAGAGAAGAAAATTTGAATTTCGTGGTGTTAGATTCATGCATGGTTGAGTAATGGATAGCGGTTCAGAATCGGAGAGCCGAGTTCGAATTTCAGTCGAATCCATTACATTCACTTATGTGCTAATACCCTTGGGAAGGGTATGAATCCTCTTCTACTCCACACAACCATGGGTAAATAGCGGGACAGACCGGGTTCTATAGCCTTGGATGGCATCTGGTCAACCGCAGAAAGAAATGGTAAGTTATGACGGAAAAAATCTGCCTTGTCTGCCATGTATCGAAAGATACATGATCGCCTAAGCATGTATCACGCATGGCATATAACTGACTAAGTGTTAAATAGGACCTTAGCTTCTAAAATAATACATGACAGTGAAGTTAACAATTATAGAGTATTGATTGGTTGATTTATTTCTTCTTTGTGGGTTGTTTAAAGCTGAAACATGTTTTATTTGCGAGTGAAAACTGCATTCTGGGTACAAATCCTACTATTCAACCCATAGCTGGGAGGGTAGATGGATTCATACCTTTCCCGAGGGTATTTGCGCGTAAGTGAATGTAACGAACGTATGTAAATATAAAAGAGATCACTGAGGTTAACTCCTGGAGATTGCGCACAAGCGTGAAACAGACTGTCGCCGCTCGGTTCTGACCTCAGTGCCCACTTATATAAAATAAAGAAAATTGGGAGAAAGCGATATGACACGATTCGGTCATTATCATACTGATACATATATGTACCGGGTGTAACAGCAAAATTGTCCAATTGTCAGATTAAACTTAGAACTGTGGTATCTTAGAAATGATTTAAGATATCTTACTGGAATTCGCCAAGGTTTTTTTTATAATACTAGTTGACTCTACTTTGAACAATAAGAATGTATTTAGAAAGTTGAAATGATGATCACTCTTGCTGTTATGACCGCCTCATCCAGTTTTCCTCTCTACTGTTACTCCTTTTTTTAAACTGATTCACTGTTCTCTTGATGGTTCTTGAATGGACTTTGAAGATGAGAGCAAAAGTATGAATGTTGGTACCATTACTGAAAGCCTGAATGATTTTCTTTTTTGTCTCAAAATTGGGAAGACATAGTGGGGCTGACATAAAATGACTTTACCCTTTTCTTTTTCTAGCTGCATAACTCGAAGGGTTTTTCAGTAATTCTTACAACAAATGGGGTCAAGATGGCTAAAAGTCTCATCTGAAAACCTGAAAAACAGAAACTCAATTAGTTTAGTGTTTTTTATTTTTATTTTTAGATATTAAACATTTTTGTGATGGACAATTATCGCATGCTGTTACACTATTTGAACAATTTTGATGTTACGCCCGTTACACACACACACACACACACACACACACACACACACATATATATATATATATATATATATATATAAAACAATGGATGTCGGTGTGTCTGTCTGCCTGGATGATACCTTTTCACTCGAGATCCATCCAACCGGTTTTGACCAAACTTGGCACATACATTGTACAATGTAAGAATTAAATCGATATTTTTTTTAAATCAATACCCGAAGAAAAATCGATAAATTCAACTTTTTCCTCCAATTTCGTTCAAACTCAGTATGTAGGTTACTTATATCATTACGAGCTCAACAATACCCTATTTTTATTTCTACGCCACTACGTTTAGCGAAAAACGAAAAAACGATTTCAACACAAATTTTAAAAATTCCTTCAGTCTGATTAAGTAATCCAATTAAACTTCACTCAGTTGTAGCCAACAATATGTTCATTGTTTAACAATCATTTAACTTGATAATTGAGTCCGCCCATATAGTGAAAACCCACGTTAATAGCGAAAAATGGCGATTTTTGCTGGTTTATTCTTATTTTTCGTTGATCTTTCAACTAATTTTCATCAATGCTTTGCAAATGTATCTTCTTTTCCATTCCTGTTAGTACACTGACAAATTGAATTTCAAAAATTCCAAAATAATTGTGGTCTGAAGTGGGTCTTCATGTTGCCTGTTTTACCCTTCATGGCATCAGCTAACTTCGATCGAATAAATACAGATTACTTCTGTTATATCAGTAACTGCATTAATGCAAAATGTTTTTAATGAAAGTACTTTAAAGTAATGGAAGGAAATAGACTCTGTTAAATCTAAACATGATGCTGTTTTTGCTCCATTCTAATTGAACCCTTTTTCTGATCGACGAGCTGGTTATGACTGCTAGTATATATATATATATATATATATATATATATAATCCACGTATCATGCGGCATTTCAGGACCTAATTTTGAAGCTAATTTTAAGGGCCTCGCATCATACACGAGATATAAAATATACTGCTGGCTCTTGCTAAGCCGTTCACCAATATATATATATATATATATATATATATATATATATATATATATATATATATATATCCATTTAATACTGTCAAAAAGTTCAGGTGTATTTAAAATAAACATGATTTTGATAAAACTGATGTTTTACTTAAATGTATCCAATAACAATGCTAATGCTTGTATTACTCACATATTAGTATCGTGTGATAAAATACAATCATGGCGAATATGCGTCTTTTCCATTGTTTACGTTTATAAGATGTTTAACAGTTTCTAGTTCGGTTGTTTATCTCTGCACACGTTTACGTAACGTGTATAGCGTTATTGATGATACTGTTATCAATCTCTTTTACTTTTTTTTAACTTATTTAACCAGGAGATTGGATAAAAAGATAGAGGAAAAGAGATTAGTCCGTTGTAATTTGGTCTCGCAAAATAAACAACTCACATTATACACGAGATACATGATAAAATCATTTTTTAGAAGTGAAAATTTGGGGTCTCACGGTACGCAAGATCGCCCGTTACAGTAAAATATATATATATATATATATATATATATATATATATATATATATATATATAGATATATAGATATATATATAGATAGATAGATAGATAATCAGTTGTATGGGTATGAGTTTTTAACCTTGGGTTTCACGCTTTTGCAATCATCAGAGGGTGTCTAATGACCGCAAAAGCATGAAACCCAGTGTTACAGTCTCATCGCTATACAACTGAATATCTTGGCTCTATCACTGATATTGAGCCCTTTCCAATAAGTATCGCGCATATATATATATATATATATATATATATATATATATATATATATATATATGAAAAGGAGTAAATTCAAGAAACTCTGAGAAAATACATGCCATCACTCCACTAAAAGGTCATCCCAATGGTCATTAAAGTTTTTGTTTATAAAAATTATTATTATATGTGAAATATTACTAATTGGGGATGATAAGTCTGATTTTTATTATTTTCACTCTCCAAAATATTTTACCTAAACAATCAATATATATATATATATATATATAAAATATATATATATATATAATGGACGCGATTTTCACGTATCTCGATTCGACAGCCTCATTCATTTTTTATGTTTGTGCTGTTTGTGGAACTTCATTCAATTTGCATACAACCCACATCGAGGCTTCAGACTGTTTTGAATTTAGTGTTTTTCTTCTCTTAGACCGGTTGCCATCCAAGGCTATAGAGTCCAGCCTGTCCTCCTGTTTATCCCTAATTGGGTAGAGAAGAAATGGATTCGTACCTTTCCTAAGGGCATTAGAAAGTAATGAACCCTACTGAAATTCGTACTCGGCTCTCCGATTCCTCAATCCGAGCAGCAGTTCATTAATCCACCGCACCTCTATAGTGAAGACCTATGATTCAACACTGAAAGTTAGTTTCACACCTCATTGCGATCTTCAAAAGAAGAATACATTGAGGCGTGAAACTGAGTATTACTGTGCCATGCTGATTTCTAAGTTCACACTGTCCATGTCTCCAAAATCTCCATCTCCGATATTGAGCATGTTTTTTTCTATAAATATATCAAATGTTAAACTCTCTCTCTCTCTCTCTCTCTCTCTCTATATATATATATATATATATATATATATATATATATATATATATATATATATACGTCTTCTTCTGTGTACCGTGTCCCTTCAGGACGTGGAATATCGTGGCTCTCCACAACTTCCAGCCCTTTGTAACTCTTATTAATGTTTAGACTTTTCAATCCCCATTCCACCCTCTGCTGTTATCTATTTACACAAGCTCGTTAGTTAGGTCAATTTCTGTTTACCTTTTTAACTCTTATCTTCATTCTGTCCTGCTTGTGTCAAATTACCTGTTATTGTAATTTAACCACACGCGCATGGACTATAAATATGAGCAGTACTGCCTTTTGGGAGAGAGGGAAGTTTCCAGTAGTCAGCTCTGACAGTCGGACCGAACATTCTTGCTGTAACACACTCGTTTGTATATGTTTGTATTACTGTTCCTGTTAATATTTTTGTTTAACTAAATTCCTCTCTTTGTGTCTTTATTTCTAACCCTAACAAGGCCACAACATTATCTAAGCTCTAATTATTCCTTATGTCCAAGAAACTTTAGCTTTTTTTATGATTCCAAGTACAAGCATTTCATTTGTTTACCTTTTCTTTAAAATTGCCTCATTATTTCCATGCTTTATTTTTTTTTTAAAGTCAATTCATCCCAAGCAATGTGGTTAATATATAATTGAATAAATTTTAACTGTACTTCTTGAAAAATAAAAGTTAATAAACAAAAACGGAAATTAATTATGACTCGACTTAATAAAATCTTTCATCCCTAAAACAAATTATTATCAATATTTTTAAGAAGGCAAGTTATTATGAGCCGAACCTCACACGATGTATTGTGTATATATATTAATAAATATAACCAGGAAACTTGAGCGATATTGGTTAAATAATACAAATTTTATCGTGAATAGATAGCAAATGTGCAGAATATATTTTATTTAAAAATCAAATAATAATGCCCTAAAGATGCAAGTGGAATTCCGGGATTGAAAGAGAGAACGAAAAGACTTTAGATGGGACTGAAAACCCGATCCTTAACAAGAAACAAATGATAAACCTCTACTAATTTTCAAAATTCCGTGAAGGTGTATAAATCGGACGATAGGCGATCCTTCTCTACATACATACAAAACGTACACCCATTTTTAAAATCGAATGACGTAAAAATAGTGATATAGTGAATGTTTTTTCATTCAACACAAAAAACTGTTTTCCGTGGTCATCTAAGTTATTTAAGATTTGATGTCGTTGTACTCCATTGGCTCATTTTTTTTTTTTTTTTTTTTTTTTTTTTTTTTTGTTAGTAAAGGCCACCAAAAGCAACTTTGTTTGATGATAAACTACATCCGACGGCAAAGCCTCTGATTGGGAGAGTTTAAGGAGAGTGGAACCACCTCTTAATTGCTGTTGCTCCCAGATCCATCTTGACCTCTGGTGGTAGCACGTATTCGGTCCCCAGCTAAGGGCAAAATAATGAACCCACAGACAAAGACAAAACACTATGAAAGTATAAAAATACACTTTCAGAGTAAAATTACACTTTTAAAGAAGAATTAACAACGGTATATTTTATAGCAAAATGACCAAAAATACATTTTATAAAAGTTATAAAATTGTGTTCAAAATATTTAGATTTCGGCATTAAATAACCCATAGAGGTTTTGATATGCCGCTAAACAAAACCCACCCACGTCAGCGGAAGAAAATATCCATATGATTTAATGCCACATATTGATTACTAAAATCTAAGTTTCAGGCAAACTATGTAATTTTACATCAACGAACGTTAGTAAAAAATATTTGAACTCCTGACTCGCACGTAATAAATGAATCCGCAAACATTATTTTATGTTGAGAATGCTATTCTACAAAGAAATGCTGAGAAATGAATCGACAATTACGCAAAATTTAACTATTGGAGAACCACAAGGTGAAATTTGATTCGGTGAGTATACAAAACAGTATTCTTTGTTGAATCAAGTCCCGTAAACCATTAGAGTTGAGTGGGGGGGGGGCACTACATCTACTCTAGTTATAGAAGCAAGAGTATTCAAACATAAGATATAAAGATGACACAGTGCTGACTTCAGACACAGAAAGGATACTACAAAAGTTCCTACAGAAGGTAGCAAAGAAAGCGAGAAGAAAGGACGAAATATCTCTATCTATAAAAGGCTCTGTCTGTGTGTGTGTGTGTGTGTGTAACGAATGCACGGCCGCAATTTTCGAAGGATTTGCATCAAAATGTACATGCACATGCTCCAAGTTAGTGGGAAGGCCAAGACCGACTTTGCATTTCCCAACTCCCATCGATAGTGGAAATAATCGATTTTTTTCATGCTTCTACGGCAGTTTTCATGTAGTTTGCGGTCATTTTCTACTGACCAGAGTGAGAGCCTGTAGCTGGCTGCCACGAATAGACAGAAAGATTCTATTGGTCAGCGTGAGAGCCAACATCTGACTGACACGAATGTTAATTAGCATGCTAACATGCAAAAAAAATCGATAGCTGCATTCGTCACAAGTGGAAAAAATTTATATCTGCATGGCACTTTACTTCAATTGGCACATTCGCTTGCTTAAACTCAACGTTGATTCTGATTCTGCAGAACTGGGTTGGATGTGAAAAAGTATTTGTTGTTAACATTCTTTTTTCATTCAGTGTTTTCAGTTACGAGTTCTTTTTTTAAAGCTGATCGTTTTGTGTTCATTTTGTTTAGTTCTTTTTTCGTAACAGATTTAATGTTTAGTATAGAGCTTAGAAAAAAAATCGCAGTGTGAGATAGACAAGAAGTAAGGCATGTAGCAACATCAGCGTGGCAAAGGGCACTCCTTTAAAGGGAAGGAAGGGCAAAAATATTTTAAGTCAAGTGATAGCGATTGCTGTATGAGTCGTACGATTTTTGAATCAAGCACGGGTAACGCCAGGCCATGCTGCTAGTGAATTATACAAATACAAAATGGATGGTTACCAGTAAAATGATGAGCCCAGAATGCAATTTACAAATCGGGGATACAAAAGTCAAACAAGTACAAAAATTCTAATATTTTGGATGTGTTCTAACAGTGGACGGAAAATGCGGCACTGAGATCCGAAGACGCATCGGGGTGGCCAAATTCTAAAAGATAAGCAGAGTATTAAGAGACAGGAAAATATCGTTAGAAACAAAGAAAAGGGCACTGAACTGCCACGTGATATATGTTTTTCTATATGACAGTGAATGCTGGAAAATCTCTTCAACGATGAAGAAAAAACATGAAACATCACGAAGAAGCAGTTGAAATTTCTGGGGCGCGAAATGAGAAAAGATGATTTAGAAAATCTGATACTCACGGGGCAGATTGAGAGAAAGAGGGACAGAGGAAAACAACGAGTAATATACTTGATGAGGTTGAGTAAATGGATAGTAGAACAGGCTTTGTGGTAAATAACGAAAAGGCAAAATTTATTAAGAGCTACAAGGGGCAAGAAGATGTGGAAGACAATGAACGCCCTCGTCCTGAAGAGACACGACACCTAAAAAAAAGATAGCCTCTCTCTCCCTCTCTCTCTCTAGAATGGTTGTAATTTCAAAGTTTTCTTTCTTCTTGCTGAAGAACGGATTCGAGAGACTAGAGATCACTAATATAAGTCATTAATTTCTAAAATGTATTAAATAAAATGAATACTTTTATAACTTGTAGTGACATCCGGATATGCAAATTATAGATTGGAGATACCAAAATCAACCAAGTACAAACATTTTAATATCTGGAAAGAGTTCTAATAGAGGTTGGAAAATTTGGCACCGAAATCCGAAGTTGCATTGGGATAGCGAAATATGCCTTCCAAAAGTTAATCAAAGTATTAAGAAACAGGAAAATTTAATTAGAAGCAAACAAAAGTGTACTGCACTGTTATGTATTAGATTGGTGCAAAAATAATGACGTAATAATGTCGTTTTTTGACGTTAAAAAATACGTCAAAAACGACATTATTACGTCATTATTTTTGCACCAACCTAATAATATCAGTTCTCTTATATGGCAGTGAATGCCGGACAATCTCTTCACAGATGAAGAAGAGACTTGGAACAACAGAAATATGGGTCTACAAAAGGTTGCTGAGAATATCATCTACCAACATACATTACTTTGTGCACGGCAGTGGCAACGTGCACAAAAGTTTAAAGGAAAAATGTTGTTCATTGTCTTATACTGTAAGAATAACACGGAAAAAGTTTGAAACTTGATTAGTGTGTTCTACACCAACCAATTCCCCCACCCATATTCATCTGACTTAATAACAACCAATTATTCCCTTTCTTGAATGCTGTAAAACCTGTTGATGGAGGATGCATTCCCTAATGAAAACCAGATTCATGAGACTAACTAGAGGATGTTTCCCTGATCACTACAATTTTAACCTGTCTAAGTCTAGAGTCAACCGTTATCTTTCACTCCTAACCATATAAACTAACCTTTATCGTATCCCTCTACCTCGAGTGGCCCTTGAGCCTTGTACAGGGTGAACCGTATTGTAAAAAAAAAATGAAAAGATTTCATATCAAAACCTTCGGATTTTATTGAAGAGTTATCGAATAGCTGCTTAGTAAGTGGCAACACTTCATTGTACATCATGGTTAATATATAATTGAATAAATTTTAACTGTGCTTTATTTCTTGAAAAATAAAATTTGGTAAACAAAAACAGAAATTAATTATGACTCAACTTAATAAAACCTGACATACCTAAAACAAATTATTGTAAATATTTTTAAGAAGTTTAGGTATTATAAGCTGAAACTCACGCGATATATCGCGCATATTATAAAATATACCCTGAAACTTGAGCAATATTGGTTGAATAATACTATTTTTTTTTCTTGAAAATATAGCAAATGTGCGCAATATCGAATAATAATTACAATAATGGAATCATTTTAATGAAAAGCTATAAATACTGAATCTTACAATAAACTTGGTAAATCAAAATATAAAGAACTTTGTCCATTTTACTATTACTAAAATATATTTTTTTTATTTTCGTTTTAATGAAGTATACGCCTGAATTTCATATATACTCCATTTAAAGCCAATTAATTGTTACGCTAGACAAAAGTTAGCGTTCAGAGTGGTGACATCAGGTTTGCTATTTCGTCTTATTTTACTGGATCGTATAACGGTAATTTTCATAAGTGATGGTTTCTCTTATAGCAGTCACGTAAGTGGAGGTCGATATATATATATATATATATATATATATATATATATATATATATATATATATATATATATATATCGATTTAAATAGATATTTATATTTGCAAATGTACATTTCGCTTTGATATGTTCTTCGTTTATATTCTCTCTCTCTCTCTCTCTCTATATATATATATATATATATATATATATATATTCTCTCGATTTCTATTATTTTATTATCTTTTCTCTTACTCTCACAATCAACTGTTCACTCATACATTCTCTTTAGCTCATTCTTTTATTCTTACTCTTTCTTTCTTACACTCACTATATCACTCTCTCGCTCGTAATCTTTCTTAATGTCTCACTCACTGTCACTCTTTCTCACACTCTCTTAATCGTTGACACTCTCTCTTACTCATTCGATCTTTCACTCTCTGACCCCGCTCTTTAACACACTTTCTCAAATTCTCACTCTTTCTCACTCGCTATATCTCTCGCTCCTACAATCACAATTCATGTCACTCTTTCTGCCACTCTCTCTCTCTCTCTCTCTCTGGCTCTCTTACTCTCTTTCACTCATAATCTTACACTGTTTCCCTCTTTCACTTACTTCCTCTCTCTCTCCCTTTATTTCTGGTCGTTTCTTCTTTTTTAAATTTATTTCTCATATGAACTACAAAAGTAACATTCTCTTCGTTTCTTTCTTACGTTTACCTTCCTTATATATACATATGTATGTATGTATACACACATACAGAGACAAACTTAGTCGATATCCATTTCTTTTTCTCCCTCACATCCAGCCATAGACAAAAGAGTGAACACTGCTACTTCCCTTACTTTTCTCTTTTCATCCTTTATTTCTCTTTCGCTACTGCACTTGCAACCATCTCTTCCCTCCTTGCCAACCTTTGTTTCCGAGAACCTTCCTAGTGTCCAGCTGCTCTTAGAGCTTATGGCCGGAGAGAATTACCGGCACTTTTCCGGGTGCATTAAAGTATCAAGTAGCCATAAACGGGCCTAATAGTCATGACGCCTTTGGCAAGTGAGCAGGCAGACCAACACCGGCCTGCCCTCGGATCTGGCCGACAGAGTTGAGATGAATACTTCAAGGAAAAGTCCGTCGTCTCAGCTTTGCCTATCATTCGCTTCGAGAGTTTGCAGGTGACTTGGAGATAAGTCATCGAAGCTATCCATCAGGATGAGGAGTTTTGGATTTCTCCTAAACACTATTCGACTATTCGTAACATTTATAATTTGCGTTGTAATGGTGTATATGAAATTCCAGCATTTCTTAAGGTCTTTTAGCGTGGAACGATTCGTCTTAATTATGTATCCACTTGGGTCAAATCTTACAAATACACACAAATACACACACAAGCATAGACATAAAAGAATGCGCATACTAACTCTCTCTCATTCTATTTCTCTATCTCTCTCTATCTCTTCATCTCTCTCTCTCTCTCTCTCTCTCTCTATATATATATATATATATATATATATATATATATATATATATATGTGTGTGTGTGTGTTTAGGCAGCAAATTCTCTTTTAGGCATGTCTGATTGAATAAATTACAAACATGTCTACTTATTTTTATCAGAAAATTGTTACTTGTAATCTTTTCATATCCACGAATATTTTTCCGTATATAACAATCAAATGAGGCAAGAAATGCACTGTAACCTTCCAACTCTTTCTGAGGTCATCATCAGGGGTGCAGCTGGTAATGTTTGCCTTATTATTTGCACCTATGATGATGATCTCAGAAAGAGATTAAAAGTACTTGGGAAATAGAAGCTATTTTCACTGTTGCAGTGCATTTATTGCCTCATTTGATTGTAATATACGGAAAAATATTCATGCATATGAAAGGCTTATGATAAAAATAAGCAGACATAATGTTTGTAATTTATTCAATCACACACACACACACACATATATATATATAGTGTGTGTGTGTGTGCGTGTATGCAATTTGGTTGAATATCAGCGAAGGTTCTTTAAAATTTATTTAATGTTTCTATACTTCGGACTTATTTTTCATTTTTTAGACAACTTTGTGTCATCTTATTTTTTACGGTTTATCAAACCCATATTTTGGAGTGTAAGAATAATTCCTTTTTAGGGTGGGGCGAGTAAATATTTCATTAACAATTTCTTCAGACACAAGTCCTATTATTTAACCCATAAACGGAGGTAGGATATGGATTCATATCTTTTACAGAGGCAATTGCGCGTAAGTGAATGTTACAAATACTTTTCATTCCGAGCCGGTTTTCCGCGATAGTTTGATCACAAATATCTTGACGTTAATTTCATTCAAATTAGAAACAAACATCTCAAATGACGATTTAAAAAAATTAAAAAGGACTCCATGCCAAAAATGACACGCGAAGACGCGATACTTGAAAAAAAAACACTAGAAAAACATATGGACACCACTCTATCAACATATGAAATTTATTTTATGAAAGCCGAAAGTGCTCAAAAGGATCGGATAATATATGTTCAAGTGCTCTGTGAAAACTAGAAAAATTAGCCGAATCGTAGAAACAAATGACAAAAATCTTATGCAAAGAATATTCATTGCTCCTAAAACTAATATAAATTATATAATTGCAGTCCAGTTACACTTAATATCTATCTCCCCCTCTCTCTTTCTTATATATATATATATATATATATGAAAATTTCTCCGAATTAATCAGTAGAGAGACAATATTTATGAATAAAAATGACAATAGCCAGTTTTCCTATTGTCATTTTTATTCATATATATATATATATATATATATATATATATATATATATATATATATATATATGTATGTATGTATGTATGTGTGTGTATGTATATACGTAGTCTGACAAAAATTATCTGGACTGTTGCTATGGTAACGGAGCTAAATGTACACAAAGTGAAACCGCTTAGCAGAGATTGATCTTGAACTCTGTCCCGTGTGCACACTAAATTATAACGTTCTCTCTCATCTCTGTTATTTATATCAATGCTTGGAAGAAAAGTGTCGTCTTCTCACCACGCCACAGAGTCTCCATCAATGACCATATGTTGTGCATTAGATTTTGGCCAAGAACAACATTTCCTAGAAACGACAACCATATCCCCCTCTTGTGACTTTTTCCTCTTTACAAAAACCAAATCCAACTTGAAAGGAACAATTTTTCCAGACACCGAGGAAATCCAAGAAAAAGAGACAAGGCAGCTGCTCGCTATCCGGAAAAAAAATTCCAGGAATGCGTCCATCGATGGAAACGACACTGCGTGGCTTCAGAAGGGAATAAAATTCCGAATTAATGTGTTATTTTCTTTGTATTAGGTTGGTGCAAAAATAATGACGTAATAACGTCGTTTTTTGACGTTAAAAATACCTCAAAAAACGACATTATTACGTCATTATTTTTGCACCAACCTAATATATTACCAGTCCTGATACTTTTTAATCAGACCTCGTATAGATGGTGCGATGGGTAAATTGTCGTCTAAATTAGGTAAAAATGGAAATAACACAGATTTCTCATTTTAAATATATTTACCAAAATTATACAAAATTTCTTGAACCACTAAGGAGTAA
This sequence comes from Acanthosepion lycidas, assembly GCA_963932145.1. Classification (NCBI taxonomy): domain Eukaryota; kingdom Metazoa; phylum Mollusca; class Cephalopoda; order Sepiida; family Sepiidae; genus Acanthosepion; species Acanthosepion lycidas. The sequence continues at coordinate 42,739,009 of OZ010577.1, read as the reverse complement.
ATTTATTCAATAAAATCGTCTCTAGACGACTTCGAAATCTTCTGCATCTCTTCCGGACAGTCTCTTTGTATAAGTTGGTGAATGTTGCTATAATCCTTGATTTCAGTTCCAAGTTCCAGTTACTAGGAGTTTTTTTGGTCTCTTGTTCAATTGCGCCCGACACATAATAATCAGGAGGGTTGCAGTCTGTGGAGTTAGATGGCCAGATATAAAGGGTGATGTGGTCGTAGAAATTGTCTGACAGATATGACTAGGTTTTGTTTATGTGGCATGGTGCAGAGTCTTGTTGCCAAACATAGGCTCTTCCATCAGCCACCCTTTTGATACACTGCAGCACTACCCCACCAAGGCAATTTATGTAGGACTACAGCAACAAATCCTGGAGTTCTTTTTTTATCAGAACTATCAGAGTTTTCCGAGCCGCCGTAACTTCGTAATCACCTTTAGACTCATTCAGCTCTGCATTATCCTCAGATTGACACGCAAATACTCAGAAATGTTCGTATTGGAGCTTCCGCCGTGAATGCCAAACAGCGCAGCATGCCATTTCAAAATTTCTGGCTGAGTGAACTACTATAATAAGCAGTTGGCCAAATCAAAAACGAAATTAAATTAAAAGTTTAAAATGGTTATATTATACTCGTCGCACCTTGTTATTTTAATAAAATTTTCAGGTCTTATTTACAAATAAATAAAATTAGTTTCGAAATATGCTTTTTTAGAAAATCTTGGTAAAAATATATATATTTCTTACATTTATTACCAATACCTAATATTTTGAAATTTCGAGAAATTAAAATTTCAGCTTCTTCATATTTATATTAGTTAAAAGTAGGACTATTTGGATAATTTATATCATCAATTTCTTTTTGCAAGACAAGCCAACAACACCCACCCACCCAGTTACTGAAACCCTGCTCTGAATTGAAAGACAAAACCTGCAATAAAAATATAACATTATTTAATTAGTAAAGCTCTTAATTACTTTTATATGATATATTAAGGACACTAAATTAAAAAAAAAAAACAATTTTTGCATTGAATAATGATTTTTTATGAGAATTGTTTTCATTTTTTTAAAATCTTAATTAGAAAAAATATTAAATTTTACATCTTTTAACATTCTGTATATCAGCCTTTTAGATGGTATTATTATTAAATGAAAAAATATATACTAATCATAGGATTAATATGAGTAAAAGTCACTTAGCTGATTGATATTAGCCTTCAGCATCCAGACACCAGAATTTCTTAGGCGGGCCTGTCCGTCAACTCTCCAGGCGGTACCAGCAATTTACTGTTATTACATTGTTTTTTAAGAAAACTTTGATTTTTTTTTATGCATAAACGTACCTGTTTTTGTAAGTACAGGCAACCATACAAGACTTTATCAGAAAATAAGTGCCATAACTATAGTTAATCGTTCTGGGTATGACGATAAACTACGTCTAACAGCAAGGAAGGCCTCAGATGGTGTTTTCAGAGAAATAATGTTGCCAGCTGTACGTTTTTTAAAATTAATGTTGCCAGCTATACGTTTTTGGGGAAAAAATAATGTTGCCAGCTATACGTTTTTTGGAAAAAAAATGTTGCCAGATATACGTTTTTTTTTTTTTTAAAGAAATAATGTTGCCAGCTATACGTTTTGGGGGAAAAAATGTTGCCAGATATACGTTTTTTTTTTTTTTTTTAAGAAATAATGTTGCCAGCTATACGTTTTTTGGGAAAAAAATGTTGCCAGCTATACGTTTTTGGGGAAAAAATAATGTTGCAAGCTATACGTTTAATTGTACCGTATATATATATATATATAGATATATATATATATATATATATATATGTATATATATATATATATATAAACTTAATTTGGCATTAAATGACCTACAGTGGTTGATATGCCATAAAACCCAACCAACCAACCTATAGTTAATTTAAAGCCAGTATTTCTAAAATTCAATGAGTTTACGGAGAGTATTTCCCTAGATTTTTAAGATTACTGGGTACTGAAAAAATATATAAAAAAGTCACTCACGTCATTTTTTTTTCAATTATGTGCTATGTGTGATACACGCTTAGGCGATACATGACTGACGAGGCAGATTTTTTTTCCGCAGTAGGTTGCCATTTCTTTCTGAGGTAGACCAGTTGCCATTCAAGGCTATAGAAACCGGTCTGTCCTGTTATTTACCGATATCTGGTGAGAGAAGAAGAGGATTCATATCTTTCCCAAGAGCATTAGCCCATAAGTGGATGTAATCGATTAGACTGGAATTGGAACTAGACTTTCCAATTCTTCAACCCGCTGCCCATTACACCCCCGTGCCTATTTTATACAGATAAATTCTTCGGAGAACAACATTAGACTTGCCATCAGTTTGTCAACACAGCTACTGCCGGGTTAAACAAATCTATTTCTGCTATATTTTAAACTCATTTTTTTAAAAATCAGATCAATTATACTTTAAATCAGCTAATATTTCTCAAGTAAAGTTTCAGAAAATTATATTTTATTTTTGTAATATTTTTAGTTAAGAGAATTACATTACGACGAAAGAAGACTAAAAGTGGATGCTAATCTGCTATTTTATCCAAAAAAATATATCATTCCAGTAAATTTAAATTAGTTTTTGAAATACAGCAAAGTATTTTGATTATTTTAAATAATCTATTTAATCTTTAAGCTTGAAATTAAAATAAAAGCTTCAAGAAAGATTTTTCATTTTTAACAATTAATTTTAAACATTTTTTGTGATAGTCTAAGTACGTTAGAATTCAACCGAAATACATTATTAAAAAAAACTCTGCAAGTTATAATGCAAAGATTCTTTTCAAGTCATGTAGTCGTATACAACCCATCATTAGAGAGACGTTGCTTAATGAATATTATTCTCTTGCTATCAATCTTACACTATTTAGCAGTGGAGACGACATGTTAAAAGTATCCTAAAAATAGAAGTGATGCATAAGTCAACCAAACGCGCATATCGCAAAAAGTGTACAACCCTCGCCGAACGTACCTTATACAGCAAAACAACTATATAGGAACCACACAAACAGAAATTCACCATCCATACAACATCCTTGATAATGGCTATAGATCTGGCCGAAAGCGGGCGGGACAATTATAACTACGGACGATTCCTATATTCTTTAACGCCTAAAAAATCGGGAAAGTATTACACTGCTAGAAAAACTCAATAAAAGATTAATTAAATCTGCCTTGTCGGCCGTTTTCAATGAAAGATGCTTGAAATAATGTTTACTGCCCAAATACACAAACACACACACAAACACATATATATATATATATATATAACTGAATGGCAATCTTAAATGTTAATCTGAGCTTAAATTTAAATTCAAAATTAAACTAAAATTCATTTAAATATTTTAACTCCAATAATATTCCACCACAGCAATAATATACTTCGCATGAGTTTAGAAAATTAAAAAAAACAAACTGTGTCGGCCAAAATACAAATAAAATAAATATAATAACGAATACTTATAAATTGTTTCGGCATGAAACTCGGATTTGTGCAATTAATGCATGATATTATGTATATTTCTCAATATATATATATATATATATATATATATATATATATACAACTTAATACTACCCATGAAAAGTGTTAATTTTCATTTCATCTTTCGTTTCATTTTTGGGAGTGTTATCTGATGATCCACCGTCTCTTAAAAGAGCTCTGGTGAAATAAATTATTATAATGGAACCATAAAGTGGTCTTTTTTCTTTAATATATATATATATATATACATATATATATATATATAAAATTGATCAATAATAATTCCAAAATTCTCTTTCAAATAATTTTTATTTTCCCAAGTACTTTCAATTTCATCTGAGACTATCTTCAAGGGTTGCATATATATGGATATGTTATGCGTATTCACCGCAAGTTTAAAATATTTTTCCACCGCTAGGCACGGAGGTAACATTAGATTTTTTTCAAGATATTTTCATTATAGTATTTTAATTTAATTTTTTTTATCTAACACTTTAAGAAATTTGTTGCTATACTCGTAGTTGACTTTATTTATTTCTGACCGCAATTCTCGTATATAGTTTTTAAAATTTTGCTTATTATTATCTTGATGAAGCACTAATATATATTTCACTAATGTTTGTCTAAACTGTGAATGTGAACATGTGTTTTCCTTTAAATGTTCTGAGATTGAACTGTGATCGTTCAACGTAAGCCATCTCGTCATCGTCGTTGTTGTAAAACCAGCATACGTATTAACATTTTTATCAGAGATGCAAGCTTCCGAAGGACATTTAAATCGATATACGATGTTGGTCTTTTGTAAGACGCTAGTTGACGGAGAAGAGTTGTTATGGATTTCTAGTTTGATGAAGATGCTTGGGGTAAAATGATTTTAAAAAAAGAAATAATGCTAGATTATTACACATCTCAACAATTTGTAAAACATTCGGCCAACAAATATTTCACGGGCTTATTGCACAAAAAGCCACTACTGCAAAGAAGGAATAAAAAGCCCTGCTTAAGTTTCGGGTCAGTAGAATGGTTAGTTACAGTTATTTGGTCAGACGAAACAATTACTGATCTTTTATGATAGAACCAGTAAAGTTACATTTGGGGAAAAAGAGCACAGTGCGCAGTGTAAAATATGCAATAGTGAAGCATGGTGGTGTGGTAAAGACGTTAATTTAAGAGATTGCTACTATGCAGCAGGTACTGGGAAACTTATTTATTTTCTCCAAAAGAATATTTACTATCTTCTATACTGATTAGACTTGATAGGCGATCCAACTTCCAGCAAGACAGCATTCACTGAAAACCATCTCAGAATGGATTTAGAAGAATATGATTAGCGTATACTAATGTTTCTAGCGTTAAGATTATCGATGCAGCACGTAGTATCGTTAAACCGTCTTCAAATTCCATTCTAGCTAGTAGAATTCACTTTCACACTAATATTCTTAGAAAAGATATGAATTCGTATTATCTCGTCCCAAATATGGGTTAAATAGCAAGGTAAATTGGGTTCTCTTGCTTTGGCTGGTAACCAGTCTGCAAGAAGGAAAAATATGAATTCCACACCGTCGAGAAGGTAACAGGAAACCATTCCAGCATATCTGCCAAAAAGCCGTGTTTCTTCAATAATGATAACAGAAAAGGATCTGTGAAGGGCTATGATCGCCTACGTTCTAAACGAACATGGCATTTTAAAAATAAAATGTCTTCTGAGTCATCCGGTCAAAATCCAATCAAATATTTGTAGTACGAATTAAAATCTGGTGTTCATAGAATCCTTAAATTCTGAAGGATCTGGAACAATTCCGTATAGAATAATTGCTGAAAATACCAGATGCATTATCGAAAAAGTTTACTAGAAATGATCGGTGCCAAAGAAACTTCAACTAAGAATTAACTGTGGAAGTTGATTTCGTTTGGTTTAGTTTGTTTTACAGAATATCAACCTCTGTGGGTTATTTAATGCCGCAAGATTTTTTATTGCTGGTAATATTTTTTTCGAAAATGTATTGCTGTCAATATTTTTTCTCTTCAAAAATTAATTGCTAGTAATAACCTTTTACAAAAATGTATTGCTGTTATTAAAACCTATTTTTACACTTTTTTGACCCCAGTCTGGGAGTCAACTATCTGCCCATAGCTGGGACCCTAACAGGTGCTACCACCCAGAGTCAGGTTGGACCTGGGAACTCTAGCAATTAAGAGGTGGTTCTACACTCCTCAAAACCTGTTCAGAGGCCTCGCTGTTGGATTTAGTTTATTGTCTTATTCGGGACGTGTGGGAGGTGAATATTTATGCAAAATTTATTATAATGAAGTATTGATAATTATGGATATTTAAAATCATTTGATCCAAAGCAAGGCAATAAAGAAGCAATGGGTTACTGAATGTGAGAGAATATGAGAAAAAGAAAACTTTATTAAGGAGGGAGAACAACAAAAGATCAGAAATTAAGAAGATGAGATAGTGATTGACATTTCATTTAAATTTTTGAAGATCAAACTTGACTCGAATGCAAGAGGCCGTTCTACAAACGAGAAGTGCAAGAGAAGAAACTGTTAATATCGAACTTATTGTTGAATGTAGCCATTTCAACTGCAAAATAATGACTTTTGTATCCAATACGCTTAAATTTATAAAGTCTACGTACCAAAGCGAAAAGCTCATCAGAATAATTACCACGAAAATATTTATAGAAAAGACACAGGGAAGCTACGTTAGGGTATTGGGAAAGACGCCAGGTTGGGAACAATTACGTTACAGATTCATCCTTGTATTTATATCAATAATCTCGAAATACATAGCAAAAGCACCAGACCAGATGTGGCAACAGTATTTAATGCATGGACAAATGGCAGACTTATAGATATGTAAGATAGATTCCGGAGAGAAACATTGTCTAGCAGTTTTCCTAGCTGGCAGGCCCAGCAATTCATTCAATATACTCTTCCTACTTCATGTCATCGGAAAACATTATATTCACAATATTAATTATCCCTTATTTATTATCATTTCTGTTATTAAACTGTTTTACCAGTGTGAACTGAGTAGATGATTATTATCAAATTACCTTCGGAATAATTCTTGTCTGAATCTCTAGGGTGAGTTATTATTCATTGTCGGACTATTGACTTCATCTTTATAAAGGGCATTTCATTAAGACGAATCAAAGTCAGCAGGAATTAAATCTGTATTATTGGTGAACATTTATTTATTTCTCTGTTGGATAATGTTATTTAAGTCAATTAGGGCAATTATGTTATTGAAGGCAATTATGTGTGAAAAATAATATCTTCCAAATATCCGCCAAGGCTTGGGCGACACACCTCCACTCGATGGTTAAAATTTTTGATGACGTCTCTGTATATTTGCTCCTGGATTTCACCAATATGCCTTATTATCTCATCCTTCAGCTGTTAAATTGTTGTTGACTTGTTGGCACAGGCCTTACTTTTGAGATGATCCCAAACGAAAAATCTAAAGGCGTCAAGTCGCACGATCGTGGTGGCCAATTTACTTCGCTGTTTCAAGATATTATGCGACCTGGGAACTTCTCATTGCATTTCTGTTTGAACGTCCATTTTCGTAATAGGCTTCGATAACTTTAACACGTTGTTTGATTGTTGATCTTTCCATGGTTGAAATTGCCAAAAACGTAATTTGTTAAATCTGAAAGAAAAAGAAAAAAATCATTAAACTTAATTCACATTTAAAATCGGCCCAAGTTATTGGAACACATTTTAGTTATTATCACAGCGTTTGAATAGTTGTGCTAACCATCCTTCTTCTGGTGCATGTCCATCTGTGTAACCTTTTGGAAATTTTCGGATTGGGCCCCTTATTCAATCTACTCTTGTAGATTGTTCTCGTTCCGTTGCCTATATCTCGAGATATCTCGTCCAGTTATTATCTAGTATAGCTTTATTATTACTACACCAGTTCCCATTGAGTTTATGTCTATTCTACCTGGCCTGGGAATTGAAATCACAATTACTATGCCACCAAAATTCACGAACTAACGCTTAATCCCCTAGACCATTGTCGGAATAGTTAATCCTGAAAATAAGGAAAATAATCAAGGAGTCGAATACTTTTGTTTATGACTACATGTATATTTACATCACTTACATTTTTGAAATGTTCTCCTCATTTTCATTCTTATATTCCCGACGTTTCGGCCGTTGTACGTTCCGGCCTTCTTCTGGTGTGACTCGCTGGAATTTCAAACTGAACCCTTTATTTAGTCCCTTGGGATGAAAGGCCAGAGTTTACAACGACCGAAATGCCGTTAATATGAAAATGAAGATGAGGACATCAGTCCAAACAATGTAATTAGTGTAAATAGTTACAAGACCTCATCTCAGAAATATAGACAGAAGTACATATATAATGTAAATTTATTTTACGTGAATTCTTAATATTTCAATAACATATTTCAACCGTCACCTATAATAATCAATGTTTTTATTTACCAAATGAGATAATTCCCAGGCGAAAATGGGTGGTTGATGAAATTTTAGTCATAAACTCAAAGAGAGTAACTTGTAAAACTTTATTAATGACGCAAAATCACTATTCCATCAGCGTCTGTAATAGTGATGCAACTCTTCGCAAATTTACTATATTAGTAGATTTTAATGAAATTTACTACAATAGTAGATTAGAATGTAATGAATTTAAACAAACCTCTGATCAATACAGTCGAAATATATATAATCAGTTTTGTTTTTAATGTAAAAATCAAGTTGACTCGGAAAGAAAATATATAAAAAAATAAAAACCTGAATTTCTTACGAAATTGTTCAAAAGTTGCTATTTTCGATCGCAAAACTTATATCCTGGGTGCAGTAGCCATAGATTACCCCTTGTCTCTGCCATTGGAAATGTATGGCATCAACTCTGAATTAAGAAAATGGCAGTGGGGTAAAAAAGAAAAAAAATATTATAGTAAGAACGAATCGTAGGAGAAAGAAAGAAAAACATTACCCCCTCCAGAAAAAAAAACTCGTAAAAGTAAAAGAATGAATGCAAAAGAATTATTTAATTTTCAAAAGTTTCATCTTTAGGCATGCGCGCGCGTTTTTCTTTTCCACAAAATGGAGAATACTTGGCTGAAAATATTTGTGTATCGAGAGAAAACGATTAATAAAACGATAGTTTTATTATTCTTACTCATTGAGTTCATCACAGTATTAGTATTGTTGGCTTTCAATGGATAATAAGAAATGAAAACAAATTTTCTCAGTATGACAACACTTTCCTCATTATTCGAACTGGTTTTAGTAATGTTGTTGTCTGGATGGTTTTGATTCTTCACTTGATTTAAGCGACAGCAACAACTAAATTGGATATCACGTATAACTCGAAAAGAAAATAATGAAAACATCAAGATGTTGACGTCCCACACAACTTCAAACAAAGGATTAGGAAGGAAGCTACTATCAATATTGCAAAAGAGCCATAACAGCTACTGGACTTGCGAAACTTAATTTCCTGAAAAATGATTTTGATAAAGATTTTTATAAATTTCAACTGACATTGGAACTATCTGCTCGTTCAAGTAATGCCAAATATTTCCTTATAAGGAAACGGATAACATTAACATTATCATTAGGTGAATAGTAGTAAAAATATTCTTCTTATTAATTATTCCTTGCATTTAGAGAGTTTATAGTCTCCTGAGTGTGTATATAAATCACCATTATTATTATTATTATTATTATTATTATTATTATTATTATTATCACCATATTATATTTCCCTTCGTTCCTGTTTTAGTTATCACGTGCGTTACGCCCTACAGCGGTAGCTCCTTAGTCCCCTACCTACAAAACGGAAGAAAACGTATATATCAAAGGCGCTGTTTGATTTTAGGGAAAATAATGTAAAAGAAAGAAAGTGGAGATACAAGAGGCAATAATTATCTCGTATGTTTAACGTCTGCTTCGGTGAAATGGAAACTTTGTCTATTTTGTATCTTTTCATTTGTACCCTCGTACTTCTTTAAATAAGGACCGGCATTCATATTTAAGATTGTTATTGTAATATCCTGTTAAATTTTTAAAGCTCAAATATTTAACTAGGGAATACTGAAATGTCGATTTCTATTTGATAGTCGTGGAACTCGGAAGCAGCTTATTCAGCCATTAACTTGAATATTAAGATCGATTAGTAAATTCAAATAGCAGAACCCGGAAATTTCTACATGTATTGCTATTTATTATTATTAGGTTGGTGTAAAAATAATGACGTATTAATGTCGTTTTTTGACGTATTTTTAACGTCAAAAAACGACATTATTACGTCATTATTTTTGCACCAACCTAATATTATTATTATTATTATTACTACTACTAGTAGTAGTATTAAGTGTGTGATTTTTATTCATCTTCTACTGTTTATCAACCCATTGTAGGTTATTTAAAGCCAGAATATATCTTTATCTTTTGTGATAATAATGGTTTAGTATTAGGTTGGTGCAAAAATAATGACGTAATAATGTCGTTTTTTGACGTATTTTTTAACGTCAAAAAACGACATTATTACGTCATTATTTTTGCATCAACCTAATAATACAAGTCTTACTAATTAACCCATAGCTAGGGGAAAGATATTGGATTCATACTTTTCCTAATGGTATTTGCGCGTAAATGAATATAACAAACCTAACGAGAATTGCAACTCGACTCTCTGATTAACAATTCTATGCTATTGTCCATTACACAGCACGCACATCCAAGCTTAAAAGCACCTGATATTCCTAAGCGGTCACCCATTTAGGTACTGACCAGGTTCGACATTGCTTAATTTCGGTGATCGTACTGGAACCAATGTTTCAACGTGATGTGGTCGTAAGCCCGTGAGTAGTAAACCAAAGCTAGCGAACAAATTTACAAAACCCAATGTATTCATCAAGACACTCTATCTGCTATAAGTAGACTAGACACATGCATCCAAATGTGCTCTATATGGTTACAGGTTTTGATAAAGTAGTGCACCACCTTGCAGATGGTGCCCACTTAAAAATACCTCCAGCTAAAATAACTGACTCCACTCAGATAAGTCTCCGGTTGATGGTCTCAAGTGTCTACATATGACTCCTAAGTCGCCTTGCCTGCCTCATCTCACGAACTTAGAAAAAATCCTTCTCGACTCCCGTTCATGATGCTCCTTCTCTACTCCCGCTCATGAACAGAGATGAACAATTATTATTATTATTATTATTATTTAGCAAGAGGAAAGGCCAGAGACTCTGTCGTCTTAGTGGCACTGATGATCTTGGAACTGTTATTTATCTCTTTCATGCGAAGTCATATCATGACAGCTTTGTCGCCGCAAATCATGTCAAATATTAATAACAATAATAACATTGTTGTGTGATGGTCTAAAACGAATACACATTGTTCGAAGCAAATCAAATTGCCCAGCTTCTCAGATGATCGGAGGTACATCAAGACTTCCGGTGGTTGGAGACCGGAACGGCTGTTGGCCAGTCATCAAAGTGGCTTTTAACGGCCAATTAGAAGCGTCACCTTGCAGGCCACTTAGCCGCCAGCCAGGACCGCGGTGTCCGATGGAGGCTTCCTTCGAGGTGCGATGGTGTAGGTCGAGCTGGGTCGGGTCGGTTTTAAACGAAATGCCGATCAATGACTCGGCAGAGAAACTCAAAGCCGCCATTGCCAGATGGTATACAATTTCAGACCTTTGAATATAGCATTTATGCTGTTAATGTATTTTCAATTATTATTTTCAGGATCTTCTGAATTCTTTTCTCTTTCTCTTTCCTCTGATATTTATTCTCCCTCTCACTTTCCTAAACTTTAGCTTCTTCCTCCTTATTCTTTATTTCTTTTTATCTTCTCTTTCTCTTTCCTCTGATATTTATTCTCTCTCTCTCTTTCCTTAACTTTAGCTTCTTCGTCCTTATTCTTTATTTCTTTTTATCTTCTCTTTCTCTTTCCTCTGATATTTATTCTCCCTCTCTCTTTCCTAAACTTTAGCTTCTTCCTCCTTATTCTTTATTTCTTTTTATCTTCTCTTTCTCTTTCCTCTGATATTTATTCTCCCTCTCTCTTTCCTTAACTTTAGCTTCTTCCTCCTTATTCTTTATTTCTTTTTATCTTCTCTTTCTCTTTCCTCTGATATTTATTCTCCCTCTCTCTTTCCTAAACTTTAGCTTCTTCCTCCTTATTCTTTATTTCTTTTTATCTTCTCTTTCTCTTTCCTCTGATATTTATTCTCCCTCTCTCTTTCCTTAACTTTAGCTTCTTCCTCCTTATTCTTTATTTCTTTTTATCTTCTCTTTCTCTTTCCTCTGATATTTATTCTCCCTCTCTCTTTCCTAAACTTTAGCTTCTTCCTCCTTATTCTTTATTTCTTTTTATCTTCTCTTTCTCTTTCCTCTGATATTTATTCTCCCTCTCTCTTTCCTTAACTTTAGCTTCTTCCTCCTTATTCTTTATTTCTTTTTATCTTCTCTTTCTCTTTCCTCTGATATTTATTCTCCCTCTCACTTTCCTAAACTTTAGCTTTTTCCTCCTTATTCTTTATTTCTTTTTATCTTCTCTTTCTCTTTCCTCTGATATTTATTCTCCCTCTCTCTTTCCTTAACTTTAGCTTCTTCCTCCTTATTCTTTATTTCTTTTTATCTTCTCTTTCTCTTTCCTCTGATATTTATTCTCCCTCTCTCTTTCCTTAACTTTAGCTTCTTCCTCCTTATTCTTTATTTCTTTTTATCTTCTCTTTCTCTTTCCTCTGATATTTATTCTCCCTCTCTCTTTCCTTAACTTTAGCTTCTTCCTCCTTATTCTTTATTTCTTTTTATCTTCTCTTTCTCTTTCCTCTGATATTTATTCTCCCTCTCTCTTTCCTTAACTTTAGCTTCTTCCTCCTTATTCTTTATTTCTTTTTATCTTCTCTTTCTCTTTCCTCTGATATTTATTCCCCCTCTCTCTTTCCTTAACTTTAGCTTCTTCCTCCTTATTCTTTATTTCTTTTTATCTTCTCTTTCTCTTCCCTCTGATATTTATTCCCCCTCTCTCTTTCCTTAACTTTAGCTTCTTCCTCCTTATTCTTTATTTCTTTTTATCTTCTCTTTCTCTTTCCTCTGATATTTATTCTCCCTCTCTCTTTCCTTAACTTTAGCTTCTTCCTCCTTATTCTTTATTTCTTTTTATCTTCTCTTTCTCTTTCCTCTGATATTTATTCTCCCTCTCTCTTTCCTTAACTTTAGCTTCTTCCTCCTTATTCTTTATTTCTTTTTATCTTCTCTTTCTCTTTCCTCTGATATTTATTCTCCCTCCCTCTTTCCTTAACTTTAGCTTCTTCCTCCTTATTCTTTATTTCTTTTTATCTTCTCTTTCTCTTTCCTCTGATATTTATTCTCCCTCTCTCTTTCCTTAACTTTAGCTTCTTCCTCCTTATTCTTTATTTCTTTTTATCTTCTCTTTCTCTTTCCTCTGATATTTATTCTCCCTCTCTCTTTCCTTAACTTTAGCTTCTTCCTCCTTATTCTTTATTTCTTTTTATCTTCTCTTTCTCTTTCCTCTGATATTTATTCTCCCTCTCTCTTTCCTAAACTTTAGCTTCTTCCTCCTTATTCTTTATTTCTTTTTATCTTCTCTTTCTCTTTCGTCTTATATTTATTCTCCCTCTCTCTTTCCGTAACTTTAGCTTCTTCCTCCTTATTCTTTATTTCTTTTTATCTTCTCTTTCTCTTTCCTCTGATATTTATTCTCCCTCTCTCTTTCCTTAACTTTAGTTTCTTCCTCCTTATTCTTTATTTCTTTTTATCTTCTCTTTCTCTTTCCTCTGATATTTATTCTCCCTCTCTCTTTCCTTAACTTTAGCTTCTTCCTCCTTATTATTTCTTTCTTTTTATCTTCTCTTTCTCTTTCCTCTGATATTTATTCTCCCTCTCTCTTTCCTTAACTTTAGCTTCTTCCTCCTTATTCTTTATTTCTTTTTATCTTCTCTTTCTCTTTCCTCTGATATTTTTTCTCCCTCTCTCTTTCCTAAACTTTAGCTTCTTCCTCCTTATTCTTTATTTCTTTTTATCTTCTCTTTCTCTTTCCTCTGATATTTTTTCTCCCTCTCTCTTTCCTAAACTTTAGCTTCTTCCTCCTTATTCTTTATTTCTTTTTATCTTCTCTTTCTCTTTCCTCTGATATTTATTCTCCCTCTCTCTTTCCTTAACTTTAGCTTCTTCCTCCTTATTCTTTATTTCTTTTTATCTTCTCTTTCTTTTTTCATTAGCTTTATACCTTCCTCGCCGTCCTTTTTTCAGTAGTCTTTTTAACTTTTTGCTTCGCTTTTTTACTCGTTTTTTTTGCATTTTCAAAGTTGTCCTTCATTCCTATTGGCCTCTCTTTCTCTTGTCTCACTTTCTTTTTTTTTTTTTTTGTCAACTTATTTACTATTTATCGATCTTTCATACTTTTTCGTTTTAAAAATTTCGCTAGCAACAAAGAAACGAGTGCTGCTCTGTGATGTATTATTAATACTCCTATATAGCAGTGGATGCTTGACAATCTCCTCACAGATGAAGAATAGACTTGAAACAACACAAAGCTGGTTCTACAGAAGAATCCTGAGAATATCATGGACTGACCAATGGCAAAGTTTGGAAGAAAATAGAAACAAAAAGGAGAATTATAATTACCATCAGGAAGAGACACTTGACATTTCTAGGGCATATAATGAGGAAAGATGACTTGGAAAATTTGATACTCACATGACAGATTGAATGCAAGTGGAATATAGGAAGTCAATGCATAACCAACATAGAGAGCTTGAGTAAATGGATAACCGAGCAAGGTTTAAGAAAGACAAAATTTATTAAAAGCTACAAAAGACAGAAAAATTTACAGAGACATGATCGTAACGCCCTGAACGTACACGCCACATAGAAGAAGTTTTAAACTTATTGAGCTTAATTTTATTTTATTTTTCTTTTCTCTTTTAATTTGCTTTGGTCATTAATTCTTTTAACTTTCGTTTCCATCACTTCTTTTTCAGTTCTTATTTTTTTTTTTTTTTACATTTTCACTCCCCTTCTCATCTTATTCTTGACGAGCTTTAGGCTTCTTACTGTTAGAATATTCAAGAAACTATACTGGCAGCAAGTCGAATGCATACGGACAGAAAACGAGTTCAGTATATATACAAAAATAGAAAGAGGTGTTAGACAAGGATGTGTCTTCTCGCCGGATTTATTCAACCTATACGGCGAAGCAGTTTTGAGAGAATTAGAAATCCTCACCAGGATTCATTATACGCGGCCACAATCTTCGCAACGTAAGTTATGCAGATGACGTAGTGTTGATAGCAGGTACGGAAATGAAGCTACAAAAGCTCGTACAGAAGGTAGCAAAGAAAATCGAAAAGAAAGGACCAAGTATTAACAAGAAGACAGAATGTATGGTTATCAGCAAAAGGATGAGCCCAAAATGGAAATTACAGGTCACGGATACTAAAATCAAACTAGGTACAAAAATTTAAATATCTGGGAAGTGTTCTAATGGAACGTGCGACACTGAGATCCGAAGACGTAATGAGATGACCAAAGATGCATTCCAAAGGCGAAGCAGAGTATTAAGAGACTGAGAAACTTTGTTAGAAACAAAGAAAATAGTACTGAAATGTTATGTGATATATGTCCTCCTGTATGCAGCGATTGCTGGATTATCTCATCAAAGATGATGAAAATACTTGGTTCTACAGAAGGATGCTGAGGATACCATGAACCAAAAATGTGACCAACGACGTTTTGGAGAAAATGGAAACAAAAAGGAAACTTATCAGGAAGAGGCAATTGAAGATTCTGGGGAACACAATGAGAAAGGAAGGCTTGGAAAATCTGATACTCACAGGATTGTTTGAGGGAAAGATGAACAGAAGAAAGCAGCGCGTAACATACTTGATGAGGTTGAGTAATTGGATAGCGGAACAGGGCTTAAGAGAAAAACCAGAAAGACACAGTTTATTAAGAGTTAGAAGAGAGAGGACGTTGTGGAAAGCCATGATCGCCTACGTCCTGAAGGGACACGGAGCATAAAAGAAGACATATTTTTCTATTAAAATTCACTTCATGTAATTTTCATTTTTTAGTCTCCGCTTTTTACTTCCATTTTCGTCTCTCAGCTACTTCATCTAAGTCTTCTCTGTCACTGCTTCCTTCTCCCCATTTTCTAGATTTTTGTCGCAAAAATCTTCTTCATAATTAATTTCTCCCATTTTCGCCTTATTCTCCAATATCCTTTCTACTTTGTCTTTGTTGCCATCTTCGACCTTCCTCGTGATTTTCTCTTCTTGCTCGCTCTCCAGTCCTACTTGTTACTGTTCATTGTATTTTTCTTACTTCTTCGGACTATTTCTCGCATTTCGTTACCCATTAATTTCAACTTTTAAAAAAGAAAACAGACACCTGAAAAAGATGCAAGCTGCCGAAACATCGGAACAAAATAAACCTAGCAACAAGGCAAGGTAAATAGTTCGAACGAAAGTAAACCAATGATAAAAAATACGCCTTTACAAAAAACATTTTGACAAAAATTATCGTTACTCTTCTTTATATCGTTGTCCTCCTCTTCCTCTTTTCATTTTCAGTTGTTATTCATCTTCTTTATATTGTTGTCTTTTCCTTACGTATTCCTATCTTTTCTTCCTCTTTTTTATTCTTGTTTGTCTGTTGTTCACTATTTAGTTCTTCTCATTACCGTCTCCTTCCTTTTTCTTCTTCTTCTTCATCTACGTCTTTCCTTTTTGTTCTCTACCTAATTTTCATTTTCCTCTTCATCTACTTCTTCTTCTTCATCTTCTTCCCTTATTGTTCGCTACCTAACTCATGTTGCCATCTTCTTACTTTACTCATTCGTCTTCTTCCTTTTTCTTTTTCTTACTCGTTTCTTTTTTTTTTAATCTTTTTGTGTCCTTGTTCTTCTACCTACTTTTTTTCATTATCCTCTTCCTCTTCTTTTTCCTCTTCGTTCTGTGCCTATTTATCATTGTCGTCTTCTTCTACTTATTCATCCCCTTCCTTCTTCGTCGTCTTTTATTACATCTTCTCTTTGTCATCGTCTTCTTCGTTCTCTTTTCTTACTACTTCACAATGTCATCTTCTTCCTCTAATTATTCATCTCCTTCCTTCTTCTTCTTTATCGTTTTCTATCTATTTATCCTTGTCGTCTTTTTCATCTATTTATTCATCCCCTTCCTTCTTCGTCGTCTTTTCCTACTACTTCTCATTGTCGTGAATTCCCTTATCTTCTTCTTCTTCGTTCTGTGCCTGTTTA
This sequence comes from Acanthosepion lycidas, assembly GCA_963932145.1. Lineage (NCBI taxonomy): Eukaryota > Metazoa > Mollusca > Cephalopoda > Sepiida > Sepiidae > Acanthosepion > Acanthosepion lycidas. Next base: position 42,722,189 of record OZ010577.1, on the reverse strand, counting down.
TCATTGTCGTCTTTTTCATCTACTTCTTCACCCACTTCCTTCTTCTTCGTCGTGTTTTCCTACAACTTCTCTTTGTCATCGTTTTCATCTGCTTATTCATCTCCTTTCTTCTTCTAATTTTATTCTTTTTCATCTTCTTTCCTTGTGGCTCTCTACTTACTTCACATTGTCATTTCCTTTTACATATTCATCTCCTGTTTCTTTTTCGTCTTCTTCTCTCCTTAATGTCCTCTACTTATTTCTCATTGTCGTCTACATCCACTACTTATTCATGTCCTTTCCTTTTCTTCATGTCCATCTTCTCCTTTCTTTGTCATTCTTTACCTTTTTTCTCATTATCATCTTTTTCCTCCACTTATTCATCACCTTTAACTTTTTCTTCTCCTCTTATTGTTGTCTGCCTACTTCTAATTTTCATCTTTTCCTCTGCTTCTTCTTCTTCTTCTCTATGTAATTCTCATTACTGTCTTCTTCCTTTTTTCATCTCTTTCCTCTTTTTCTTCTTCTTTACTTATTGTTCTCTATCTAATTCTCATTTTCGTCTTCTTCCTCTACTTATTCATCTGCTTACTACTTCTACTACTACTTCTTCCTTTTCATCGTTTTTTTTTATTATTTTTCTTCACCTAATTCTTTTCATTTTCGTCTACATCCTCTACTGCTTCATTTCCTTTCGTCGTCGTCTTCTTCCACTTTTTATTTTTTTTTTATCTACTCCTTTCATGATTGTTCTCTTCTTTTTGCGTTTTCTCCGACATCGTCTTCATATCAGTTCTTTATCTCCTTCTTATTCTTTTCCTACTTACATCCTCGCGTACAATAATTATTAGTGCTACTCCAAATTGACATATTTCTCATCTATTTATTCCTCCACTGCTTTACAGAGAATCTTTTAAGGAACTCTTCGGCGTTAGAATAAAAACAAACAACAGTGTTATAATTACTAAACACCTAGAAATGAGCTTTAATTAGAAAACTGAATTCATTTGACTATTAAACGCGGAATTAAAATTTTAGAAGTATCTTTGCACGTATATTTACACGTACACTGTAATCCTCTGAGTGTGAAACACCTAATTCAACAAGAGATCAGTCATTTCGGAGTTTTTATAATTTGCAGCATCGCCTTTTCATCGTTTTTTTTCTCTTTTATTCGTGTTTTTTCTTCATAAGTACGAGAAGTTATTGAAATTCTTCTTCTTTTATATCTTCTCTTTTTCATGACTATTATTTTCTTCATCACTGGTTATACAGGCTATTCGATTTTTATCACATTAAATTGTTTGACATATAAAACTTGTCACTATTACAGGATTAACTTAAATACTTGAATGTGATTCATTGCTGTATCTAAAAATTAATACCGATAACAAAATGATTTTCCAGATAGTAAATATCGGAAGGGAAGTCTGCAAAGTTTACACATATTTCTTATCATATTAAACAGCTCATCGGATTAAGCAGTTGGATTAATGACGTGGAGTTAACAATTGAGAAAAATGGAAATATTTCAAATTTGATTTTCATCCTAGCTTGAAGGGATTTGAAGTTAGCCGAAATGATAGATAAATAGATAGATAGAGAGATTGATAGATAGATAGATAGATAGATAGATAGGAATAGACTGGGCTAGATATTAGGTTGGTGCAAAAATAATGACGTAATAATGTCGTTTTTTGACATATTTTTAACGTCAAAAAACGACATTATTACGTCATTATTTTTGCACCATCCTAATAGATATGAATCGACTGGGATAGATAGATAGATAGATAGATAGATAGATAGATAGATAGGAATAGACTGGGCTAGATAGATATGAATCGACTGGGATGGATTGATAGATAGATAGATAGATAGATAGATAGATAGATAGATAGATAGATAGATAGATATGAATAGACTGAGATAGATAGATATGAATAGACTGAGATAGATAGATATGAATAGACTGAGATAGATAGATAGATATGAATAGACTGAGATAGATAGATATGAATAGACTGAGATAGATAGATAGATAGATAGATAGATAGATAGATAGATAGATAGATAGATAGATAGATAGATATGAATAGACTCAGATAGATAGATAGATAGATAGATAGATAGATAGATGTTTGTTGTTAATGTGTCAAAATCTGTTATTTAAATTCATGCATGCAAAAAAGCTAATTGACATACCGAGTAAGATTGCTTTCAACTTCGTTGTCAAGAATAATTACGAAGTTGTTTCTTTTTTAAGCTGGTCCATTGAAAGACATGTCACGAAAAGAATATTTGGCTGTAGGGTTAATTTCACAAAGTATAAGACTCATTTCCCTAGTCTATGAATGTCGGTTTGAAATAAACAATGAGATGAAACGCGAGAAGAGGTTCGCACGCCCTTTTTCCAGAGAAACGGGTCAAGGGAGCAGATAGCATTGTACACCAGAGAACCGACTCACTAGCAAAGTAGATTATAATTAACAAAACCATTAATTAATCACAAGTGCTAGCGTGTCGCTTTCGCCGACCCTTTTCCGAAGAATAAAACGCAAAATAAATTCGGTTACCCATTGAAAATACAAATGATATAAAATTGGATTTCTCGTCATTGTTTACATAAAGAAATTTGCACAACAATGGTAGATAATTATACAGTTGTTATTTACGAAGCCTAGCTTAGTTTGGTACAAGGCCACAAGTATGGGATCCCCGGGGAGTATCGAATTCGCTACGCTAGCGAGTCGGTCTTGCTAACCATCTTGCCTTTGAAAAGGTCTCAGTCAGTAAGTTATATGTCATGCGTGATACACGCTTAGGCGATCATGTATCTTTCGATACATGACTGACGAGGTAGATTTTATTTCCCTCGCAATAGGTTGCCATTTCTTTCTTCGGTAGACTAGTTGCCATCCAAGGCTATAGAACCAGGTCTGTCCTGCTATTTACCCATATCTGGGGGAGAAGAAGAGGATACATGGCTTTTCCAAGGTTATGAGCACGTAAGTGAATGTAATGGATTCGACTGGAATTCGAACTCAGCTCTCCGATTCCTCAATCTGAGCCGCTATCCATTACTACACCGTGTTTCAAAATGTTTTTTTTGTTTTTTTACGGCTCGATTTTAAAGTTAACGAGCTGCACTTTCAAATCATTGCTAGTGGACTTGATTTTCACTAGATGCGCCGGGATATTTGCCAAAGTTAAAATAACGAGAGGTAGTGGACCACCTACTTGGCCAGTGTCTGTGCACGGATAGCGGAAACATGAGTGGGAAGGAAGATAAAACATTAAACACTATTTACATTATTCGGACTATTGTCCTCATCTTTATCGCCATATTTATTACAACGTTTCGGCCGTTGTACGCTCCAGCATTCTTCAGGTGGTTGGAATGTCGAACTGAACCCTTTATTTCGCTCACTGGGGTATACTGTTCTAGTTCCACGTGTCATGTATAATGGATGCCAGTTATTAGTTATCTCTTGTTAATTACCCTGTCCAAGTTCTCCACTGCCTTAACCGGGTATTGAACTCACACTCTTTGGGTCCTGTCACTGGATCTAACCTCAAGGACACATGGCACAGTGGATAAATGCTTTAGTTAGATCCAGTGACAGGACCCAAAGAGTATGAGTTCAATAGCTGGTTAAAGCGGTGGAGAACTTGGAGAGGGGAATTAACAGGAGATAACTGATAACTGGCATCCATTAAACATGGCACGTGGAACTAGAACGTTCTACCTCAGTGAGCGAAATAAAGGGTTCAGTTCGACATTCCCGACCTGAAGAAGGCCGGAGCGTACAACGGGCGAAACGTTGTAATAAATATGGCGATAAAGATGAGGACAATAGTCCGAATAATGTAAATAGTGTACATAATACCACATCTCAGAAATATAGACAGATACCAAAAAGTTAAATATTACCAAGAGCTACAAGTGATATGAAATTGTGAACAGCCATGATCATCCACGTCCTGAAGGGTCACGGTCCATAGACGAGGAAGAAGAAGCATAAACCAAAACATGTAGCAGCTGCTAGTGTATTCTTTGGGCCAAATAAATGTACTGCCATTCATTTACTTAAGCTCACTAAGTATGTTAGTCATTGTTTTTCCTTTATCTCTTTTGCCCATATCATTGCCCTGCGTGTTAGATTTTCCAAGCCCTCCTTCCTCATAATATACCCCAGAAACCTCAACTGTTTCTTCCTGATATTAATTATTAGTTTCCTTTTTCTTCCCATTTTCTCCAAAACTTCGCCATTGCTCACATGTTCGGTTCACAGTATCTTCAGCACCCTTCTGTAGAACTACATTTCTGTTGCTTCAAGTTTTCTCTTCATCTTTGAGGAAAGTACTCACTGCCATATAGGAGAGCGGTATCACATAACAGTTTGGTCAATCCCAATAAATGTTCCATTGGGAATTTTTATATATGTTTAATAAACGTGTCAGTTTAGATAATAGTGCCGAGAGATGTTTTGAATGTATTAAGCCGTATGTAATAAGCACCGTGGCGATGGATAAAAATCAAAAGGAATTATTTAATCATTTCCGCTACTTGTAGTTGGTACCTATAACTACTAATTTTACTAAGCATTGCTCAGGATTCATAAATAATTTCCGTTTTTTGGGGTTTTTTTTTATCTTTATTCTTCAAAAAATAAAATGCAAATTACATTTTATTCAATCATAAATTTACCATTATTTGCAATGATTTGCTGAGTTACCAAGGAACTTTTCGATATATTTTGAGAAAAATTCTGCAGGTTTTGATTTGAAGAAAAAAAAACGCTATCGGCGAACTCTTGAATCTGATTTTAATTAAAGATTAAATCAAATCGTTTTGCAGAGGTCAAGAAAAGAAATAATCGGTAGGTGGAACGTCAGATAAATATTGCGCGGCAGGTAAAACAAATCAAACGAACATTAGAATTTGTTCCTGCGTTATTCTTGCTGTCGTATGCGGCCTTATGCTGTGATGAAAGTTTTTTTTTTCCCTATTGACAAGCACATGGCTTTTTTCGACAAAATATTTATGGACACGTCGCAGCTGATAAATGCATTTAGTGTTCCATTGTCTTTTTTAAAAGAATTTCAATTAATAATACCAAATGTTGCTTCCAAATGCATAATATCATTAGGTTGGTGCAAAAATAATGTCGTTTTCTCACACATGTTAATATGTGAGAAAATGACATTATTTTTGCACCAACCTAATATTTTCTTCCATGGAACTTAACTTTTGAGGTCGGTTTGATTTTGCTTGGTTTGGTTTATCTGTATATCAACTCGTTTGTGTATTATTTAATGCCGGAATTATTTCTTATTAGAAATCAGAGGTTGGAATATGATTCAGAAGAGGACAAACGAAAAACTTTAGAGGTTAAGTGACAGTTTGTATATAAAGCTTTACCAGTAGTGTAGGAAAATAAGATTTTTAAGATTTTGAGATTATATTTCCGTGTAGAATATGGCTTCTTTTAGGAATTGGTTTATTTTGGATGGACTGACTAATTTTATTGAAGAGTTCTTTTAAGTTGTTTATTTGATAATATTGTATTCATATTGGGTTTAGACAGTTAACTAGAATGTGTTTCACTGAGTATTGATCCTGACATGCAATACACATTGATGGTTTGTCATTTTTCAGTAGATGATGATGTGTAATTTGAGTATGACCAATGCGGAGTCTCCTAGTACAACATCCTCCCTTGTTGTCTTTCTGTATCCGTGTTTCAACTGTCATATGATGGGGCTTATGCTATACAGTTTGTTGTCTAAGATAGGATTTCAGTGCCTCTGCTAGTAACTTGTAATGAATTTATTTATGGTAGGTTTGAAATCTGTATAAGAAATGTTTGTATTTGAGCGTTCAGTGCTTTTTTTGAATCTGAATAAGATCTATTATAAAACTCTGTGTACTAATTTGGGGGTCGGTTGTGGAGATTTATCCGTGTAAATCCGCTGCTTTTGCGTTGAACATTGCCGTATGTAACCAATTTTTCATCTCGTCTTATGATATACTTAAAGAACGCTTAGTTAGGATGATATATTTATCACTAGCAGTAGAGCCCGACGTTGCCCGGGGATGTAACAGTAAGAGATAGATCAAGTATCGACCATCATAAAGACTGAAAAATAAAATTGACAAAGATGATTGTTTAAGGTTGACGGACACACATGTCTTAATTAGTTTTTTGGGGGTTTTTTTTTGGTTTTGTTTTGTTTTTTTCGTTGTTTTTTTTTTTACGAATTGGTCAAACTCAAACAAAAACATTGTTTTCAATCGTTATGAGTCTACCGATTGAATAGAATTTTATTATAAACAATTGTCTCGTAAATGGAATTTTTAAAGCATTCTGAATGTAAAAATAAAGAAAAAAGTGTGCAAGACAATAAGAAACACTACCTGCCAAAAAAAAAAGTGAAGTTTTGTTGAAATCGGTTGAAAAATGTAGGAAATCTGATCCCATATATAAACGAACACACACACACACACAAACAACCTGGGTTTTATAAGTATAACTTGATATGAGTTGTCCCCCTTTCATTCTCGTGATGCTTCTTAATCGTGTTTTCAAATCGATTTCGTGCAAAAACAATTGGGTTTTTCCAATTTTGGCGTTGTTAGAACCACCGCAAGGTAATTTTATGTAGTCCTGTGAAGTTTTGTTGAAATCGGTTGAAAAATCTAGGAAATCCGATCCAATATATGAACGTACAGACACACACACACACACAGACACACAATCTGTGTTTTATAATAAGTAAGATTAGAGTTGGCTCATAAAAACGGAAATTATTTCTGACAAAGATGGCTTCACCTAACAAATATCGGTTATTTTTTTTTTTACGCTTTATCTTTCTTATAACTGGTTTTTAAATGGAGCATATAAGCTGAATGACTGAAAAACGGCGAGACAGTAATTTGAAATTTCTAGCGTCAGGTATACACATCTCTTGTGTTTTTATCGAATATATATCTGTTAACTTCATTCTCGTACCCGAAAACATCAGGAAGTCGTACAGAAGAAAAAGGCGCGTCTTGACAATTGTAGAACCTCTTGATCTAGGCCGGTTGATATAAATTTTACAGTTTAAAGGAATTAAAGAAAAATGTACTCACTAAAAATAATATTTAATAAACGATTCGAATAGAAATATACAGGACCTCATAGAAACGAGAAAAAAAATATTAACCGTCACTTGCAAGAAGCATGGTCATCAACAAGGAAAAAAAAATCAAGATGCATGTTGCAAACAGGGGATATCAACATCAAGTATGTGCAAAAGTTTCAGTGTCTGGGAAGTGTTTCAACACATTATGAAAAAGGCAACAACGAGGGCTGAACATGAACTGAACTAACGGAAAAAGCATTCCAAAAGCGAAACAAGGTGCTGAGAAACGGAAAACATTTTTCTTCTTTTTTTTATTATTAATTGCTTTGTTTTCTACGGTTTATCAACACTTTGCAGGTTATTTAAAGCCAGAAAATATTTTTATAGATTGTAAGGATTTTTTTTTTAAATAGTAAGGAATCAGTGGTACAAGTCTTACTAATTAACCCTTTTCACCACCCGCACATCCAAGCTTGGTATTCCCAAGCGGTCACCCATTTAGGCTCAACATTGCTTAACTTTGGTAGGAGTACGGGAACCAGCGTTTCAACGTGATGTAACTGTAAACTCACAATTCTGTACTTCCTTCAGTGATCATAATCTCCGTGTTTGAAGAAAGTTACACCAGAGATACGATGCCAAATATGTGAAAAAAGGCTAATACTTTCTTCCTGTGATAGTTTGGTGTTGTATTGCTTACCATAAGTGTCGGAAAAGCCTGTTCATTGAAGAGGTAGGTTATTACTGCTTTCTATCAGGACGTTGTAGTTCATTCCTTTATCCCATACTTCGGGGACATGTTTGGAACAATGAATGTATCTTCCAGCATGACCTTGCTCTATCCCGTACAGTGAAGTCTGCAAAAGAATGGTTTAAAGATGATAATTTCAGTGATCGTACCGGAACCGATGTTTCAACTTGATATGTCCGTAAGCCACAGAAAACTTTCCTCAAAAAGTAAAAAAAAAAACTATGTACATTATTTACATTATTCGCACTATCGTCCTCATATTTGTCGCCATATTTATTACAACGTTTCGGCCGTTGTACGCTCCGGCCTTCTTCAGGTCGGGAATGTCGAACTGAACTCTTTATTTCACTCACTGGGGTACACTGTTCTTGTTCCGCGTGCCATGTTTAATGCATGTCAGTTATCAGTTATCTCCCGTTAATTTCCCTCTGAAAGTTCTCCACTGCCTTAACCGGGTATTGAGAACATTCAGAGGGAAATTAACGGGAGATAACTGATAACTGACATGCATTAAACATGGCACGTGGAACTAGAACAGTGTATCCCAGTGAGTGAAATAAAGAGTTCAGTTTGACCTTCCAACCACCTCAAGAAGGCCGGAGCGTACAACGGCCAAAATGTTGTAATATAGCGACAAAGATGAGGACGATAGTCCGAATAATGTAAATAATGTACATAATACCGCATCTCAGAAATATAGACAGATACTAAAAAAACTATATGCTGTATTGCTATGTGTTATCCACCCTTTTATATGACAGCGAATACTGGACAATCTACCCATGGATGAGGAGAAAACTAGAGGCAGCAGAAATGTGGTTCTACAGAAGGATGTTGAGAATTTCATGAATGGGCAAGTACACAACACAGAAAATTGTTGCGCTGCAAAGCCGAAATATTGGCTTGAAAACTCTCCATGTCCATGACTAGCTTCGTCTGGTGTAGATTTTTATATGGATATCATTCACGGCTTCCAACTCGATTATGTTTAACCTTTAATTTTTTTTTTTTGTACAACCATCATTGATTAAAAATGTCTTTATGACAAATATTTCATCTTTATGACGTTATTTCATCAGACCCTATAAACTATTGCTACAAAATCACAAATAAAGCGATATACCAAATAATAAAAACCATATCACCTAAACTCTTCCGACAACAGCAACAATAAAACGTGGGGGGGCACAGATATTTAGAAGAGAAAATAATGATATGAACAAGCTGTTGCTTTTTCATACAACGAAAAACAAAAGATTTGAAAGGAGACTCTCATCAGTACGAGAAAGCGTTTTAGTAGCAGACTTGAGAAGTCTAACATCCTGAAAAAACTGTTTTAAGAAAAAGATTTTTCACATATTTCAACCAGCAGTAATACCAGCTGTTCGGTCAGTAAATACCGAATATTTCCTGCATGGAAACGGTTAATATCACAATTTTTATTACCCTTCAAGACTAGGCTATGTTTGTCTATGGAGACTACTATATCTGGATGTATAGACTGTTAGTTTCACAGACAATTACAACTGAATATTGCAATGCCGCTACCTTGGACCAAACCAAGACCAGAAATTATCAACATGCATAGATATATAGTAATAACTAATATGTAGATTTTTTCCGTATGTTTTAAATGACCAGAAAAGTGTTTTACACATTCCATGATTGAATATAGCTCTCCACAGCTTTCTCTATTTTATTACACTAAATAATTTTTGCTCCTTTGCGACCTATCTTTGTCTTTCTGATACGTGTTCTGTCATTCAGTTATTCAATCTTTTTCAAGGACGCGGAGACGTTTTGGGAATCTATCAAAACTGGAAACTTAAACTGGGCATTTCCTGGGCATATGTAGCAACAGTACAAAATTTTCATCCTGATCTGGCTCTTATAAAGATAGAGGAAAGCAGAAGGGGTCAGGTATTTACTTGGAGCGGTACAGGGAACTGACCATTTTACCAGCATCTTTAGCGATGAATTGTATGTATTAGTTCCACTTGAGGTTTTGGTGGAGTTTAATTCCAAAATATGCACTTATGGCACGGAGCCTGTCTGAGTGAACACCCGTTCATGGTGATCGATAAAAATTCTGGATCCGCTGGCGATTAAAAAAGAAAACTTATTTATTATTTGTTTGTTTAGCGTCATAGTAAATCCTTATGGGTTATTTTATGCCGAAATATAATTTTATTGGAAGAATTAATAATTACTTTGACAAATGTATTGTTTTTTCTTTCTTTTTTTATTAAAAAAATGTATTGCTGGTAATATTTTTTACTATGAAAATATATTGTTTATATCTTTACAATATTTTTTATACTTTCATCGTGTTTTGACCGCATTTCGGAGGTTAACTATTTACCCGTAGCTGGGACCCTAACAGGTACTACCACTCCGGGTCAGGGTGCATCTGGGAACAACAGCAATTAAGAGGTGGTGCTACGCTCCTCAAAACTTCCAGATCAGAGGAATTGCTGCCGGGTGTAGCTTATCGGCATCCCCAGGACGGTAATAGAAAACTGTCGAATTTAGCGTGCGCTATGGTTTGAACACAGTCTTGTGCTAACGTTATTGTTTTCAATAGCAATGTCAGTTCTAAAACAAGGGAGGTAATTTATATTATTATTGTTGAATGTAGACTATTCACTTGGAGTAGGTGAAACTTTGCTCTGGAGAAATCTTTTTAGATCGGAAGCAGAATCAGCATTCCTTTTTCTAATATGGGCCATATTAAAAGAGATAAATATTTTAAATATATCTAATTAAGACAACGCTGTGTACGCACTTATACGTCTTTACGAAACTTGGATTGCCTGCTGGCGACATATATATACATGGTACCCCTTAATAATGGGACACATTTTAAATTTTTCAAGTCTCTTGGATTATAAACAATGACATAGAGTACCAAGTATATTTATTATGTAATTAATATACAACAGTTCAACATATTATCTAAGATTTTAATAGTACATCCCTGATATGGTCACCCCCATGAAGAGAACATGGACGAGCTTGATCTCTCGTTTCAAACACAGATATTATGAAGGTCCACCGTCATCTAATGAGATATTAGATACCTGTAGAAAACAGAAAAATCTTAGATAATACATATAGGTTGCGGCAAAAGTAACACTTGTTTTTTTTTATTTATTAACTTTTACTTTAAGTTATAAGTATTTCACCATCAGCAAAACATGATTTGTTATAATTAACAAACTATTTAACATGTTCAAAATGCTCCCCTTCTTGTTCAATACAATACTGAATCCTATCAGCAAAACTTCTCCAAACCATTTTACACATTTCTACATTAATTTCAGAAAACTGATAAGAAATTGCTAGTTTTAATTCAGGAGTAGTTTTCCGTTTGAGCCAGTAAACATATTCTTTCAATATATCCCACAAGAAAAAGTCTGATGATCGTGATGGCTACTCAATTGCTCCACGTCGTCCTATCCACTTCAGCTCGAAAAAAAACTTTTGCTGTATTCTGTATGTAGTGTTTTGAGGAGTTGATACTATGGCGCCACATCCCTTACCGGTGTTTGAACTTAAACTGTTTTTTTAAGTAGTGACTGACCACAAGATAAGCTACGACTTCTCCCCTTTATTTCTCAGAGTGAATATCCTGTTCTAGATAAGTTTGTATTATCAATCAATTCTACATCATTATTTACACTATATACACTATATAATTCTACTTGTATATAAATAATGATATTTATATATATTCTATATAATTCTCTATGAAACGAGAAAATAGATTCTGTAGCAACCCTGTGTAAGACTTCTGAATTTTTTTTCTTTCTGTCCGAATAACTCTTTTAGATTATTTTCTTTTGCGTTTATTTCGAAGTTTTCTCGAAAATATTCATATTAATCTCGTATTAGGATCCTTTCAAACCGAGCAAATACTGAAACGTCTTTTCAAAAGCCAAAGTGTTCTCTCATCAACCACTTAAATTTTTTCGCTAAAAGAAATTTAAAAAGAAAACAAAAATGAGTAAAATATTTATGTGAATCAAAAGTATTTTTATCCCAGATAATGTAAAAATTTCGATTTTTCTTATTTTATTTCTTATTGTTCGTTTGTTACTATCAAGTTACGAATTTTAACATTTTCTCTCCTTTTACTTTTATTTTATTTTTTATTTTCTATCGTTTTCACAGTATTATTTATTCTTCTCTTTTATTATTTTCCCATCATGCATTGAGTTTTTTTTTTCTTTCCTTCGCATCGTTTTTTGTTTTTTTCTTTTGGATGTTTTGTAGGAGGAATTTCTATTCACCGTTTTTCTTCCCATCCGTTCTTTCTTTCTTGTTAAGTTCCTGCATGATTTCCTTTTCTTTCATTCTACGTTCTTCTCCGATAGATATCATTCTCTTTTATATTGATATGAAGCTTTTTATTACGCTTCATTTTTACTTATCTTTTTCCTTTCAATGTATTTACAACTCTTACGAAATGCCTTTGAGCAAATCATTTGTCTTAAATTCTTTTATAATAAGTCTTCAACTTCTAGCATTTCACTTTTACTTTCTTACTTTTTTCTTTCTTTCTTATTTTTCATTCTTTTTCTTCGTTTTCATTCTCTTTTTTACTTACTTTTTTTTTCATTTCTTTCTTTCTTCTCACTTTATTTCTTTTGCTTTCTTTCTCTAGGATGTCTTTCTTTTTGTTCGTCTTTCCTTATAATTTTAATAATTTGACTTACAGCAAAACTTGCTTCGTTTCAGGTAATGTTTCTCTTTTATTCTTTTTTTTTTTCTTTTATGTTTTCTTTATTCTTTCAAGTTTTCTATCACCTTCTCTCCTATTTGTTTCTTTTTTCTTCTTTCATTATCTTTCTTTTTTCGATCTTCCGTCTTTCTGTTAATTTCAATTTCCTTCTTGTTTTATTTTTTGTTTTTTTAATTATTTCCTTCGTTTTTGGGGGTTTTTTTTTCATTCGCTTTTACATCTTAATTCAACATTTTCAATTTATTTATTTTTTTCATTCTCTTTATTCATTCATGTTTTCTTCCTTTCATTCAGTCATTGACTTGCTATTCATTTTTTTCTTTCTTTTCTTTTTCAATATGCATTTCTTCATTCCATTTTCCTCGCGATTAACAATTTAAATCGCCGTTATTATGCTATCCCTCGCGAAGTTGCACATTTACATCGACTTAAATGTGGCCATCGCTCGTAATTCTTAATGATTTATTAGAGAAATGGACTCGGTATTCCAAAATCTGCTAAAATCGTCCTTGTCTAATGGATTTCGGTAAAATTTAAATGTTCTCCCTCAGTCATCTACCCAAACGAATGATGGAATAAAGAAATACATGAACGTATTTAAATGTACGTTTTCCAGTTAAAAGCTTTATACAAAAGAACCATTCCAATATCGTTTTACTCTTTCTTAAATAGGTTTCTATTTAGCTTTTATTTATTCTGTAAATCACTCTGTGCCCGGCAGAAAACAGAGAGAAAAAATTCATGACGCCGAACTATTTATTTGCTAAGTTTGAGTTGAAGTGAAAACCGTACATTTAAGACATATGTCGCTGATTTTGAAATTACAAGACTAGCCATAAGGGTACCGATTCATTTATCTTGATATAAAAAAAAATCAAATTTATGTTTGACGATCTTATATAGACATATCGACAGTACTGGGCTCTGCTTGTATCAAGTTTCGAATCCTATAAAAGCTGAATACAAGACGTCAGTACACAAAATTTACCATCTTGGTGACCGCGTGAATAAAAATAATTCGGCACAATTGTAATCGATATTCAAAGAGAACACTGTGAACGAAATTAATCGATGAGGAATTTCTAGAATATATACATTTTTTTATAAACAAGGAGAAAAACAACTCACTGAAAAGGCTTTGTTCTGTTAATATCTCAATACTCATTACTTAAAAATACTACATGAGAAGTGTATATATATATATATATATATATATATATGATATCAGAATGACGCGTGAAGACGCAACACATTAAATAATCGACATGTTATGTAAAGACACGATATGTAAAGAAAGATGAAACAGACGCAACACGCAAAAAGACACAAGATATACACATACCCACAATGATATTAACAATAACACTGATAATAGTTTCCGTACGACTACAAAAGTTAAGCAACATCGAACCCGCTTAGTATCTACATGAGTGACCACTTGGAAATTCCAGGTGCTGTAACCGTGGATGTGCGTGTGGTGTAATAGAGAATGGCTTGGAATTGTTAATCAGAGATCCGTGCTCCAGTTCCAGTACCAGTTGGGTTTGTTATATTCACTTACGCGCAGGTACCCTTGGGACAGGTATGAATCCTTCTTTTCTCCCTCCCCCACCTATAGATTAATTAGTAAGACTTTTGTGACTCGACCATTGTTATCGCTCAAAAAACTTCTTGCAATCTAAAATATTTTCCGGATTTAAATAAACTGGAAAGGGTTCATAAACCGTAAAAAACGAAAATGTTCCTAAAAAAAAGAAATTATGAAAGAATGTTATTCGTTTTAGTCAAAATTGTTTGGTTTGGTTTTGATTCGTTTTACGGCATATCAACCTCAATGGGTTATTTAATACCGACAAGATTTTTATTGCTGGTAATATTTTTTTCAAAAGTGTATTAGTGGTAATAATTATTTTCTTCAAAATTCATTGCTGGTATTAAAACCTATTTTTATACTTTCATAGTGCTTTGACCCCAGTTTGGGGGTGTACTATTTTCTCATAGCTGGGACCCTAACAGGTGCTACCAGCCCGGATCAGGGTGAACCAGGGAATATCAGCAATGCAAGAGGTCGTTCCACGCTCCTCAAAACCTCCTGATAAGAGGCCTTGCTGTTGGATGTAGTTTTGCATCTTAGCCAGGACGTATTAAAAATTTTCTATTTTTGCACACATATATATATATCAAAATACAGACACACACACATATATATTAAATATACATATAAATATCACACACACACACACACACACACATTATATATATATATATATATATATATATATATATATGTGTGTGTGTGTGTGTGTGACAAACGAAGAATTGTACCAGAGAACAGAAACAACAACAATTACAATATATATCACATGCAACTCTAATAAAAAAAATAATGACATAATCCAGATGTTGATATTCTACACTACTTCAAATAAAAGGTTAGGAAGGAAACCCGCGTCAATACAGGAAAGAGCAATAACATCTACTGGGTATGATGAACCTATTTTTCTGAAAAATTGTTTCAAGAGAAAAGCATTATAAATTTCAACTGACAACAGAACTGGCTGATTGAACAATAAATGCCGAATGTTTTTGTATAAGGAAACGACACATTTTACCATATATATATATATATATATATATATATATATATATATATATATATATATATATAAATTCTTTCTGGGACAATTTAAAAAGTAAAATAAACTAATTCTAGAATACATACTTGCAACAAATCAATATTTAATTGGTAATGAAGAAATCAACCGTTTCCTTATAGGGAAATATTTGCAATTCATTGACCGGACAGCCTGTGCTCCAGTCGTATGAAACTTGTAAAACTTTCTGACAAATATGTTTTGCAAAAATATATATTTCTCGAGTCTACTATTCTTGCACTTTTCAGTATTGATGAGGGCTTCCTTCCTAAGACCTTCAAAGTAACGTGAATTGCCAACATCTTGATTATGTCATTATTTTCTCTTCGCGTTATATACGCTATCCATTTTGTTTCTGCTGTTGAATGTCTTCAACTGATATGTTTTCTGTTATTCGGTAAAGACCTTTATAATTCTGTAGTACCACGTCACGAGATTTGATTAAGAATAGACCCCTTCTAGACCTACAGGTTTCATTCGCTCGAATCCATTTTTAATCATTGATTTGATAAAACGGTTGTATACATGTAA
Organism: Acanthosepion lycidas; assembly: GCA_963932145.1. Taxonomy (NCBI): domain Eukaryota; kingdom Metazoa; phylum Mollusca; class Cephalopoda; order Sepiida; family Sepiidae; genus Acanthosepion; species Acanthosepion lycidas. The sequence continues at coordinate 42,706,399 of OZ010577.1, read as the reverse complement.
CAGTTAAGGTATTTATGAACGAGTTAGATGCCATGTATTACATCCATATGATTTAAGACCACAACTCCAGTTCTTAGGTTAATATTTTAGTTCTATATCATTTGGCAGTATTGAGCAAGACTAGCCTTAGCTTAGCCTATTCTATGTTCCATGTTCTTATCTAAATTTTTAATAACTGATCAATACACCAATGTATTTGAAGTGTTTAATTTTTTTTTTAAATTCTAATTTAATTTCTATGATGGATTAAGAGTAGGTGACATCATTGCTTTCATTCCAATTCTAGATCAGAGTTCCTGTTTGGGAAAGTTTGAGTCGTCCTTCTTGGAACACGTGAGAGAAAATGTTGATTTTCGTTTAAGTTCATTCTTATCCCAGCTATGAATGCTTATGTCATATTTATAGCGCCACCCCATACACACACACACACACACACACCACCTCTACTCAGCATCGGTGATCATAAAAGTAGTTAAGTTAATTACTATTTCAATGTTTTTTATTTTCATATGTTCCCCTGAATAGCTGAAATTAGGTATCTCCAAAGATTTTCTAAAAATAAACGTCATGATGAAAAGAGGCCCAATCTTGATAAAAACAAAATTTTATTGTCAAAATGTTTATTAAGAGAAAAAAACCAAAGTATTTTTTATTATATTATTATTTTTTAATCCTTTCTAGCACGGTGCAAATTTTGGTTAAATTCGTATTTTTCTTGGGTCAGCGAGTAGCCCAAAGATTAGTATAGACATTTTGAGCGTCATTTTTTGGCTTAAAAACAAATTGTTTTGAAAATTCTTGCAAAAATCAAATAATTGGTTGATTTTAATGAAGTTTTCAGAACTTATTCACAAGTGAATGAAATTATTTTTAAATCATGTTTAGAAAATCTTGGTAAATATAGATAGATAGATAGATATTTTACATATGTTTTCTGTTATTCAGTAAAGACCTTTATAATTCTGTAGAACCGTGTCACGAGATTTGATTAAGAATAGACCCCTTCTAGACCTAAAGGGTTACATTTACTTAATTTCATGAAATTTCGGGAAATTAAAACTTCCCCCTCTATATTTATATTAGTAAAAACGGAACTCTTTGAAAAAATTAAATCATCAGTTTTTGCTTTTTGTCAAACGTAAACATCATTTATCGAAAATCGGCTCTTAATGCAAAATAAAAACTCAATAAAACTATGACATTTAATTAGAAAAGCTTTTAATAATTGCTTATATAAATAAGATATATTAAGGTCGCTATTGCCTTAAGAAAAATATTTTTTTCAATGAGTAATGAATTTTTACAAGAATTGTTACATTTTTTTTATTTTAATTAAAAAATTTATAAAGTTTTAAATATTTTAAAATTCTGTATTAATTTCAGTTTTTATATTATATTATTATTAAATGAAAACTATATTTACTAATCATGAATTGAAAAACTTAATACAAATGATAAAATACCAATATTTTAAAAAGTATTTAGAATGGTCACAAGTACTTAAAAATAGTACGTTTATGCACATACAGGCATAAACGTACTATTTTTTAAGTACTTGTGACCATACACGACATTATCAGAAAATAATAGCGATAACTATAGTAAATTTAAACATTTCTGAAATTTAATAAAACATTATATTAGGGAGAATATTTTCCTAAATTTTTAAGGTTACTGAGTACTTGATAATTATATTAAAAAAATCGCACACGTCATTTTCTTCAGTGATGTTTTACAGATAAAGTCTCCGTTGAACAATATTATATCTGTCATCAGGCTGCCAACACGTCAAGACAGCTACTGTCCGGCTAAAAATGCATTTCTGCGATGTTTTAAAATTAAAGTAAATAATATTTCTATCAAATCAGATTAATTAATACTTTCAATCGGCTAATATTCACCAAATAAAGTTTCAAAAAAGTATATTTTATTTTTGGAAGATTCTTAATAAAGAGAATTGCATTGCGATGAAAGAAGACTAAAAAGGGCGTTTCCAGTCAATTTAAATTAGTTTTTGAAATATAGCAAAGTATTTTGCTTACTGGAAATATTAAATTAAGTCTAACTTGAAATTAAAACTAGAATAATAGTTTCAAGAATCATTTTTTTCATTTTTGAAAGTTCATTTTAAACCTCAGGTATCGCGTTTTATTTGTTTTTTTTTTTTGGGGGGGGTCCCTACATGGAATATTAACAAAATTAAACCTCCGAAAAAAGGTTGGCTGATTTAGCGGCATATCAAGACCTCTATGGGTTATTTAACGCCGAAATCTAAATATTTTGTACGCAATTTGTATTTTTTTATTTTATTTTATTTTATTTTTTAGATAATAATGGCTTTGGAGATATACGTCTTACTAATTAACCCATAGCTGGGAGAGAATGAATTCATAACTTTCCTAAGGGTATTCGTGCGTAAGTGAAGATAACGAATCCAACGAAAATTGGGATTCTGTTCACCCCTTAACAATTCCGAGCCATTCTCCATTACACTAGCCGCATATCCAAAGCGGTCATCCACCAAAATACTGACCAGACTCGACATTGGTTAATTTCGGTGATCGTGCAGGAACCAATGTTTCAACATGATTGCCCACGAAAATAGAGTGAGTGGGTATCGGAATTAACACTGCTCTATCTCCAATATTAATCACTCTTCCACCATAAATATAGCAAATATTAAACAATATATGCTTATGATGAATAAAGTATACATATATACACCCACTTCTAATGTTACCTCCCTGATCACTTTAAGTCTAGGGTTAATGGTTATCGTCCCTTCCTATCTGGATAAACTGCCTTTTAATGTAACCCGCTACCTCGAATGGCTCCGGATTTATACATAGTGAACCTCACTGTAAAAAAAAAAAAAAAAAAAAATTAAATCATTTCAGGATCCGCTCGATAAAATCAGGGTAGGGAAAGATGTGTTTACTCAATTTTTCAAAAGTGATTCCATATGCCGTATTTTACTGCTTATAAGACGCATTTTCCCTATAAAATACATAAAAAAAAACACTTAGCTTCCTAGAAATCGAAGATCGATGAAGGTAGATATAAGTTTGGTGTGTGGCGTGATCGCCAGCTCTCCAGTTACATCCGATTCTTGAAAGATAACTAGTCCAGTGTTTTAAGATTAAATTAACAGCGTTTTCAGAGAAGATATTTATACAGTTGAGATATTGGAATATTGGCAGGAAATTAATTTCCTGCTACTGTAACACCCACTTAATTAATACCTTCTTTCCTCCTTAATCTACTGGTCACAAAGTAGCGGCATCTATGGTAGACACTTTAAGGATATTACTACTGTATACTGCGCTTTCGTTAGCATATGGTGGGTATTTTCGATTGATTAAATAATCTTACTTGCGGTACTTAACGGTGTCAAGTATTGCTGAGCAAATACAGTAGCCCGCCAAGAGCTGAAACAATCATTTTTGTTTATCGTCACTGACAACGACACATCAATATGCGCTTCGAGATACTCATTAAATGCACTTTTTCACGCAGCAGCGAGTCGGCTACCAAGGCCCTGATTCAGCAGTTCAAACTGAAATCGTCGGGGTAAGATAGTTTTGTACCATTGCTTAGAAGCTGGGGAGTTATTTTGTTCACAGTATTCCACTGTCAACATGAAACGAATAGTACATGATTTATCTCTACTAGTGACAATTTGTTTATATTTTCAGATACAGTGTACAATGGCGTGGGTGGGAGCATTTAATACATCGGAGCGTCTTATCAGTATTGATATACGGTGAGGTACTGAGTAACTCTTGGTAGGTTTCCTTCAACGCAATCAATACACATGTTATCGTTACTCCACTAAAACTTAAACGGAGGTGCGTATCGTTTCATTGAAAAAAAACTTCATTCACATCTAATTAAGCCCCTAACTGTAACTTTCATTTGGTATTTTATAGACATTTATCAAAGTGGTTATGAAATATTTTGCAGTTTCCGAATCCTTGTTGGATAAGAATTATTTTCCACGCTTTAACCTCTCTCTCACTGGCAGGATGTAGGGAGTCTTTCTTTCTTCTAACGCTACTATTATGGAAAGTGCTCGAACGAACAACATTCCTTGATACCGATAGGTGTAACCTTCACGGTAAGGAAACCAACCACATTCCCTCCGTATTATTTTATATTTAATGCAAGTTTTTCTGTCGTGCTAAACTAGCTAATTTGCCGATATCGACGCTTTTCAAGGAGAGGATCTTGGGATTTATGCAATGTTAAAACTTTATAGCTATCACGTCCATCCTAAATCGTTTCCTTGTCCTTTTGGGCAGGTGGTACTAATGAATTTGCAAAATAGCTGTCAATTCCTACCTCATGACTGTGACAGGAGTGATTATATTTGAAGTCTAAACTCTTTTTTTTTTAATTTTCTCTTAAATAGAATAAGTAACTTCTCTAAGTATGCACTCCGCCTAAGGACTATGCCTCTGGTACTAACTCAAATTGACGTAGGGAATGCACTCGCACATCGAGAAACTTTTGTTACCCACATCTTCTAATGGATCTTTTAGTCTTCATGTATATGAGTAAGCTTGCCAACTTTCTATTACCATGGAAAGTACTCGAACTACATTTATTTTGTTCTGCCAAATTAAACTTTCACAGCTAGGACCCGCCATGCAAACGACCTATATTCATTCCGTATTCCATCAGCGAGAAGTAAGTTCCACTCAAACAACTTCTTCCCACTAACCACTGCCCTATGATGTGTAACAGACTCCCAAGTGGATGTTTCCCCGATCACTACAATCTTGACCTGTTCAAGTCTAGATTTAATCGTTATATTCCCCTCCTATCCATATCAACTACCCCTTAACGTAACCCTCTACCTCGAGTGGCCCCTGGGTCACGTACAGGGTGACCCTTACTGTAAACAAAAAAAAAATCAAAGAAAAATAATACAGGCTGATATTAATGGATAAATTTCGTAAGTGTTGAATACAGAACAATTCTTTGAAACCTCGCACAACAAACACTTACCCATATTATTAATCCCAATAGGGATTTAGTTTCGTTCCCATCAGTATTATACGCATGTGTACAATCTCTTTCCCGTCCTCTCTCAAGGATAACAAACATATCTACGCTCTCTGTCTGTATTTCTGGGATGAAGTATTGTAACTATTTACTTCCAACATATACCACCTGAAGAAGGCTTAGCGTACAAGGGCCGAAACGTCGTGAATAGGATATTAAAGATGAGGACAACAGTCCGAACGATGAAAATATTGTAAATATCTACACCCTTTGTAAGATGTCAAGGAGAATAGACATTTTAACAACGAACACTTTATTATAATCTTTCATCTTTATGTGTGTTGTGTGTACAAAATATGTGTGGTTCTTTATAACTTTCTACATACAAAAACATACACACACACATTATATATATTTGTGTGTGTGTGTGTTATTATTATCATTATTACATGAGTGCGTTCAGAGAAATATAGAAACTGGGTCCGCCGTTGCTGAGATGGGATCAGATCCATGTTCTTAGAAACATTTCCTTCAAAAGGAAGAGCCGGCTAAAAGCTTCTATTATTATTTGCTGTAGAAATGTGTTCGAAACCTGCGGTTTTTCACACTGTTATTCTTTCTATCTTTGGAGTAAAGACAAAAGTGAAGTAAAAAAAGAGTAGTAAAATTTTTTGATAGATAGAACATACTAAGATAAATATACAATTTACATATATATATATATATATATATATATATATATATGAAATGAACATACTAAAATAAATAGATCATTGACATACCAAGATCGATAGCGAGAAAGAAAATGAATGTGCGAAGATCAATACATAATTAATATAAATAGATCGATATATATATATATATATATATATATATATATATAATGAACATATTAAGATAAATAGATAATTGACACACTAAGATCGATCGATAGATAGATAGATAGACAGAGTGTGTGAGGGAGAGATAAAATGAACATAGTATGATAAGCATATAATTAGCATTTATAGACAGATATATCTTAGTATGTTCATCATCTTTTTTCCTCTCTATTTTAGTATATCTATCTACCTAAGATAAATTGATAATTATGATACTAAGATAGAGAGATAAATAGATGCAAACAGACCAAATACATACATACAGAGATGGAGAATAACAGAGTTTCAAGCAAAATTGAAAAGTCGCTGTAATCGGTAAAATATAAAAAGCAAGACGGAGACGAATACATATAAAAGAATATGTTACCACATGTGAGAAGATAAATTAGATAAACAAATGTACACCAAAGAAGCGTTTAATAGAACAAGTGAGAAAGAAAGAAACAAAGAAAGAAAAGGCGCTCCTATCAAAGGAGTCGGGATAACAGACAAAAGAAATTGAAGAAATGTTTCTAAGGGAAAAGGTTAGACTGAAAGAAAATTTAGAATGTTGATTTCATATAAAGAATAAAAGAACAAAAGCAATGCACAGACACACAAACATATCTATATATATATATATATATATATATATATATATATATATATATATATATATATGCTCTTCCGGTTTGTGAAGAATAGATAGATCAGCAAAAAGAGAAAAAAGGGGCAAGGTTGGAAAGAATTAGACTGAACGGTAATTAATGATATATCCTATAATTGAACAAACACGCACAAATATATATATATATATATATATATATATATATATATATATATATATATATATATATATATATATATATATATGTGTGTGTGTGTATGAATACATATATATTTACATGTGTATGTATATATATATAAATATATATATATATATATATATATATATATATATATATATATTCCCTCCCTTCATGTTAGCTTAGAACAAAGAGAAAAATAGGGTCTGGTCGATATGAATAAGCAGATAAGTCTGAATATATTGAGATAATAATATTAATAATATATAAAATGAATAGGAAGAAAGATAGATGGATTTTAAACACAAAAAGAAAAAATATCCTCCATTCTTGGATAAAGTTCAACTGTCTTATTGCATCACATTAAGTCAGCTTCCGGTTGCCCGTTTTCGTTTCCTGTCTGCCGCTCCCCACCTTTCAAATTTCTTGCTGATTTTTAGAACTGGCAAGTTACACTGAGCTGAGATTTCAAGGAACTAACAATCTGATTCACTAATACTTGGCACTCTCTACAATCGGTTAAAATTTGGCAGAAAAAAAGCCACTGAACGAATATAATACTCTCCGCTACTATTCTTTGTTTCTTTCTCACTTTTTCCCGGTCTTTTATCATTGCTTTTTTTCTTTTCGATATAATTCTTTGTCTCGGTATTCGCCTCGCTTTCCTTCGTTCGTTTGGCTGGTTAAAAGCGCAAGATTTACAAGAGCAATTGATTGTCGTTTCTGAATCGCTCCCAAAAATGCAGATCACTTTAGGAGAGTGTCAGTTTCGATTTACTGGTATTGCAGTCTCAAGTGCTTACAGTTAAAACGCATTTCACCACTGAACCAAGATTTTCAACCAATGTCGGCAAATGATATCATAATGGAATCTCCCGACTCTTCAAGCTTAAAGAGGCGGTTTTTGTTTTGTTTTGTATTTTTTTGGCGGGGTTGGGTTTTTTTTTGTTTTTTTTTTTTTGTTTTTTTTTTATTTATCTTCTCAACCATATTATCCTTTACCAACTTTAAATTTTATCCACTATTCGTTCGGGCTCTCGTCCAAGCCACATCAATCGCTTAGCGTAGATCAAGTATCCACTAAAAACACACACACACAAAAAACATGATGTTGATCAGAAGGGTGCAAGAGGAATGACAAGATCAATGGGATAAGAGAAGTTAAAACAAAAGAAAGAAAAAAATGAGTATTGAATTTTTTCCCTTTTAAGTACCAATGGCGTTGTTTATCGGTAAGACAATCTACAGCTGTTCTCATAAAGATGATTAATTTAAAAGGCATGCAAATAAAAATATATACCTCATAAATTTGTTTATAACTTTTATTTTATATGTCTGTGTTGCCTTTGTTCTTGAACATTTTATGTAAAATCACCCTTCTAAATTTTCTTTTCGTAGAACACTTGAAATCTGGAGATACTTTCATAAACCCTTTCCATGCCGTAGACATGTATATACGTTTTTAATGAAAGTGTCTTTATCAGACACTGACGAATAAATACATTCAAAACATAACTTTCAAAAACCAGCTACAGACGTGTTTATTCTTTTTCTGCCCTCCTGTGCTTTAAACGAGTCCAATTGTCAACTCATACGTCTGGGCGAGGTTGTAGCCAGTGCTTGAGTCTTCAGTTTCTTAGTTACTATATTAAAAACAAATAAAAATTCGTTTGAAAATGAAACGTTTTCCCTAAAATAATTGTTGTGAAGTGGGTTAATGAAAGAAAATCGTCAGATCTAAAAACATTTACTGAAAAAATGTATTAAAAATAAAAATATCATGTAGGCAGTAGCGTGCATAGGGTGCGACCCCCCCGATATCCATATGGGAGGGCATTCAATCAAAGAGTGAAATAAAAATGTAAGCTATATTTAATTTGAATAAAGTGTTTATTTCATGTTTCATCGTTTAAAATGTCTTCCTTTTTCATATTTCTCACTACTAGACCCAATAAGACCCCACTAAATGATTTCATGAATGTAAACAATATTTGGAGAATTCAAGGAAAAAAGGTCAGAAAACATGGAATTAAAACAAACAATAATTAATAAATGTATTCACAAGATATGTTACAGAAGGATAAAGTAAAAATTAAGTTGGAGTTATGAACAGTTCAATACAATCTTCAGTCTGCCTATCTGAAGTACTCACATGCCTGGTGTCTTTTGGAGTGAAAGAAATTGCATCTTGCCACTCAGAAAGCCAAAGGGAAAAGAGGTAGAATCAGTAGGGTGCAGAGGGTGTGACTGTCCCAGCCATCCATATGGGGAGGGCATACAATCAAAGAATGAAATAAAAATGTAGTTTAATTTGAATAATGTTTTCCTTTCTCACATTTCTCAGTACTAGGCACAGTAGGCCATCACTAAATGATTTTTAGGGGCATACAATCAAGACGTTCATCCTGGGCATGATCAAACCTTTGCACATCACCGGGTAGACCCTATCAAATATTACACTGCCTCTGATCATCGTCAGGAAGTGGTAATACAATAAGCTGTACAACAAGCACTGCAAAAGAAATTATCCTTTTTCTTAATATTACTGTAGATTACAGTAGCGATAGCAGAAGGAGAGGTGCAGAGAGTGAGACAGACCCAGGCATCCATATCGGGGGGTATCTATTCAAAGAGTAAAATAAAAATGTAGTTTATATTTAATTTGAATAAAGTGTTTATTTTATGTTTCATCTGTTTTTACATATTTAAAATGTCTCCCTTTGAGTTTTAGCGACATACAATCTAGGAGTTGGCACTGGGCAAACATCTGCACGCCATTGCATGTAAAGTTTTAGGTAGACCTCCTCGCCGAGCGAGCAGATAACCGAGTTAATGCCCTTTGCACAGTTAGGTACAACCGAGGTGAATTAGTGTACTTGCCTCAGTAAAAGAGTTTAGTCCAGTTCTGAGAAGAGGTTGGAGCAACACGTGACGCTATCAACGTCTAAACTCACACGATGGGAAACAAAGTTATTCTTAGATGGTTGTTGACGACCTCACCTTAACTTAAAGGTAGTAATCTTTTAGAGTGAAAGCCTCACCTATTGTAAGTATTATGTTTATGTCGTTTTTTATTGTTCTTTTGCATTGTTACAGTTAATAAATATTGTATTTACTCATTCCCTCACGAGAATGAGATGTGACACAAGGTCGGATTAATGTGGGGACTCGAGCGCGTACACTCAGGCAGGGACAAAAATTCCCCACGTCGATTGCGCTAGCCGCGGTGCGAGAACCGATCCCTCCCTCTTGTGCAATGGGAGGGCGCGACCTCGCGTAGCTGTTCCCCAGAGCTGGGCACCTCTTCAGTATAATTTTCCTCAGTTGCTCCTCTGAAGAAAGAAGCCCCTGAGCACACTCTGTCCAAGGACAGAGACGCAGCTGAGAGATGATAAGTAATGTGAATAAATTACTTACGGTAGAGTAATTTATACACAGCTTATTTTAGCACCTCTTTTTTTTATTTCTCTTTAGTACCTCGTATTTATATGATTTGGGAGTTCGTTGAGAAAGGGAACAGTTATAAAATAACAACTCAACAAAAGCAAATTAACAGAACTTACCTTTTGACACTCCGCCTGCATTTATTTAAAATTTGATTAGCCTGAAAAAAAATTAAGATTGACCTCCGCTATTAAATGATCTTGAAGGACCAGACCATTGATGATCCTGAAATATTCTTTTAATATATAAATAGTATTTGGTCGCACAGAATTTTTTCCATGTATAGGGTATTGCAAAATGTAAGTGACAAAGAAAGTCAAATCAAGACAAATATTAATGCAAAAGAGGATTGTTTTAACAAGAAATATCTTTTTTTTTAAACTCAAAGTTTAATATATCAGGTCATCCCATAAGTTCTGTCTGAATTTTGAATAAAGAAAACAAGTGACCAAATGTTACATTTAATTACACATTCAATCAACAATGTATTTTCCCTGATTATCTATGACTTCCTTCCATCTATTAACAAGCTTACTAATTCCATTACTGCAAAATTCTTTTGGCTTTGATTCGAAGAACTCACGAATGTCAATTTTAACCTCTTCCTGTGTTACAAAAGCTGTTTCTTCCATATGATCCTGTAAGCTACGAAACAAATGGTAGTCTGAAGGAGCAAGATCGAGAGAATAAGGTGGATGAGGAATTTTCTGCCAACCAAGTTCTTCGATCTTTTGTGACGTGATTCTTGCTGTGTGGGGCCGCGCATTGTCTTGATGAAACATCACCTCTTTTCGATTCACTAGAGGGTTTTTTTCCTCAAAGCTTGGTTCAAACGCTCTAATTGCTGAGAGTATATTTGAGCATTAATTGTTGCATAAGGTGGTAAGAATTCAAAGTGCACTATTCCTGGGCGATCCCACCAGATTGAAAGAAGAATCTTTTGCTCATGAAGTTCCCTTCTCGGCTGTAGCTGGGGTCCTTCCCCTTTACCAAGCCACTGTCTACGACGTGTAACATTTCGATAAAAGATCCATTTTTCGTCGCCAGTCACAAGTCTATCCAAAAAAAGGTGAAACAAGTTGGCGAGAATAGAGAGAAGAGCAGATGTCAACTCGGGATTTGAGGTTGTTTTCAGACAATTCATGAGGCACCTATTTTCCAAGTTTAGGAACTTTTCCAAGTTGTTGAAGATGACGATGAACAGTTGTATGGTTTGAACTGAGAACCACTGCCAATTCCTCAATTGATAAAGCAGGATTTTCTTCAAGGGCTGCTTCAAGAAGCTTTTCATCAAACTCAACTGGACGTCCGGTTCGATCTTCATTTTCAAGAGTGAAATCTCCACCTCTGAATTTTGCAAACCATCTTCTGCAAGTTCTTTCATTCACGCATTCCTCTCCATAAACTGAGTGAATGATTCTAGCCGCTTCGGCTGCTGAGTTTCCTTTCTTGCACTCATAAAGCATTATGTGCCTCAAATGATTCTTGGGTACAAAATTTAATTTTATTGTTCTCTGAAATAAAATTTTATCAGTTTAAATGCATCTAAACATAAAAATAATGTTCAGCTCCATTAGACATTATAAAATACTCTTTAAATTACGTTCATTTTAAAAATAGGTAAAATTCGGACAGAACTTATGAGATCACCTGATATATTTTTTTTAAGTTTATGCTATGTTTTATGTATTGTTACGGTTAATAAAAATAGAAAGCGTTTATTTTGGTACCTCTCTTTTCCTTTCCCATCGTATTTATATATTTGAGAGATCCTTGAGGTAGCGAGCAGTTATGAAATAACATCAATGACATTTTAAGGGTAGAAATAAATATAATCATCTTACAAAAAGTGCTATAATTCCTAATACTTGCATATCGCACTCTTCATTTGTAGAATATCTATGCATCTGTTTTGCATTGATTATAGTAGATTATCTGATTTAATCACAACTACACGTAATCTTTTAATAGTAATCCTTTAGAGTGCAACCCTCACCTATTGTCATGTTTTATTGCAGATTATCTTATTTAATCCAACTCGTTTTGATACAAGAAATAATGGTTTCTGTTGTCTCATATTATCTTCCTGTAGATAGTTCTCCAACAAGTCCTTCATAGGGCGATTTTGGGAGACTTTGCTAGCCATTATATTAAAATAACATTTTGACCCACAAATCAGTTTTTGTTGGTTTTGTTGTATAAATATCTGCATGGTTTTGGGATACGAATTTAGGTGTGGAATGGGAGCCAAAAATATTTTTTTAAGACTTCAGCGATGTTCACTTCATTTTGTTAACTCTTCGTTACTACTAAATCGGCGTTTCCACAGAAATAATAATAATTTAATAGGGGTATATATATTTGCCTATCGCCCAATTCACACTTCTTTCAAGTCTTCTGAAGAGGGGTGAGGTTTATCCCTTGCTTCCTGTTTGGAATTGGGTTTCCATGGTTCATTCTAAAGTCTTTTCATCCTCTTTCACTCCCAGTAACCACTTGCGTTTTTCTTAAAAAAATAAAAAATTAAAAACTCATGACATTTTTCATATTTTTAGAATTGCACTAAATTTCGACAATTAACAAATCATCTATGTGTTGCATATGTGGCCAATGTAAGAATATTTTTTTTTAATTTATTAATGTTGGACAGGCAATTTCACGAAGCACAGGATAATTTATAAACAACATATATTTTAGCATGAAAATAATCATAATTGTGAATTATTCGGTCAGTTAGATATTTTGAACCATTTCTAGTAATTACAAATCTAAGGTATTTGTTGTGATTGCTAACTGACAGATACCCACGGATTTTTAACAGTTTTTTCATCTTGTTTATAGCTACAATGCAACTGGTTATGAGAGAATAAATGGTGATTTTACTTCTTAGATCAAGATAATTGATTGTGCTATTTTTTCAGATTTTCTTTCAAGCTAGTTTTATTTGCTCGTCGACGAGATAATTAGGGAAACCTGCTGTGGTGATTAAACAACTTACCTCCCATGACCTACTCTCTGACAAACAATATGACTTCCGTTTTGCAGGGTCTACCACTGATGTGCTAACAGCCATCACTGAATATGTATATCGAGCTTTTAATAATAACGGTGAAGCACGAGCTGTGGCTGTAGATATCTCGAAGGCGTTTGACAGGGTTTGGCACGCCGGTTTTCTATGTAAGTTCCAGGGTTATGGTATTACTGGACAACTGTTTGATTTAATCCAATCAGTCCTATCACATCGTGAAATGAAGGTCGTCTTGAACAGAGTCGCTTCCAGATCTTTTCACACGAACGTGGGTGTCCCCAAGACTATATTGATCCCTACGTTGTTTCTGATCTTCATCAATGATCTTGCTGATGGCATCTCTTCCGAAGTAGGCATTTATTCTGATGACATTACTATTATACTATTGTCTAAATAGCAAATCCACCAGATTGGACAAAGTTAATCTGGTCGCTACTCTTGAAAATAACTTCCAATCTTTGATTAACTGGGGCAGGAAATGGCTCGTACATTTTAATGCTTCCAAAATGAAAATACCTCCTTCAAACAGGATTTTTTTCCTGTCTGCCATCAGCATGTCTGATGATAGACTCATGGAGAGCAACACACTTAGCCACCTTCGCCTCACGTGAGTTTAAATGTGCTAATAAATTGGCATCTAGGGCTCATCCTTTTACTGGTGAATTAGGTAAATGTAACCGCCACTTCTACTCCAACAGTTTTCTCGCACTTCCCGCTTGTGGAACTCTCTTCCTTTTCCTTGCTTTCCTGATAACTACATCTGCAAAAATTTAAATGCAACGTCAGTCACCATTTTCTATCTTCTTGAACCCCGTTCAGTTTTTATCCTTTACTCGGTTCCTCTTGTAGCCAGTCTTTTCTCCCACCTTCACTCTCGGTAACACCTTCCGTACCAGTGGCGGCATGCTAGCCTTGTTTTGGGATGAAATGATTCCTATATATATATATATATATATATATATATATATATATATATATATATATATATAAATTATTTATTTAACTCAAGTTAATTCCAATATTATTTTGAAGTTTTCGGCTCTTGTTTTGAAACATGAGACCTCTTATGTAGCGAGTTGGAATCATATTTTTAAATAAATAATTATATTTACGCTCTACTTTCGTATCGAGCACTATTTTTTAAAAATAATAACAAAAATACTAAGGAACTTTGGATTATTTACCAAACCAGTTTATTTCCTATTTTCTACAATATTTTCACACATATATATATATATATATATATATATATATATATATATATAATTATTTATTTAAAAATATGCTCTACTTTTGTATCGAGCACTATTTTTTAAAAATAATAACAAAAATAAAAAGTACTTTGGATTATTTACCTAAGCAGTTCTTTCCTATTTTCGTTATATTTTCACACACACACACACACACACATATATATATATATATATATATATATATATATATATATATATATATATATATATATATATAATCGAATAGAAATTCAAAAAATTACCCCATTTGAATAGCTATTTCACCCTACATGACCTTACTTGTGGGCATTATCAACACAGAGGGGTAATGAAATAAAATAAAATGATAGCTTAAAAATTTAAACATTTAAAGAATAGAGAAAGAAGAAGAAAGAAATATAAAAAACGTAAATAAAAAAAAAGAGGAGAAAGAAGAATATTACAAAGGTCGTCTTGACATAAGCTTAAACCCAATTTCATGGTGGTAGATGGGGATTGTCTGTATTCAGTAGGCAGTTAAAATAACCTTGTCCTACATTTAAAATATTAACATCTAGTTTCTATGAGGAAAATTACTTAAAATAAATTAAAAATTTGAGAAGATTTTTAAAAATTTTAATGAAAAAGCTTTAAGGAAGAGTAAGTAAAAAGGTAACATCTAAAATTAAAGGATAAGTAATATGCAAATAATAATACATATAATATAATAATTAAAAATAATTAGTAAAATAATTATTACAGTCAAGTTGCTAAATAAAATCAATTAAAAAGTATATATTAAAGATAAATTAATAAGTATTTAATATGACCAAACAAATAATATTAATATATATATATATATATATATATATATATATATAAGGTTGGTGCAAAAATAATGACGTAATAATGTCGTTTTTTGACGTTAAAAAATACGTCAAAAAACGACATTATTACGTCATTATTACGTCATTATTTTTGTACCAACCTAATATATATTGATACACGTTTCATTAAATATTATAGACAAGTGTTGTCTATTTATTTTATGCAAAATTTTTTCGTAATATCTGATAAGTTTAATAACATTATCGTTGAACGAAGAAAGTATCGATTAATATTGTCATTTTCTTTCTTCGTTCAACGATAATGTTATTAAACTTATCAGATGTTACGAAAAAATTTTGCATAAAATAGACAACACTTGTCTATAATATTTAATGAAACGTGAATCAATGAAAAGATGCTGCCTAAATACACAATATATATATATATATATATATATATATATAGGGTGCAGCATATTTATTTACTTTTATTCAACAAAATGAATTTAGCAGATATATGAAAATAGAAAGGTGTATAAGCCTTTTCACCGAAATTATTCAACCTCTACAGCGAGGCGATTCTGAGCGAACGAGAAGTCCTACATGATTTATTATCGGCGCTCATAATCTTAACAAAATAAGATATGCAGATGATACATTGTTGATAGAAGACACAGAAAGAAAACTACAAAAATTCCTGCAGAAGGTAATGAAGGAAAACGAGTAGAAAGGAGTAAACATCAACTGCAAGAAGACAGAATGAATGGTTGTTAGCAAAAGGATGAACGCAAAGTTCGAATTGCAAATCGGAGATGCCAAAATCAAAACATTGCGGAAATTTAAGCATTTGGGAAGTGTTTTAATAGAGGACGGAAAGTGTAACACTGAAACCCGAAGTCGTGTTGGGATAGCCAAAGATGCATTCTGAAAGCTAAACAGATTACTAAGCTATAGAAAAACTTTGTTAGTAACAAGGAAAAGAGTACTAAATTGTAACTGTCCTCCTGTATGGTAGTGAACACTGGACAATCTCCTCAAAGATGAAGAAGAGACATGTAGCAACAGAAATGTGGTTCTACAGAAGGATGATAAGGATACTAAGGACCGATCATGTGAGAAACGGCGAAGTTTTAAAGAAAATGGAAACAAAAAAAAACGACTTATACTTAATACCAGGAAAAGACTCTTGTGGTTTTTAGGGCACATAATGCGGAAAGACGTCTTGGAAAATCTGATAAGCCCAGGACAGATTGAAAGCATGCCGTACAAGGAAAAACAACATATAGTATATTTAGTGAGCTTGAGTAAATGGTTTGGGAAAAATAACAGAAAGATAAAATTTATTACGAGCTACAAGAGACAAGTTGTGGTGAGCCATGATCGCCTCCCTTCTGACGAGACACAGTACATAAAAGAACAAGGTATACCTAGACAGGGATAGCCTCTTTCTCTTCAAATTGGTTTCAAATTCAGTTTTCCTTCTCAAATGGCTTCTTTTTTTTTTGCTGAAGAACGCATTTCATAGACTTGAGACAGCTACTATAAATCACTAATTTTTAAAATGTTTTAAATAAAATAAATACTTTTATAACTCCTAGTAACGGCCCAACACATGAGATACAAATTGGAGATACCAAAATCAAGCAAGTACGAGAAAATTCAAAAGACGGGTAGTAGCACCTGTTAGGGTCCCAGCTATGGGCAAAATGGTTTCTATTAAAATGGAAATGATGAATGAGATGAGTGACATACTGGTATCAGAACGCTATAAAAGTATAAGAAGATTTATAGTAAAAATACCAGCAATACATTTTCATAGTAAAGTACAATTGCAAGCAATACATTTCTGCAAGGAAAAACTATTACCAGCAATACATTTTTGTAAAATAAATTACTAATGCTCTCAAGAAAAGTAAATTTTGGCATTAAATGACCTACGAGCAGTTGATATACTGATAAACAAGGGCACCTCGAGGTGGTGTAATTGTTAGCAAGCTTGTCTGGCTAGAACAATTACGTCTGAGTAGTGAATTCGATCCTCACTGGATGCCCCATACTTTCGGCCTTGTGCCACATCTAAGCTACGCTTGGAAAATCACTATACTGATAAACAAACAATCAAAACAAACAAAAACCAGTTCAGACCTTTACAGCGACGATACGCCATAATACTTCTGTGGAATTGAATCACCTCCATTTCCTTCGTGTGCCAAATGTATGATGAAAGTTCCACTTAGCTGTAAAAAAAAAATACCTGCTCTGTCGTGGGTGCTTCCCTGAACATTATAATCTTCGCCGCTTCAAGTCAAGGCTAAATCTTCTGTCTTTATTCATGCTCATAATTTTCACTTATTCCCACTATTACTACTTCCTCTTTCGTACATATCACCCATCTCTATTCATTTCCATTTGAACAGTAACCATCAATCTTAAGGGGCTCACGTGCCTTGTGTTTTTTGTGAATTCTAGTATTAAAAAGATAAATATAAGCAAAAAAAAAAAAATATGGTTAACAGGTCAGTCCCTAAGCCATTGCTAGTCAACTCAAATCTCAGTCGATTTGTAAATCTCTTGAAATATTAATATCCCCCCCTCCAAGAAATGCACATATGAAGATACAGTGATATACATTTACACTCCTTACCGTGTTCTATAATTATCTTTAGTGTCGGATTTAATAAAAAGATTTCGAGAGGGAAGTGGTAGGAAGATTTCTCACGTTTTATATTATCACCTTGTATCATATCGACTCTCTAACCTGACTGTAAAAATAGTAATCAGCACCTGTGCAGAGGAATTTGAAAATGTCGATATGCTTATCTGTCTCTTCGTCCGTCTGTCGAGGATTGAATGTCAGTTGGCTCTTGGCCAAAGTAAAGAACATGTAATTAACTTCTCTGAGAGAATTATTATTTCTTATGTGAATGTAAAATCTCTAGAATATGGCATTTTATATTATATTATTCAAACAAGTTCTGCTAAAAATCAACAAACTAGGCCAGTTAGTTTAATATATTTATTGTATTTTTCCAATTTTCTCAATAAGATGTTGTACATAGCATTAAAAATTGTGGATAAAAGGACCGAAGATTATATTTAAAAATGGACCAGATATCCACAATTTTGATACAGATATAAAACAGCTAATTCGAAAATTGCAAAAATATAATGTAAAAATTAAAAACATAGATCTGGTGGATTTAATTTAACAAAACTTGTTTAGCTAAATTTTTGCTATCTAAACATACACACACTCTCTCTCTCCCTCTCTCCTCTCTCTCTCTCTCTCTCTCTCTCTCTCTCTCTCTCTCTCTCTCGGTGGGCAACCAATGGATTTGATGTATTATTTTCTAAAATATCATTTTGTGATAATATAATCTTTTATTTAGATTTCTTTGAGGTTTCTCCTATGTATTTTTTGTGGCAAATAATACATGTGATAGAGTAATCTCCTCCTTCTGGTTTTAGCATATTGTTTTGTTTAGTATTGACTAAGTCTTTTGTTGGTTGGGATGTAGTATTAACGACTGTTATGTTGAGTTTAGACAGATTCTTTTCGATTGTAGATATGATAAAATTAGTTGGCATGATAATATATTTTCATTGTGTTTCTCTAGTTCCAGAATTATTTTATATTCAATTCGAAACAAAACGTCCACAGAATATTCCAAAACAAAAAAAACAAACTGTCCTTCCTGAGAAACCCAAAGATTTGCTTAAATTGACCATAGATAACAAAGTTTTATCGAGAAACTTTTTGTTATTATTAACACGAAATACCAAAGTTTTTTTTTTTTTATTATTAAATTATATTTTTTTAATTCCTTTTACAACGTTCGAAATTTTAGTTAAAATCTTTGATTTTCTTACGTTAGTAGTTGACCATAAATTAGTATGCTAAATTACAGCGTCTTTCTTGCGGTGAAAACATTGATTTGGAAATTCTTGCAAAAGTCAAATAATTGTCGAATTTTAATGAAACTTTCAAGACTTATTCACAAATGAATTAAACTATATTACAAATATTCTTTTTAGAAAATCTTCATAAAAAGCATATATTTTATATTTGTTACCACACACCAGACACACACATACACACATACACACTTAATTTTATGAAATTTCTAGTAATTGTTTTTTGTACGATTTAATGTTTATATTTGTTATATGCAAAACTTCTTGGAGGCTTTAAATCACCATTTTCTTTGGTTTCATTTTATAAAATAAGACCCCAGTTACCTAAAATCTGCTCTGAATCGTAAAATAAAAATTCAATAAAATAATAAGTCATAATTTAATAAGAAAATCTATTAATTACTTTTATAAATTAGATTTAATAAAGGTACTAGTGTCTTAAGAAAAACATTTTTTTGATGAATAATAAATTTTTGCAAGAACTGTTTTTCATTTTTTTTTTTAATTAGAATAATTTATAAAGTTTTAAATCTTTTAAATTTCTGTATTAATTTGTACGGATTAGATGATATTGTTAAGTAAAAAATATATTTACTATTCATAAATGGAAAAGATTACAATTCAGCAAACCCCCTTCCAGTATTGTTAAAAGAATTTTGTTTTTGTTTTTTATGTATGTGTAAATGTACCGATGTTTTTATTATATATATATATATATATATATATATATATATATATATATATATATATATATATATATGCTTCCACGCTCTTACAATATATCGCGATTTTTGGTATATATATTATTCTCAAAGTGGGATAGTCAGGTGATGAGGAGAAAAAGAAAAAGAATACAGATGAATTTGGCTAGATTGAGAAAAAAATATTCTTTCAAATATTTTGAAACTACCTGCGTCTTTCGTTTCGTGCGCATGTCTATACATGGCAACATCTACAAAACCGACTCCGATGAAATCCTAACGGATGAAATGCGTCACATAAAAAAAACTTTCCAGATTGTCATAATTTTCTAAATTCTGTTTGTTGATATATAAAATTATACCAAATTATATATCGTTATATCATACACACACACATACACACATGGCTACTGTTGAAAGTCCTCAAGTGATATGGTTTGTCATTTAAAGTGCTTTAGTTGTGATCGTCTAGTGCTAGTCAATGAGGGTCGAAGAAGGATGATCCTCGATAAGCTTTACATGTTTCACTAGCCCAATGCCATTTATCTGAGAAAGCGGTTGTATTTTTAGTTTAGATATTTTTTAAACTAGTTTGGTGACATGCACAATAGGAATATGAAAATCGGGGCTATTTAAGAACACTAAACGAGTTTTCAAGTTAATGTTTTGATTTTGTAGCAATATGGGATATTTGGGATAATGGAAAAAACTACACCGAATACAGCCTATTCTATTCTTCAATTTCCTTATCTACTATACTAAATTTTTATAACTGATCCATACACTGAGGTATTTGAAATATTTACTAAATCCACATCCTGAAATCTATGATGGATTCAGGGAGTGAGCCATCATTCTCTCGATCCAATTACATTTCATATTTTCCATTTGGGAAAGCCTTGATTCGTACTTCAAGTTGATTTTTTATGAATATAAGATTGATATGATACTTGCCATATAAAACACACACACACACACACACACACATACATATATATATATATATATATATATATATATATATATATATATATATATATATATATAGTTTAACGTGACAATAACATCTTGCGTACAGATTCGAAAAAAAGGGTATTCAAATTAGTATACCAAATGCATTTATGTGCTGTGCAGTTTTTCGGACATATTATATATATATATATATATATATATATATATATTGAAACCTCCTGAGAAATGAACTGAAAAATTATAAAAAGGTATATCTACGAAATTATGGGGTCGGGATGACACATTATATATTTGTATTAATCATATATATATATATATATATATATATATGATTAATGCAAATGAATAAATTATATATATATATATATATATATATATATATATATATATATATAACATTTATCCATCACACCCGATATGTTACCCATATTATAGCTTTGATTTACTCTTTCATTCGTCCCACACTCTCATACATACACCCTCACTCAGTTTTATTTTTTATTTCCGGAGTTATTTTTTCTCATTTCTTTTTGAATTTATAGATCTGATGAATTGGATCGTATTTACTATTCCAATGTAATAAATTATGACCATGGAGTACTAGTGTTTAAACCTTTTTATTATATATATATATATATATATATATATATATATATATATATATATATATATATATATATATATATATATAAAACTGATCTCCTCCCACAATCCTCACTCTTGGTCCATATGTGGCCTCCTTTGCAAATCACTTGCGGGTCTTATGTGCCATTTCCGATTATCGTACAAAAATCATGACTGAATCAATTGGTTAAATTGACGAATCATCATACGTCGAAACCGACGTGAGTGTCCGTTTTATATATATATACAGACACTGAGGTCAATACCAAGCTGTGGCAGTCTGTTTCATTCTTCAACGCAGCCTTCACTCAGTGTTGACCGCAGTGTCCACTTTTTTATTTACATACACACTATCTCTGATATTTAGCCATCCTGGGTATGACGATAAATTGCATTCGCGTCCTGGGTAAGACAATAAACTACATCCAACAAGAAGGTCTATGATCAGGAGGTTTTGAGGAGCGTGGAACCTCCTCTTAATTGCTGGTGTTCCCAGGTCCACCCTGACCCGGGGTGGTAGCACCTGTTAGGCTCCCAGCTATGGACAAATATTTAACCCCGAAATTGTGGGAAAAAGCATTATAAAAACGTAAAAATGGGTTTTAATACCAGAGACTTTGTAAAAGAATTGTTACCAGAAATAAATTTTTGAAGAAAAAAAAATATTACCTGCAATATATTTTGGAAAAAAAAATATTACCAGCTAAACATTTTTGATGAAAAAATATTAACAGAAATAGATTTTTGACAAAACAAAATATTACCAGGAAAAAAAGTTGTCGCCATTAAATAACCCAATGAAATTGATATGCCGTAAAACACCAACGAAAGCAAACCAAATCTGATATTTAGCACTTTTACCCATAAGTGTACCATACCGTAAAACTATATTTTTATCATGTAATTGATAATAGGTCGTATTTTTTAATCGGAGAGCAGAGTTTCAATTGTAGTTGTTGTTGGTTTTTTTTTATATATTCACTTACGTGAACCCTTAGGAAATGTGTGAATCCAATTCTTCTCCCCCAGCTATTTAGTTAATTAGTAAGACTTGTATCACTAAAACAATTATTATCTTTAAAAATCACTAAAATAAAATTGCGTACAAAATATTTTAATTTCGGCATTAAATTCCCCAAATAGAAACAATTAATGAAATGCAATAGTGTTCAATTTTATATAAATTCACATAAAAATAACATTTTAATACGTTTAAAATAAACCCGACCGTCCTAGGTATGACGATAAACTACAACCGGTAGCAAGGCCTCTGATCTGAAGGTTTAAAAGAGCGTTGGACCACCTTTTAATTGCTACTGTTCCCAGGTCTACCCTGACACGGGTTGGTAGCACCAAAATGGGGTCAAAACACTATGAAATTTTACAGCAAAAAAGCCAGCAATATATTTTCATAGTAAAAAAAAATACCATTACCGCATTTTTGTAAAAAAAAAATTAAATTTTTGCAAAAGAAAATTATTGATGCTTCCAAGAAAATTAAATTTCGACATTAAATCATACATAAGTAGTTGATATGGCCGCTAAACAAATAAAATAGATACAAAAATAGCATATTGTTATTTCTTTATCTTTTAAAAATTAGTGTATATAATATTGACCCATCACAAAGGAGCTGTTTCAATAAGAAAATTAAAAGATTGCCGTTAATCATTGGCCAGAAGAGTTTTTTAATCTTATTCTTGCCCTTAGAAATGGCGCAAGTCTCTCCCACGGTTTTTTTCTTCTGATGTCCAGTCTAATCATCTCCTGCGCACCCTCCTACATAATTAAATGAAAGAAGAACAGCAATTCGGTGCAAATCATATGGGTCAGTGAACGCCGATTCTAATTTAACGGCCATCCTTTCGTTCTTAAACTGGGGACATACCCACGTTATTATTGAATCACTTCTCTTACCCGGTGACATTGGTGCAGCAAGAAAAAAAAAACTTACCGCGATGTGTAATTTACGTTCGGAAGTAATAACATCATTATTCATTATCTTAAATTACGGCCGCATACAAAAAAGCTGTTTAACTGTTTCTGAAATAAACCATCTGTTATCTCATATAACTGATGGAGCCCGAACTGTTCCCTCCCCACCTTAATAACGGCCTGTGTCTCACGCAAGCAATTTGCCGACATTTTTTTTTTTTTTTTTTTGTGGTTTCTTATTTATTTCAGTTGTTGGAACTGCGGTTTATTCAGGCTGGATTTTCTTCCAAGTACCAAATAAGGAATGAACATTAAATAAATGTAACGCCTCTAAAATGAAACTGCTCTCTATTAATCACCTTGAAAAAGATTTTTGGCCTTCAATCAGCATGGCGGATTCTAACCCCTAGAAAAAACAACTCACTGCAACTTCTGGATCTCTCGCGTTCCACTAACAGAAACGATTATATTAAGTCAATTGCTGATATTAGGAAAGTCGGTTCACTATCTCGTGCTAGACAATTATTCTTGCTAGAAACTGTCTTGTACAGTTATAATTCCGCCATTCGGCCGTGCATCGAATATTGCTACCACATCTGGTTTGGCGCTTCTTCTGTATCTCTAGAGATTCTTCACAAAATCCAAAAAAGAATCAGCAACTTTATCGGTCTTGACCTGGCATCTTGACTTCAGTGACTTTCCCACTGCCGTTGCTTAACTTTCCAGTGTCATTTCTGTAAATATGGCAATTGTTCTGACGTGCATTATTCTTTGGTACTTCGACTTTACGAAATCTAGCGCAGTACGAGTTTGGCGGTTAGGTCTCATAATTTTACTGTTGAAACTGCTAGTTGCATCTGTATGTACCATGCTAACAGTTTCTTTTCTCACGCTTCTCACTTGTGAAGGTCTCTTCTGGCTTCTTGCTTTCCTGTCAACTACGATCTTCAAAAATTTAAATGCAATGTTAATCGTCATCTTGTTCCTTGAATCCTGTTCTTTTATTGTTCTCTCCGACTTTTTTACTTTCAGTAAACCCTTGCGTTTTAGTAGCTTTTATCGAGTAGCTTGGGGTGAAATGATTAAAAAGTAATACGTGATGTATAGATATTGGGTTGGTGCAAAAATAATGACGTAATAATGTCGTTTTTTGACGTTAAAAAATACGTCAAAAACGACATTATTACGTCATTATTTTTGCACCAACCTAATATTTATCTCTATATCTAATGTACGGATTTTTATTTTAATCTATTAGGTTGGTGCAAAAATAATGACGTAATAATGTCCTTTTTTGACGTTACGCCAAAAAACGACATTATTACGTCATTATTTTTGCACCAACCTAATAACTGCGATTTCGAAACAGAAATATGGTCTGCTTCATATAGACCATTGACAAACTGGAACCGGTGAATTGGGTCACTTTTTTTTAATTGGATATCAGTAGAAGAACAAACTAATCTTACGCGTGGCACTCGTTCTGTCTACGCTGTTTCAAAGCAATCGCTCTGAAGTCTACGTATGAGTTTTTAGAACGTTTCGACCAAGTGCGCTTTGGCCATATTCAGGTGTCCTTTTTTTTAGTTGAAAATAGACATCTGTTGATTATTGTGTTAAATGTTAATAATTCGAAATATTAAATTATATTGACAATTCTTCAACATCTGTTTATATTTCTGAGATGAGTTATTGTAACTATTTATACTATTTACATCGTTCGGACCGTTGTCCTTATCTTTATTGCCATATTCACGACGTTTCGGTCGTTGTACGCTTCAACCTTCTTCAGGTGATATACGCTGGAATTACGAACCGAACCTTTTATTTAATCCATCTTCTTCTTCTTCTTCTTCTTCTTCTTCTTCTTCTTCTTCTTCTTCTTCTTCTTCTTCAATCCTTTCTTATTCTCCTTCTTCGATCCTTCTTTTTCTTTTATTTCTTATTTTCTTTCTAATTCTTTTTCTATCATTCTTCTTCTTCGATCCTTCTTTTCCTTCTTAATCTCCTCCTCCTTTTTCGATTATTCTACTTATTCACCTTCTTCTTCGTTTCCGAGCCTTCTTTTCCTTCTACGTCCTGGGTATGACGATAAACTACATCCACTTCCTGGGTATGACGATAAACTACATCCAACAGCAAGGATTCAGATAATGTTTTCGGAAAAATAATGTTGCCAGCTATACGTTTTTTGTTAAAAAATAATGTTGTCAGCTATACGTTTTTTGTTAAAAAATAATGTTGCCAGCTATGCGTTTTTGAAACAATAATGTTGTCAGCTATACGTTTTTTGTTAAAAATAATGTTGCCAGCTATGCGTCTTTGAAACAATAATGTTGCCAGCTATGCATTTTTGAAACAATAATGTTGCAGTTATGCGTTTTTGAAACAATAATGTTGCCAGCTATACGTTTTTTGTAAGAAATAGTGTTGCCAGCTATACGTTTTTTCTGAGAAATAATGATGCCAGCTATGTTTTTTGTAAAAAAATAATGTTGCCAGCTATACGTTTTTTGTAAAAAATAATGTTGCCAGATATACGTTTTTTGTTAAAAATAATGTTGTCAGCTATACGTTTTTTGTAAAAAAATAATGTTGTCAGCTATACGTTTTTTGTTAAAAAATAATGTTGCCAGCTATGCGTTTTTGAAACAATAATGTTGTCAGCTATACGTTTTTTGTTAAAAATAATGTTGTCAGCTATACGTTTTTTGTTAAAAATAATGTTGCCAGCTATATGTTTTTGAAACAATAATGTTGCAGTTATGCGTTTTTGAAACAATAATGTTGCTAGCTATGCGTTTTTGAAACAATAATGTTGCCAGCTATACGTTTTTTGTAAGAAATATTGTTGCCAGCTATACGTTTTTTGTAAGAAATAATGATGCCAGCTATGTTTTTTGTAAAAAAATAATGTTGCCAGCTATACGTTTTTTGTAAAAAATAATGTTGCCAGCTATACGTTTTTTGTAAGAAATAATGTTGCCAGCTATACGTTTTTTGTAAAGAATAATGTTGCCATCTATACGTTTTTTGTAAAGAATAATGTTGCCATCTATACGTTTTTTGTAAAAGATAATGTTGACAGCTCTAAGTTTTTGAAACAATAATGTTGCCAGCTATACGTTTTTTTATTCCATACAAAATAGGCATTTAAAATTCATAGAAACTTGATTTGGCATTAAATAACCCACAGTGGTTGATATACCATAATACCCAAACAAACAATCTTTTCCTTCTTAATCTCCTCCTCCTTTTTCTGTCATTCTACTTATTCATCTTCTTCTTCGTTTCCGAGCCTTCTTCTTCTGACACAAATAAACCTGATTTACCTGAATATGTGGCATCAACCACTTGTTAACCATTTGCTTGATGCTTTCTGCCGAAGTCATAAAACAACTTCTACTGTTTTCTTTTTTTTTTTTAATTTTGTTTTTTTACTGGGGTGTTATTAATCTTTTCAATAATTATATGGCTACAACCATCACTGTCCCTCAAAGGAACAGTCAAAGCTGATAAAATCAAATAAAGATAGATTGTGAATAATCTTTGGAATTTATAAACCTGTTAATGTTTATTGATTAAACAATAAGCGAATATATGCAAGATATTCTGTAGAATCGGATTGATATTTCAGGGTTTTCTTATTAAGTTACGTTGAAAAGACATGACATTTTCGAACTAATAGTATGGCTTAATGTATATGCCACTCTGTGAACAGCGTCCGGTATTTTTTCTCCAAAAGATCCTCACGCGATCAAATATCATTTACACCAACAGTTTTCATTTGACATTTTTAGAATTTATCTAATGATTGATTTATTGATGGATTTGTTTTCGACGGGTTATCAACGGTTTTCAGGTTATTTAAAGCCAGAAAAATATTTTTAGATTGTAAGAATTTGTTGTTTTTTTTTTTGTTTTTTAATAATAATGATATCAGCGATACAAGTTTTACTAATTAACCCATATCTGGGAAAAGAAGAGATTGATTCATACCTTTCCCAACGGTATTTGCGCGTAAGTGAATATTGATCTGTAGAAAAAAGTCAGACCTTCGCTACACTAAATCGGTGAACATGAACACTTCGATTGATTATGAACGGAGTCACAATTGAGACACAAAGGATTCGCGGGGTAGTCGCAAAGTGGGTCGCACTAACTACGATATTCGCTAGTATTTTAATATTAATCCACGTGATCAAACAGTTCTTCCACTAATCATGTGTATCAGTGTTTTCCTTTGGAATATTATTCACCTAATGCGCTGTTTTCACTTCTTCGAGATCATGGCTCTCCACAATTTCCTATCCTTTATATCTCATAATAAATTTTATATTTTTGTTATCTCTCCTAAACCTTGTCCATCCATGCATTTACTCAAACTCGCCAATTCTACGAGCTGATACGAGCATTATAACAGGATAACAAATCCAACTGGAATTGAAACTCGATTCTCCGATTAATAATTCGGAGGCATTATCCATTACGCTATCCTCATATCCAAACTTACAGCACCTGATATTCCCCAGCGGTCATCCATCTAGGTATTGACCAGGATTGACGTTGCTTAACTTCGGTGATAGTACAGCAACCGGTTCTTCAACCTGATGTGACCGTATTCCAATAGGGTGAAGGATATCGGCTCCGTTTGAGAAATCGCAGAGCTGTTCGAATTCCAGTCGGATCCATTACATTCACTTACGTGTTAATATCCTTGGGAAAGGTATGAATCCTCTTCACCACCCCCATATAGGTAAATAGCAGGACGCACAGGGTTCTATAGCCTGGGGTGGCAACCGATCAAGCTAAAGAAAATATCGTTCGCATTGGCTCGATGATCCAGACTACAGTCTATGGTCTGATGATGATTAATAATAAAAGCGTTCATCTAATTATTGATAATAAATAGTAATAAATTTTAGCTTCCTTTAACTATAAACATATGGTTAGTTTTTATAGCTGTCAGCAAAATTTTAAGCCTAAATAGAAAATCGAAGCTACTGAGTTGTGAAGTTTAATTTTTCAGTTCTCATCATTATAAGACGTTAGATCCATTGTTAGTATCTTTGTAAGATTCTTAGTATATATATATATATATATATATATATATATATATATATATATATATATATAATATTTCTGGAAACATCCTTCAATGTCTATAATATATTTCTACGTAATTTGATAAATCACATAATCATTTCCCTTGAACTGTTTTTTAAAATTCCAAAACGTATTTTTCGATTTTTGGTTTTTACAATAAAAAATCTTTTCACCCCTTCACTTGATCACATGGCTTCCCCTGCACGTGATAACATTAACGCGTCTTTTGAAGTTAAAAATATTTCGTAACGTTTATTTGGTTCGTATAAATATAGCAATACGATTCCGCTGCAAGGCAATTGGTTAAAGTTAATAAAAAATTTTGACCCTGATGATGAACGATGAAGTTCGAAAGTACTCGGTGTCTTTTGGAAAATATATAATTTTGAAATAAAATGTCTCATTCGGAAATATGAGAAAATATAAAAGAAAATCAGCAGGACTATGTTGTCTTTGGCGTTTAATATAACGTGTTTAAAATATATATATATATATATATATATATATATATATATATATATATCAGATTTATCCAAAGCAAGGCAGCAAAGCCACTAAGACCCAAGGGTTACTGGGTGTGAAAGAATTATAAAGCAGAAACTTTAATAAGAAGCCAGAGCAATAGAAGAGTAATCAAGAAGACAGTAGATAACGATTGACATTGCATTCAAATGTTTTAAGTTTAAAGTTAACTGGAAAGCTTGGAACCAGAAGAAAGCTCTACAAGCAAGAAGTGCGAGAAAAGAAAGAGTTAACATAGGACTTACAGATACCTCTAGCCAATTCAACTGTAACTTGATGAGATCTTGTAGTCAATCTAGTACAGCCCTTACATTCATAAAGTCTGAGTACCTTAACGAAGAGTTCATCCGAGCAATTACCATGAAAATGCACAGGGGAACAACATTACGACAGTGGGAAACCGAGACTCTATATTACTAATTCTTTGAATTTTATCAAGAATCTCCAAATGTATAGCAGAAGCACCGGACCCTATATATCATTAATATTCTAAGCATGGACGAATGGTAGACTTATAGATGTGTAGGATAGATTCTGATGTAAAAAAAATTGTCTAGCATGATACAATGAACCAACTTTTAAAAAAAAGCATCGTTATCAAGACTTGTTCATGATTGAATATCAAACGTGATATTTACAACACAGGAACGATAACAAATGTAATGGCTGTTTGAATACATTCTAATAGTTACCAAAGAACCAACGACATCCTTCATCGTCAAAGTTGATTCTACGTCATTGACAACATATTTATATTATTTTCACTTCCTTCCGGTTTTTGACGCATGGTTTGTTGCTTTTAACAAGTTCGTCTTGAGATTCACACTGCGTGAAATACAGTCGTATACACCGTAACACGTCAGTGCTAGTTTTAACATCGATACTGAACACAATGATGCCACAGGAGACAAATATCCTGAACATTGAAATTGTTTTTATAATAATGTTCACCCAGTACAAGGCTCAAGAGCCATTCAAAGTAGAGGGGTTTTGTGTGGTGTTGTATGAGCTCAAGAAAAAGCAAGAAGTGGAGTTCATGGGACTATGTAGGAAAAACTGATTAACGTAGACTTGAAAAGGTCAAGATTGTAGTGACTAGGAAAACATCCTGCCGGAAGTTTGTTCCCCGAAGCAGTAGTCCATCTGACCGAAGGGAACTTACTTCTTCTATTGGAGTACGAGGGAGAATCAAGATGAGTTACATTGTATACGTAGTATGACGGATGCCAGTCAAAGATGGTGACACTAAGGAATGTAGCTTTTCAGAACAAATGCCATGGAAATAGCGATAAAACAGCGACAAGTTCGCGACGGTTCTTCTATGGGAAAGGGTTTGTAGGGTGGAAAATAATTCCTTGCTTCCCTACCATCAACAATCTCCAAAAATTTAAATACAACCTCAATCACCATCATCTGTGTTCCTTTACCCTGTTCTTGTATTGTCCTTTTTTCTCACTAAACTTCATTCACTTCCACTAACACCTTACGTCTTAGTGGCATTAACACCTTGCTTGGGGTGAAATGATTTAAAAATAGATTGGTGACCACTTGTAAATATTAAGTGCTGTAAGCTTGGAAGTATGGTGCAATTGTTAATCAGAGAGTTGACTTCCGATTCCAGTTGTCCGTTACATTCACTTACGTATGAATCTACCTCTTCTTCCTCCCCCAGCTATGGGTTAATTAGTATGACTTGTATCCTTAAATCATTATTATCTATAAAAAAAAAAAGAATTCTTACAATCTAAAAAATATTTTCTCGCTTTAAATAAACTACAAAAGGTTGATAAACCGTAGAAAATCAATCAATATAAATAATAGTTCAAAACTGAAAATAAAGAAAAATTCTATAAATAAGAAAAAATTGTTTACTGTTATTTAGTTTGGTTCAAATCCTACAAAATCCTCATTGCTTCAACTATTACTTCGACAGGGGTCCAACATTTTACCATTGTGTCCAATA
Organism: Acanthosepion lycidas; assembly: GCA_963932145.1. NCBI lineage: Eukaryota > Metazoa > Mollusca > Cephalopoda > Sepiida > Sepiidae > Acanthosepion > Acanthosepion lycidas. The sequence goes on along the minus strand of OZ010577.1, from coordinate 42,675,478 downwards.
TTATAATGAAATTGAATGTAATTCTCGGTCCCATCATTTGCGTCACTCATATGACATTTCTGAAATTAATTAATCACTATATCACTTCTTTTCCCCTCTTGTATTGTCCTTTTTCCTCATTAAACTTCATTCACTTCCACTAACACCTTACGTCTTAGTGGCATTAACACCTTGCTTGGGGTGAAATGATTTAAAAATAGGATGCTATGAATACTATGGACAGAACATGTGAACAACGAGGAAGTTTTAGGGGAAATGAAAACTAAACAAAAAGTACACTTATACTTAGAGTAGTTGGCACTCACAGGATATACTGTAGGCAAGATTGACACGTAGAAACATCGAGTAGGTTACCTAACAATCTTCTGTAAATGGATAATAGAACATCGAGTATAAGTGACCGGAAGGTGAAAAACTTTACTTAATGATGCAAAGTTTAAGAAGTTATGAAGAGACATGATTTCTCACACCCTGGAGCGATAAATTCAAATGATAAAAAAAAAAAACTACACGTGGTTTGCTAAGAATATCGACATCCTTTTTTTAAAAAATGAGTAGACAACATCGTGGGATTATGGTTGGCGAGGATAATTTGAGTAGACCTTTCTTACAGGGTAGAACGTTCGATCCTTGCTAGGCACCCCATAGAAAATTAACGCAACAAGGTTTGACATGTCGCAAAATCAACCACCTTAAACCCTTTTTTAATTATTTATCAATTCGGAAAAAAATATTTATCCTTTTGATGATATTTTTTATATATGTTTTTGCTTATTAAAGAACTAATGTGAATGTTGATACATTGTGGGACGTAATTTTTGTTTACCAAAAACTTAAAAGTAATGGATCTAGTAGGATGAAGAAGATCGTGTAGCGCCTGTTTCCAAATAAAGCCTGTACAAGTAATTTGAAACTAAGCCTAACTGGAGTGAAGTATCGGTTGCTGAATATCTTCCTAAGTAAAGCGTAGAATGTCATCTATATCATGTATATGCCATTAGCTTGAATAAATCCATCTGTAGTAGTGCGACATTGATATCTGAACACGCATTGGGAAAGCGAAAGTTGCCTTCCAAAAGCTAAGCAAAGTATCAAGAAACATGAAAATTTTGTAAGAAATAGTACTGAAATGTTACATAATAATAGTCTTTCTATATGGCAGTGAATACTGGACAATAAGGAAAGTTGCATCACTGTGCCGTGCCAGAATGCATCTTACACATTCACAAGTCTACCATTCGTTCATACCTTGAATTCTGCTACTATATTTCCTGCTATTTACCTCGAGGTCCATGACAAAATCGTAAGAAGAATCATACTTATTATAAAAACCAGGTTGTGTGTGTGTGTGTCTGTGTGTCTGTACGTTTATATATTGGATCGGATTTCCTACATTTTTGAACCGATTTCAATAAAACTTCACAGAAATACGTAAAATTACCTTGCGGTGGTTCCGACAGCGCCAAAAATTGGAAAAACACAATTGTTTTTGCACGAAATCAATTTGAAAACACGATTAAGAGACATCGCTGTTTCGAGAATGAAAAGGGGGACAACTCATATCGAGTTATACTTATTATAAAACCCAGGTTGTTTGTTTGTGTGTTCGTTTATATATGGGATAGGATTTCCTCCATTTTTCAACCGATTTCAACAAAACTTCACTTTTTTTGGCAGGTTTCTTATTGTCTTTATTTTTACATTCAGAATGCTTTAAAAATTCCATTTACAAGACAATTGTTTATAATAAAGTTCTATTCAATCGGTAGACTCATAACGATTGAAAACAATGTTTTTGTTTGAGTTTGGGTTTGACCAATTCGTAAAAAAAAAACAAAAAAAAACCTAATTAAGACATGCGTGTCCGTCAACCTTAAACAAAAATCTTTGTCAATTTTATTTTTCCGTCTTTATAATGGTCGATACTTGATCTATCTCTTACTGTTACATCCCTGGGCAACGCCGGGCTCTACTGCTAGTCTGTGATGTAATCGATTCTGACTTGACATCTCGACTCCAGTCACTTTCTCACCGTTATGACGTGTTTCTCTCTGTCTTTTCGACAAATGCTGTTATGGTAACTTCTCTGGTAAGTGTTTTTTTTTTTCCTGGGGCTCTGACTAAATAAATTTAAGCTACTAGATTGGGTTCCGGACACCACCCTTTTACCGTTGAAATAGCTAAATGCAATTGTCACTTCTATTCCAAAAGTTTCTCTTCTCACACTTCCCACCTGTGGAATTCCCTTCCGTTTACTTGTTTCCCTGATAACTACACTCTTCAAAAATTTAAATGCAGCGTCAAACATCATCTTCTTGAATCCCGTTCATCTTTTGTCCTCCCAATACTCAGTCTTTTCTCTTACTTTCACTCTCCGTAAACCCCAGCTTCCTAGTGGCACTCACGCCTTTCTTGGCGTGAAATGATTTAAAAAAATCTTCTCGCGGATGAAGAACACACTTGAAAAAGCAAAAATGTGATTCTGCAGAAGGATACCGGGAATAACATGGACTGAACATGTGAACAACGATGAAGTTTTAGAGAAAATGGAAGCAAAAAGGACACTTATACTTATCATGAGGAAGAGACATTTGAAATTTCTAGGGCATATAATGAGGAAAGCGGGTTTGGAAAGTTGCTCTTGCCTTCAATCTGTTCTCTATCAACGACAGAGACAGAAAAAACAACGCGTAACTAACCTGGTGAATTTGAGTAAATGCATGGATGGACAAGGCGAGATAACAAAAAGACAAAGCTATAAAGGTCAGGAAATTGTGGAGAGCCATGATCTCCAAGGTCCTGAAGAGACACGGCACATAGAAGAAATAAAAGCAGCGCATTATTCTTCATAATACTTAAGAAAAAAATGAGGCAAAAAATAAATATGTCAAGTAGCAGTCCTGACGTTTAAATGTGACAATCATGCAAGAATAATTGTAAGTTAAGCCTGAGTAGGGTGCTTGACACAAATTTTCTTTCGGGTGAGGTGGGCGTGACCCGGGTTTTTTTTAATTTGGACACTGTGACGACGCCTCCTGAACAACAACAATCTCCCTTCGTAGACAAAAACACAATAACATTGTTTTCTCGCTTTTCTTTTCCTGTCCGGGGAATTTCAGTGCGTTCAATGGCGTGTGAGAACAACACCCCCGACGGTGTCAGGGAGGAGCAAATGTGCTGTCGGTCAAACAAATTATTTGGTTAGTTTGACTTGCTGTTTACGAGGTTCGAAACCCGAGCCTTACTTCTTATTTCACTGGCGACAACAGTGACGGCAGCTGCGTTGTGTGCTGACAGTCGTATAAGAGGGACACATATATTTTATTTATTTATTCATATATTTTTAATTTATACTTAAAATTACACGAATATTCTATCTTACCCTTATCTCCTCAAGGAAAAACAATACCGTGTATTTATCGACTTTGAATAGCGTTCATATAATTTACTAACAGTAGTCTATGGCAAAATTACCATGGCAGTTTTTTTGTCAGTATTCATCACTTTATTAAGCGTTTTAAAATACTTATTTCACAAGAGTGACAGTACCTAAATGTTTACTAACTCTAATTTAGTCAGGCACAAGTTTAAATGGTGAAGAGTAAAAAAAAACATTATGATTCGGTGATCTTCCAATAATATGACGTGTTACCATGTTTTTCGGTATATAAAATATGCCGCTGTATAAGACGCACCCTTATATTTAAGACAACGTTTTGGGAAAAAAATGCGTCTTACTTGTCAGTTTTGAAAAAGACATTCTTATTTGAAAGAATTATTATATTAAAAATTAGTATATATTTTTCCAAACCTCAAAATAGATAGGCTTACAACCACAACCCCGAAACACCGGTTCCTGTACGATCATTGAAGTCAAGCGACGTCGAGCCTGTTCAGTATCTAGATTGGTGACCACTTGTAAATATTAAGTGCTGTAAGCTTGGAAGTATGGTGCAATTGTTAATCAGAGAGTTGACTTCCGATTCCAGTTGTATCCGTTACATTCACTTACGTATGAATCTACCTCTTATTCCTCCCCCAGCTATGGGTTAATTAGTATGACTTGTATCCTTAAATCATTATTATCTATAAAAAAAAAAGAATTCTTACAATCTAAAAAATATTCTCTCGCTTTAAATAAACTACAAAAGGTTGATAAACCGTAGAAAATCAATCAATATAAATATTAGGTTGGTGCAAAAATAATTTCGTTTTCTCACATAGTAACATATGTTAGAAAACGAAATTATTTTTGCACCAACCTAATAATAGCTCAAAACTGAAAATAAAGAAAAATTCTATAAATAAGAAAAAAAAGGTTTACTGTTATTTAGTTTGGTTCAAATCCTACAAAATCCTCATTGCTTCAACTATTACTTCGACAGGGGTCCAACATTTTACCATTGTGTCCAATATTATAATGAAATTGAATGTAATTCTCGGTCCCATCATTTGCGTCACTGAGACGACATTTCTGAAATTAATTAATCACTATATCACTTCTTTTCCCCTCGCCAATTTCTTCACCTACACTTGAGCAAGCGTCGGTATTTTTTTCTTTGACATGTTTTAATTCTCATAACTTAGCCTTTATATTTCATGAACCAATAACACTACGATTTATGACCAGCAAAATCTTCGAAACTATTATCACACTGGATGCTCTTTGTTTTAAATTCTTATATAAGAATAAAGTGTCGCTGCCGACACTTGAATTTGAACATAGATCGCCAATGAGCAAACACAGGCGACCCCATTATTGAATTAAGTAAATCACGTGACCATGAGGGAAATGCATTTGTAGAAAGTAGCGTGACGTGTAAATGATCTCTATTTCTAGTCTATCCTCTATTACTATACGGATCGGTATTTCTAGTCTAACCTCTATACTATACGGAGCGCTATTTGTAGTCTATCCTCGATGCTATACGGACCGCTATCCTCTACTCTATTCACTATACTATTTCTCTTTTAGGATCACTATACGGATTTCTGTTCAAACGGGTATTATTGAGCAAGAACTCTTAGTGCGAGTGCTATTCAAAGGCCTCTGACACCAGAATTGTTCAACGGTGTACTATAGTTGTATCTGTGATTACAAATTGTCTACTTCAATGAGCATTACGGAAGTGACAACGAGTGTTCGTTGACATCACAAAAGTGGCAACGAGTGTTCGTTGACATCACAAAAGTAACAACGACTGTTCGTTGACATCGCAAAAGTGGCAACGAGTGTTCGTTTACATCACAAAATAAATATTGTAGAAACTACCCACTTTTTCACTTTTCAGCCTTGATAGAGTCCAGAAGTATCTCCGCGCCCTTGTGTGTGATGAATCATTTTCCACCCTGAAATTCCTTTCCGATAGACGTAACCCCGCAGGCCTCTCGCTGATCTATCGCTATGGTTCCCTCAGGGATCTCTCATGCTTTGAATGCCTATTGGGACTTAACCTAGACCTCGTGGATGTGGGTGTATTTTCTAAACTATAATTGATAACTCTGTTGTGGAGTGATTTTCACAGTGGAGGCTTGTATTTGTACTAAGTCGGTCCTAAAATAGGTTCGACGTACAAAACGTTAGGAACTTGATATAATAGGTAATGACGCAGAGTAATCTAGTTGTGGTAACTGTCGTCCGACATCGACTGACTGACCGACTGACGACCCACTGGGGCATCATGTGGCACAAGGCCGTTTTTAACGTAGGATCCCCGAGCCCGTGTGACCCCCGAGCCCGTGGGCTCGGCCCAAAAATATGTCCATTGAACACGTATAAACTGGTTCAGGGTCGGTTTACCTCCCCGAAAGAGACTCCGCCATTCGGCGTAGCCTCCTTCGGGTTCCTCCCCGCCCGAAGGTAGAGAGTTCAACCGATCAGCCAGTCGACTGTCCGACCGACTCCCTCGTTACTCTTACTACTTCTACTTATTATAGGTGGGAGAGTCTATTAACTATAGAATAGGTGTGTTCCACTATAACACACTCTCTCTCTCTCTCACACACAGACACACACACATATTAGGGCAGAAATTTGTCATTTTCTCTATACAATTTTTCTGATTTCATGATTACATTTTGAACATAAATTCGCTCATTTTTGAGTAATTACGGCGTTCATAAAAAATTTTCAAACTGTCTTTTTTATAATGATGTGTCTTCAGGTAGTGTGTGTTTTTTTGTGTATGATGTGTTGACATTCACTTGATGAGAAATCATGGATTTAAATTGGTTGTTTTCTTGTTATAAGCGAAGGCTTCAACGTTTTAATTATTCGAATCAATTAGTACATTTACAATAACACAATATATATATATATATATATATATATATATATATATATATATATCATGTCTTCTCTCTCCCACCTCACTTCGTTAATTTACATATGTTTAATACGGCCCGTCAAAAATGTGTAAATTTTCTTTTCATTTTTTGTTTGGAAGTAAAATCTGATGATCCGCAGTCCTTTAAAAAGGCTGTGGTGAAATAATTTATTACATGGAACCTTAAAGTGGTCTGTTTTTATTTAAATTATATAAAATCAAAATATTCTCGGACAATTAATATTTATTATATTTTTACCGGAAACTAGGGAATTGGTCGATATATGGAGAAAAATATTTAAATCTTTAACAAAGAATTTTCGTTCATTTTTAACCATACTGACATATATGTATGTATGCATATATATGTATGATACAACTGGCCCAGCTCAGTTGTGGATCCTTCCCTCGCTGGTCAGTACTGCCGCCGGTCAACTGATGGTTATCTATTTGCCGCTTCATTCCTTCATCTAGTTGATCACCGAGCAATGAAGATCGAATTTCGTCCGTACTCTAGCGCTGGGTCGAACCGTGAACTCCTGCTACAAAAAGACAAGGAACATTTCCACTGGCGAAAATAAAAATTACATAACAAAATAAAAGAAGGCTGTCGGGTTAATTTTCGATTGGTTTATATAGTTCTTAGTACAAGATTAACCCTTCCCATTAAAATCCCTATCGTGACACGTTGTCTTTTTCTTCTAAAACTTTGAGCGGAAAAAATAAGGCCTGAAATTTTCTCGACAGCGGGTCACGCGGCTTCTGGCTTCCGCCAGCTTCTGGTACCCTCTGTTGCCTTCTGGTTTTAGGTCGCTTAAGCTCCAGTTTATATATATTTCGCCCGACACCTCCCGCACCTCAATATTCATTAATATTCGTATCAATCCATTAATGATCTCTCCAATTTTTGAGAACTGATATTGACAAAGTGAACCGCAATGGGTCACTTATTCAAAACAATAAATTCTTCGACAACAAACTTGTGTTTATATATTCTTTTCTATGTCCTTCAAAGAATTACTTTCTTGTCGGCTTTTCAATATGACTGATTAAAATTATTTCCCCACTTTACAAAACCATATATCAGATAGTTTACATTATCGGCTTGCTATTTATAACAGTTCTATTTGTAATGGGGCTTCCCTCTGTCTTTTCTATAAATATCTTCATGGCATCTGCTCTGACGAGCTATTTTCACTGTTGCTCTGGCTGCATGAATTTAAGCGTGCTATTAGGTTGGCATCTCGGTCCCACCCTTTTACTTTCGAAACAGTTAAATGTAACCGACTCTTTTAGTCCAACAGATTCTTCTAACGCACTTCCCTACAGTGGAACTCCCTTCCTATTACTTGGTTCTCTGATAACTATAATATTCAAAAATGTAAATGTAATGTCAATCGACTTCTTCTGATGCCTTGATCGCCGTTCTTCTTTTTATCCCCCCCCTCCCCAATACCCACTTGTATCCAGTCATTTCCCTTACTTTCACTTCTGCAGCCCCCTTGCGTACTAGTGGCATTCCTGCCTTGCTTGGAGTGAAATGCTTAAAAAATAAAAATGTTTTCCTTTTTGTTATTAATTTTCCTAAGATTTGTCTCGTATAAAAAATTTATATATCAACTTCACACACACACACACACACACACACACATATATATATATATATATATATATATATCATACTTATTATAAAACCCAGTGTGTGTGTGTGTGTGTGTGTACGTTTATATATTGGATCGGATTTCCTACATTTTCCAACCGATTTCAACAAAACTTCACAGGACTACGAAAAATTACTTTGCGGTGGTTCTGACAGCGTCAAAAATTGGAAAAACACAATTGTTTTTGCACGAAATCAATTTGAAAACACGATTAAGACGCATTAATGAAAGGGGGACAACTCACATCGAGTTATACTTATAAAACCCAGGTTGGTTGTTTGTATGTGTGTGTTCGTTTATATATGGGATCGGATTTCTTACATTTTTCAACCGATTCCAACAAAACTTATTGTCTTGCACATTTGTTTCTTTATTTTTACATTCAGAATGCTTTAAAAATTCCATTTACAAGACAATTGTTTATAATAAAATTCTATTCAATAGGTAGACTCATAACATTTGAAAACAATGTTTTTGTTTGAGTTTGGGTTTGACCAATTCGTAAAAAAAAAAACAACAACAACAAAAACTAATTAAAACATGTGTGTCCGTCAACCTTAAACAATAATCTTTGTCAATTTTATTTTTCAGTCTTTATGATGGCCGATACTTGATCTATCTCTTACTGTTACATCCCCGGGCAAAGCCGGGCTCTACTGCTAGTATATATATATATATATATATATATATATATATATATATATATATAGATAGATATAATGGGCCGGATTATGACCTTTTGGTACTTTTAGGCTAGTAAAATTAAGCCGTCACCCTCAAATGGATTCAACTTCCAACTCGCTAGTACTCGTCTTCAATATTTTTTATTCATGATATATTTTAGCGACATTTACATAGCTTGAAGTAAACTTATTGCAAAGACTTTAAATAAACTAGGATAACTATCTTTTGTTTACCAATAAAAAAAATATCCTTTAAGAAATATCACTATTTTGCTAATTATTGTAAACCAAATTCCCACATATTTCAACATAACGTAGTAAAAATAACAGATTTCTTATGGAGCATTATAACAATAAAACAATCAAAATAAATATGAGTTTCTCATATTGATATCATTTCAGTTTATAAAACTATTTAAAAGTTATAGCATCGAGAAAATTAAACTCACTGCTTTATAAAAAATTCTAAGATTTAAACATTCTGATCTAAAATCAAATATGGTATCTACTTGAAACACAACGGTACAAAAACATACTTTTCCGTGCATAGGTTAACATCTACAAAATTAAAATCATTACTTTATAAAAGGTTGAAAAGCCCTAGACTGCAGCCTAAGGGATAATCCAGCCGTGTACATTCAAGCGAGCACAAACATTTATATATCTGGGAAGTGTTTTAACAAAGGACGGAAAATGCGGCACTGAAATCCGAAGGCGTATAGCCAAAGATGCATTTCAAAGGTTAAGCAGAATACTAAGAAACAAAAAAAAACGTCGTTATAAACAAGGAAAAGAGTACTAAACTGTTGCGTGACATCTGTCCTGCTGTATGGCAGAGAGTGCTGGACAATCTCCTCAGAGAGGAAGATGTGGTTCTACGAGAGGATTCTGAGGATACCATGAACCTAACATGTCGACAACAACGAAGTTTTAGAGATAATAGAAACAAAAAGGAAACTTATAGTTAATATCCGAAAAAGACAGTCGAAATTTATAGGACAAATAATAAGGAAAGAGGGCTTGGAAAATCTGATACTGACAGACAGATCAAAGGCAAGTTGGACAGAGGAAAACAACGCATAACATACTTAGTGAGCTTGATTAAATGGATAGCGGTACAGGGTTTAGAAAAAATAACAGACCACATTTATTAAAAGCTACAACGGACTGGAAGTTGTGGAGGACCATGAGCGCCTACGTTCTGACGGGACAGAGTACACAAAGAAGAAGATATATTAAACGCATGCAGACAGCAATCCTTTGTTTAAGCATGTTTCTCTAAATAAGAGCGATAGGGAAAATCTATCAAGCCTTTTGGTGAGCTTCTGGAGTCGAATAAGTCGGCTGATCTCAGCTCATCAATATACATTCTCTTTAATCGAGCACTCCCACACTTACATAGAGTGTGCGATGTTTAAATTTTCGCCATTTTATATTGTTAATTTCGCGCATGCGTGTTGTTTGTTTTTTATATTGCCGACTGCATAGTATAGTAGGGTCGGTTGGGCACCGTCTGTGAGAAAAAGAACATCAAGACGCAGAAATTTGGAAACGGCATGCTGTACCTCTTGGCATTCGCGCTGGAGGTTCCAGTACGAACATTTTAGAATGTCTGGATGTCAATCTGAGAACACTGCAGAGGATTTGAAAGAGTTGGATGAGTCTAATGATGATTACAACGGTGTTTTGATTCACTTGTGATGACGACGCTGTGCCTCCATTCATCTTCACATTGAGCCTCAGACTCATTACGGTGGCCTACATCGTGCGTTGAGGAGTTAGTGCTCCGCTAGGTCAAAGGGTGGCTTCTGGAAGACCCTATGTCTGACAACAATAATCTGCACTATGCCACACGAGCAGAAGAATTCAGTCATGGCTGTCAGACAATTTCTACAACCACATCATCACTTACGTCTGGCGACCTGACTCCCCAGACTGTAACCCCACTTGATTGTTATGCATGAAGCGCAGATAGACCAATAAAACTCCTTGTAACAAAATGAACTGAAGGCAAGGATTATGTCAGCATTCCCCAACTTAATCAAGGAGACCATCCAGAATAGTTGCCGGAGATTCTGAATTCATCTGGAGGCTGTTGTTGAAGCCAATGGTGATTTTATTGTATAAATTTATTCTTTGGTATTTCATAATATTTTTGGGCGATTTTGGTAAATATATCTGCTAAACTGAGGTGTCAGTGTTATTTTCATTTTTGCGTAACTTAGACGACAATTCATCCATCGCACCCTATATATATATATATATATATATATGCTTAATTTGCATGTGTATTTAGTCATAGTATTTACTAAGCGTAGTATAGATGTGGCACAAAACCGGAAATGTGGAGCAACCTAAGAGGATAGTAAGTCTTCTAACGAGACATGCTTGCTTGCGAACCATTTCCCCACGACGAAGTTCCCATGTGTATCTAGTTATATCACTGGAAAATAAATCCAGTAGAAGAATTCTTTTTTAGTATGTGTCAATGTGTGTGCGGCTATATATCAATGTTCCCAAAATCATGGCTTGTGATACCTCCCCGTACCGACCTTAATTTAGACATTAAAATTTCTGACTTCCATATTTTTGCATATTATAGGTCTCTCTTTCTTTCTCCCTTCCTCTCTCTCTCTCTCTCTCTCATCAATAATTATACCTTTGATTTATGCTTCCTCCACCATATTGAACAAATCTTGTGTCCAATTCTAACGTTTATGCTTATAAAACTGATATCACTTGCGACTATACTCTTAAGAATTGCACTGTAGTCACTTTAAAAAAAATGTTCTACATTTTCGAGAAAATACTAAAATAATCCTGCGAGAATGACGCATCTCTTTTGACTGCCATGAAATCAAGCATATAAAAATCGATATGTATTTTTGGATTAATCTGACCTTTCGAATTGATATTGTGAACTATATATGCTATAACACCAATTCCGAATTATTTACACTTATTTAGACGCTAGCTACTGATGCGTATTATCAAAATTTATAACTCTATTAAAATCAATATATATTTTAAAGCACAAACAGCGCAAGCGTATCAGCTTGCATTATAATATCAATATAAAGTTTTCATTTTATATAATATATAAAGTACAAATATTGTTTGCGTCGCGTACTTTATCAAAATTCATTCTATTTTAAAAATCAAAATACATTTTTCATATTATATATCTAATATATATATATAGCTCAAGGAATGTAAATATGAAAGCGACTATTATCAAAATTTATATCATATCTAAAATCCAAATATATATTTCTTTTTATTATATTTCATATAAAGCTCTAGGATTTTGAGCATATATCCACATCCCATTTCTTAAAATCAAAGTGCATATATATTTAATTTTTACATATCTAAAATATAACATTTAAAGTGCATGCATCTGCTCGCATTATCAATATCTTCTGTAGCACTTATAAAATGAAACTACATATTTTATTCTTATTTGAAGCTTAATTTTTGTGTGTGTCTGCGCATATTATCAAAATTTATACCACATTTTAAAAGCAAAATGCATTTTAACCATATATATATATATAATATACAAAGCTCAAATTTATATATATATATATATATATATATATATATATATATATATGATGGAAAATGTGTTTTGAATTATAAAATAATAACTGATAAACTGAATAATGCGAGCGGACAGAAGCTTACACAGTATATATATATACTTTTTCCGTTTGATATATCTAATATGTAAAGCCCAAGGCTTCTGTGTGTCCGCTCGCATCATCGAAATTTATCCTGTTTTTTTGTTTTTTAAAAAAAATAAAAATATTTATTTTAAATAAAGGTATATTTTTCATTTAATATATAATGATTTTTAACACTAGTAAAATGATCGCACCATCAAAAAGGACTCAATGACGAACAAAGAAAGATAAAATTCGATTTAAGATATAAAATATTTGTTTTTGCACTGTTTAATGAGATATAGGAATTTGATATGTTTTCTGATCTATAAACTGTGTTCATTGGATTATATTCCGTCAAACTATCTTCGAGCACTTACAACGCGATGCGTCGTCTTCGCAAAATTAGAACAGGGAGTAAGCAAGGATTTATACATTTTAAATCGAATTTAGTGAACACACGTACACACACATAATATATATATATATATATATATATATATATATATATATATATATAATGATGATTATTATTATTACTTTAAAAGTTATATTGCATTTAAATGTTTGATAGATACGCATATTTGAATAGCTTGCCTCTACCAGCCAGTGCACTTGAGTGTCTTCATAAAGATTATATGTAGACCGACAGAAACCGAAACTGCATCCCCCTTTTAGGGGAAAATGAGAAATAATGTCGGATTAAGAATTTGTAGAAATACATTGATTCCTCAAAAAAAATAAAAATAAAAAAATATATATATATATATATATATATATATATGTGTGTATGTGTGTGTGCGTGTGCGCGTGCGTAACAATCAGTTAATATATATATATATGAGTTATATATATATATATATATATATATATATATATATAAGTATTTAAGTATGTAAGTATATATATATATATAGTATTTTAATTTTTAAATATATATGAGTTTATATATATTTAAAAATATATATATGTATATACATATTTAAATATATATATTTATATATGTGTATATATATATAATTAAATATATATGTATTTATATTTTTAAATATATACATATTTAAATATATACATATTTAAATATATATATATATATATATATATATATATATATATATATATATATATATATATGGATATACGTATATATGTATAATCTTATGTATGCATACATATATATATATTAAATACAAAGGACATGAAAGGTTACCTTGTATTGCTGCAGAATGACGTTTATTCTGAGATCATCTGAAACTGACTGGACATTAATTTGTGCTATATTCCATATGAAACAAGCTTTTACTTACGTTCTCTGTATCTTTTAAGGGGGGGATCTTCCATAACCAGAAGGTGAGATGTCATTTTAGATATGAAACTGGAATCAGCGAATCGAGTTCAAATTCTCGCCTAGTCATTTCTACTCCTCAGACAGAAGAATTACTGTTGCAAAACGCCATGGAATTAGATTAGTCTTGATGCTACCTGCAGTTTAGTGAATTCTCTTGACTACAGAAATATCTGTTTAAACTAGGTTCCCAGAATCGTAAGAGACACCATAAAAGACAAGATGGTGGTTCCTGCCAAGATCCTCTCTGATGCTCAACGCAGATACCATCTTTTTAATCAGATTATACCTGGCTTACTCACTATTATTATTACAGTAGTATATTCCAACATTCCTATGAATTCACTGTTCTGTCGTTGAATTTCTTCTGTCGGTTCCTTCCTCTGGATTGCATTAAAATTACTCATTTTCAGTTGTTGCCCAACGTTCTTGCAATAAACACTGAGAAACTGAACCGTTACAGTTCAGTTTTATTTTTGACAAATAACTCCGACCGCCTTTGAAATTTCATAATTTTGTTAATTCAGACTTGCTTAAATTTGACACAGTCAAATTGAACCCATGAATTTGAGTGTAAAACAGAACTATGTCTACTTTTTACTCTCGTGTGAACAGGAATATTCATTGACAAACTTTAACGTTTGTGCCTGCAAAAAACGGGGGGCGTCCTGGGTAAGACGATAAACTACGTCCAGCAGCAAGGCCTCTCTGATCAGGAGGTTTTGAGGAGGGTAGAACCACCTCTTAATTGCTGATGTTCCCAGGTCCACCCTGACCCGGGGTTGTAGCACCTGTTAGGGTCCTAGCTATGGGCAAATAGTTAACCCGGAAACTGGGAATCAAAATACTATGAAAGTGTAAAAATAGGTTTTAATACCAGAAAAACTTTGTAAAAAATTATTATCAGCAATACATTTTTGAAAAAAAATTACCAACAATATATTTTGGAAAAGAAAAATTACCAACAATACATTTTTTGAAAAAAAATATTACCAGTAATACAGTTTGGAAGGAAAAATTATTACCAGAAATAGATTTTTGATAAAACAAAATATTACCAGCACTAAAAATTTTGTCTGCATTAAATAACCCATTGAGGTTGATATGCTGTAAACAAACCAAACCAAAAAATAATAAACCAAAAAAAAAAAAAAAAAAACGGGGTCAGACACCACTCTTATTTTATACTGTCTTCACTCCCTCGGCAATGTTTATTTTAAAATATTATAAAAATATGCAAGCGAAGTAGAATGCGGTATTTATATTATCTTTTACATTTTATAAAGATTTATTCTTTACCATTTTTTATAGAAATATATTTGGGAAAAAAATCTTTTCATACAAAATTTTCAAAATTACCAAAATATGTAAACCAACTACAATGCAATATTTATTATTTACCATTTTATAAAAACTATGAAAACAAGTTATTTTTCATAATTTTATAAAAATATCAAGGAATTACAAAACAAATATTTATTTTTTTATAAATTGATAACTGATAAACATTGCTTATTTTTATAAATTGATAACTGATAAACAATGCTTATTTTTATAAATTAATAACTGATAAACATTGCTTATTTTTATAAATTGATAACTGATAAACATTGCTTATTTTTATAAATTGATAACTGATAAACATTGCTTATTTTTATAAATTGATAACTGATAAACATTGCATTGTATGAGTTTTTTTCGCATTTTATAGCTCGCTTATTTTAGAATGTTATAATTATGAAATTATTCTTGTAGATAAAAAATCTAATAAATAATATTTAATATTTTTGTTATAAATTCGCATAGAACAATGTTTGGGTTTTATTAAATTCTAATCATTTTTTTTTTTAATAAAATTGCCGAGGGAGTTAAAATATTAGCGATGTCAAGGGAAAGCCGTTCTTTTGACACGGCTTTTTATTTCGGGCACGAAGTTTAAAGATGTCTATTCGACATTAAATAACATCACAAGGGTTGATGGTTGATATTTTGTTAAGTTAACCAACGTAACTAACGAATTTGCTCATTGAATACGATCAATAAATGTTGCAGTACATATTTGCTAAATATATATCACTTCGCATGAAGATTCATATCTACACAGAAATATATAGAATATATCGACTTATATTCTAGAATATAAATGCATGCATTTGATTCCACACATCAACACACGAACATATGCAGAGAAGTATATTGAATTTCTGCTTAATGAATATTTACATTTGTGTTTCTACGATTTAAACCAAAACATCTTCTTTGTAATTAAATAAAAACATCTTGCACTGTACGAATAAAAAGAATGAAAAGAAATCGACGAATAAATTTGGAAACATGCAATGAGAAAAAAAATTTTTTTTAAATAACCTACTGGCGAATTAAATATTTTAGTAGGTAAAGTGAGTCAATTTTTGATAAAAATATATACGTAATGTTAATGTAAAAAAAACAACACAACTATGCAGAAAAAGGATCCCAGATAGATAGATAGAATCTTAAATAGATAGATAGATAGATAGATTAAATCTTAAGTAGATAGATAGATAGATAGATAGATTAAATCTTAAGTAGATAGATAGATAGATAGATAGATAGATAGATTAAATCTTAAGTAGATAGATAGATAGATTAAATCTTAAGTAGATAGATAGATAGATAGATAGATAGATAGATAGATAGATAGGTAGATAGATAGATAGATAGATAGATAGATAGATAGGTAGATAGATTAAATCTTAAGTAGATAGATAGATAGATGGATAGATAGATTAAATCTTAAGTAAATAGATTAAATCTTAAGTAGATAGATAGATAGATAGATTAAATCTTAAGTAGATAGATAGATCGATAGATAGATTAAATTTTAAGTAGATAGATTAAATCTTAAGTAGATAGATAGATAGATGGATAGATAGATTAAATCTTAAGTAAATAGATTAAATCTTAAGTAGATAGATAGATAGATAGATTAAATCTTAAGTAGATAGATAGATCGATAGATAGATTAAATTTTAAGTAGATAGATTAAATCTTAAGTAGATAGATAGATAGATAGATAGATAGATTAAATCTTAAGTAGATAGATAAATAGATAGATAGATAAAATCTTAAGTAGATAGATTAAATCTTAAGTAGATAAATAGATAGGTAGATAGATAGAGAGATAAAATCTTATCTATAGATAGGGAGATAAGCAAAATGTTAGATATGAATAGAGTGAAATAGATAAATAACAGTATATTTTTTATTAATTTATTGTTGAGGAAAATCAGCACGGATATTTGCAGTTTTCTTCTGCTTTATGCGCATGTTTATATATATATATATATATATATATATATATATATATATATATCCCATTAGCGTGGTATGCGTATATATATATATATATATATATACATATATATATATATATATATATATATATATATATAGTTTAAAATTTGCTACATTTTTAAAGGATATATATTGCTAAAAAAATTGCTACATTTATAAACGAAACATTATCGGAGAAAGAGTGTTTATAGATATATGAAATACGAACATTTGTATAGTGTCTGTCAGTTTCCCAGTTCTGTGAGGTCTTTGTATGGTTGCATTATACTGGCAATTACTATGCAGCGTTGATTCCAATATCAACATTTCAGAATGTTTGAGTGTCAATCTGATGGCAGTGCGGAGGATTCAGAAAGAATTGAATGAGTCTAATGTTAATTACGAAGATGTTTGGATTGATCACTAGTGATGGCGACATTATGCTTTCATTCATTTCCCCATAAGGCCTCAGACTCAACACGGAGGTCTATATCAAGTGCTTCGAGGAGTTAGTGCTGCTCTTGGTCAAGAGGGTGACTGCTGAAGATCCTATGCCTGGCAACATACCGCACAGGGAGGAAAATGCAATGATGTAAACAAATTATCCCTTATATCTGACCATCTAACTCCCCAGATTGCAACACCCTCTGATTATTATTTGTGGGGCGCAGTTGAGCGAGAGTACATACATACAGGGTGCGATGGATGAATTGTCGTCTAAATTACGCAAAGAGGAAAATAACACTGACATCTCATTTTAACGTATATTTACCAAAATTACACAAAAATATCTTGAAATACTAAAGAGTAAATTTATTCAATAAAATCGTCATTGGTTTCAACCACGGCCTCCACACAACTTCGGGATCTCCAGCAACTCTTCTGGACTGTCTCCTTGTTTATACTGTCATAATCCTTATCTTCAGTTCATCTTTGGTGATACAAGAAGTTTTGATGTCATCGCGTTCAACTGCGCCCGACACATAATAATGACCTGACTACACTGTGCAGTCGACAAAATCAAAAGCAAACAATGCGCAGGCACGAAATTAAAAAAAAATATGAAATGACGACAATTTATCCATCGCACCCTGCAGATACATCTATTTACCGCCTGTGATAGATAGATAGATAGATAGATAGATAGATAGATAGATTTAGAAATAGATAGATAGATAGATAGATAGATAGATAGATAGATAGATAGATAGATAGATTTAGAAATAGATAGATAGATAGATAGATAGATTTAGAAATAGATAGATAGATAGATAGATAGATAGATTTAGAAATAGATAGATAGATAGATAGATAGATTTAGAAATAGATAGATAGATAGATAGATAGATAGATTTAGAAATAGATAGATAGATAGATAGATAGATAGATTTAGAAATAGATAGATAGATAGATAGATAGATAGATAGATTTAGAAATAGATAGATAGATAGATAGATAGATAGATTTAGAAATAGATAGATAGATAGATAGATAGATAGATTTAGAAATAGATAGATAGATAGATAGATAGATAGATTTAGAAATAGATAGATAGATAGATAGATAGATAGATTTAGAAATAGATAGATAGATAGATAGATAGATAGATAGATTTAGAAATAGATAGATAGATAGATAGATAGATAGATTTAGAAATAGATAGATAGATAGATAGATAGATAGATAGATAGATTTAGAAATAGATAGATAGATAGATAGATAGATAGATTTAGAAATAGATAGATAGATAGATAGATAGATAGATAGATTTAGAAATAGATAGATAGATAGATAGATAGATAGATAGATAGATTTAGAAATAGATAGATAGATAGATAGATAGATAGATTTAGAAATAGATAGATAGATAGATAGATAGATTTAGAAATAGATAGATAGATAGATAGATAGATAGATAGATAGATTTAGAAATAGATAGATAGATAGATAGATAGATAGATAGATAGATAGATAGATAGATAGATTTAGAAATAGATAGATAGATAGATAGATAGATAGATAGATTTAGAAATAGATAGATAGATAGATAGATAGATTTAGAAATAGATAGATAGATAGATAGATAGATAGATTTAGAAATAGATAGATAGATAGATAGATTTAGAAATAGATAGATAGATAGATAGATAGATAGATTTAGAAATAGATAGATAGATAGATAGATAGATTTAGAAATAGATAGATAGATAGATAGATAGATAGATAGATAGATTTAGAAATAGATAGATAGATAGATAGATAGATAGATAGATAGATAGATTCTAAAACAGTTCCCGATTTTTGTACATATATAATCGGTAAAGTAATAGTCAAGGGACTAAGCATAAATTTTGGTGCACATGGAAATTGAGGATTTCACTTTCAGACAGTGAGCCAGTCATTTAATTTCCATACATGATAGACGCCTGGGTGATCATCTCCTTTTCGATTCATTACTAAGTCGACAAAAGATTTTCCTACATTCGGTTGTCGTCTCTTTCTGCGGTAGACTGGTTGCCATCCGAGTCTTTTGGACCCGGTTTGTTCTACTATTCAGAGAGGGGAGAAGAAGAGCTGTATTCATACCTTTTCCAAGGGTAATGGCGCCTAAGTCAATGTGACAGAATTCGAACTCAGCTCAACGTACTTACAGATTAAAAAACATTCCCTGAGAAATCCAGGCGAAGTAAAAACGGAGGCAGAAGAGAGAAAAACTAATGTCATAAAAGTTACGACGAGAAATCTCTATCTTTTAAAAGACAGGAATTTTTCTTTGTCAAGTGTCTGGAATTAGTGTTATGATGTTTGAGGCCAAAATGAATATATAAAGTATACTTTCGGACACATCTAAATCACTGCAGATTATTGCTACAAGTGTTGACATCCTCTGTTTAAAGTTATTTTGTTAACGGAAGCAGTTTTAATTTAATACATCCATTGCCAAATGCAGAGAACCAGAAATAGTAGCCATTGGTTTAACGTTGAAAAACTCAGTATAAAACGAGAAAATTACAAACAATTTTTTTAAAGTTTGAACTCTTGTTACTTAGTATTTTATACTATACAGAGCTTTTTTTTTTAAAGACTTGCTATGGGTTTGGTTTCAGCTGGGCTGAGGTATCGTGATAAAAACTCTGTCTTCGATGTGAGCTTTATATTTTTTTTTTTATACTCCGTATCAGTCCTCCTATATGCTGGTGAATGCAAAACAATCTCCTCACAGATGTAGAAGAGATTTGAAGCAGCAGAAATGTGAAGAAGGTTGTTGAGAATAACATTGGCTGACCATGCCAGCAAGGACAAGATTTTTGAAAAAAAAAATGGAAACAAAAAAGACACTTATACTTAACATCAGAAAGAGACATTTGAAATTTCTAGGGGATATATCGAGGAAAGAAGACTTGGAAAACTTGATACTTACAGAACAGAGTGAAGGTAAAAGGGACAGAGGAACAACAACGCCTAACCTACCTGGGGAACTTGAATAAATGGATGTCGGAATAAGGTTTATGAGAGATAACAAACAGACAAAATTTATTAAGAGATACAAAGTACAGGAAGTTATGAGGAGCCATGATCACCAACTGACACGACAGGTAGAAGAAGTATTTGAGATTTTACAAGCAACTGCCCTAATGTGTAAAAGAAATTGCATGGTACTAGGCTTCAGGATGGTAAACTGAAGACCGGTTTTGAAATCAATTTTCTTTTTCAACTAAAATGTCCTTGTGATATGGAATTGTGCATTACATGCGTCTGAGTATTTTAGATAGGAATTCTCTCTCTCTCTCTATATATATATATATACACACACATTCATATATATATACATATATATATACACACATATAAATACATACATAGATGTACACATACATATATATATATATATACACACATTCATATATATATATATATATATATATATATATATATACACACATATAAATACATACATATATATACACATACATATATATACACACATTCATATATATATATATATATATATATATATATATATTGCAGAAGTGCATGTTTTCTATCTACGTTTAAGTCTATCTTACTCTGTTCATATCCCTGTATCTACATATCTATTCTTACATCAGTCTTATAGATGGGCGTGATAATTTAAAAAAAAAGAGAAAGGAACTTTCTTTTTACTAAGGAGTGAATGCATTTCATTTATAATGTGACATTATTTATTATTACTTTCAGCTTTTTTTTTTTTTTAAAATAGCGTAAATTTCCGTCTACCGGCCGATGAATGAGAGAGTCTTTCATAACGATGATGTGCCTTTTGTCATTGTTCGAGCTAGTAAACGAACCTTTAGTTAAATGCGGTGTGCTTTTAGACTGGTCAAAGCGGATGTCTTCTCTCATAATGTATCCTCTAAACGGAACCATCTACCTAATAAATGCTAATATTAGGTTGGTGCAAAAATAATGACGTAATAATGTCGTTTTTTGACGTTAAAAAATACGTCAAAAAACGACATTATTACGTCATTATTTTTGCACCAACCTAATATATTTAAATATGAGTAAACGATATATAAACGTTCATATACCAAGAACAATTTTAGGAAGATCTATGATTGATTATCTTATTTGATTTGATTTGTTTGTTTTTCAATTGTTTTTTTTTGTTGTTTTTTTTTTGTTTTTGTTTTTTGTTATTTTTTTGTTTCTTTGTTGTTGTTTTTACTGCTTGTCAACCTTTTTAAGGTTATTTAAAACCGAAACCTATTGTAAAATTTTGGGGAGATAATAATGATTTTCTGATGCAAATTCTACCATATAACCCATAACTGGGAGGGAAGAGATGGATTCATACATTTCCCAAAAGTATTTGCGCGTAAATTAATATAACAAAGCCGGCTGAAATTCGAACTCGGTTCTCTGATTTCCAATTCCGAACCATTATCAATTGATCCACCCGCACATCCAAGCTTACAGTATCTGGTTATTCCCAAACGATCACCCATCTAGGTACTGACCAAGCCTAATGTTGCTTATCCCTAGAACACTAACTATCAATTAAAGTTGCACGACTACTAAGCATGGGTATATCATACCCGATTTTGAAAATATCAAAAAAAAATATTAAATATAAATCTTTATGTGAAATATTTTACATGAAGGCACTTCAAACTTTGTACTTTGAGTTAACATTAATAGGAACTGAAAAACATATTATTTAGGTAAGAAAATCAGGTACTGAAAATTGTAATTAAAAATAGAAAAATTTGCGCTGGGTACTATATACCCATGGTTAGTGTTCTAGGGTGATCATACGAGAACCGATGTTTCAACGTGATATGGCCGCAAGCTGAGAAAGTTTTAAAGGAATTGGGGACAAATAAAACATATCTACTTAGGATCAGAAAAACGCAGCTGACATTAATTGGACATATAATAAGGAAGGAAGACTTGGAGAATTCGACACTCACAATATATACTGAAGACAAGTGGGTAAGAGGGAAGTAGCGAGTAAACTACCTAAAGAGATCGTGTAACTGGATGACAGAACAGAGGCTAAGTGAGATAAAAGAAAAGCATATTGGTTAGATCTACGAAGGATAGGAAGTTGTGGAGAGTTATGACCGACTGCATACTGAAGGAGAACGGAACATCGAAGAAGAAGATCTCTTTAGATCTCAAACTTTCTATCATGTTTTGTCGGTCCATTCAGCAAAATCACTCGACTTAATTTCGTTTTGGATTTATGAATAGGTACGCAAAAATATATACGCACAAACATATGCTTCAATATTCTTGTCTGTCATTTCCCTTTCGTTCTCGCTATGGCTACCCACTTGAAACTGTAATTGATATTTAAAGCATATGCGAGGCTCTGTTTTGGGTGTAATCATGCGTGCCTAAATGCGCTCGGCTCTTTAGTCACGCATGGCAGCCCTAGGAGCCAGCCAACATTCATTCATCGTCACCCGACTGCCAATTGTGCTGGGTGAAACGTTTGGCGCCCACCCCTGCTGACGTGCCGCCATCTTCCCTGCTGTGAAGATTACCCCAAGTGGTTATTTATTCATGAGGGTGCCGCCTCCTACACGAGCACCCAATTTTCTTTTTCTTTTTACCTAAGTTCAACGTCGATTTAATCTTTGAATGCTGCTATTGTCCATGTGTTTGTTTGTGTGTTCTTTCAGTTAAACTGATTGTTATGTCACTGTATCTGTATGATGTACAAGATTTTTTTTTTTTTTTATATATATATATATAGATGAGGATGTAAGAACAAGAGGGTAGCGGAGAGGAAAGGCAAAGTTGAACGGAGATATTTTTTTCTTCTTTTTCTTTCTCTTATTTAAACTCTTTAATCGCCGGTTGCCTGAATGTGTAAAGATCTGTAAGTCTTCCCGAGTGTTGACAAGGAGAAAGGTTCATTTGAAAAGAATGTTCAAATTTCAGCGTGGATGTAATAATAAATAATTTAAAATAAAAAAAAACCGTCTGGTTAAAGAATAAACAGAGCAAGTAAAAATAAAATAACGAAATGTCGACACTGTCATGGTTATTTATGATGTTACTAGTGTTATTGTATTTTATCTTTAATTATTTAAACTTTAATAGTAATACTGTCGTCGCTTTGTTTTTTTCTTTCTTCTTCTTTATTGTCAACGTCCTTTCAGGACGTTGGCGATCATCTATTCTTTTCTATATTATCTTTGAATTGCTATGCCTTCTTGGGAAAGATGCTGACGTGAGTTCCCGTTGCCTACACCGTGGTTTGGAAGTTAGACGTGTCCTTCATCTAAACTGGTTGACACACAAGGCTCGAAGCTCCATTATTCTTCTATGTATCGTTTCCTTTCAGGACATTGGCTCTACACAACGTCTTGGAGACAACGTTTATTAAGAGCAGCAAAATGCTCTTAATAAACGTTGTCTCCTTGTTATCTCTCCCAAACCCGAGAGTTAGAGGAAAAGAAACGGATTCATACCTTTTACAAGATTGTTTGTTTAAAACGTGAATGCAGCTGATTGGGCCGGAATTTGAACTCAGCTCACTGATTCCATTTTTGATGCCAATAACCGTTACGCTACCCGCATATCAGTTATCATCGTCTTGTAGCTTTAACACTTACAGTATGAATAATGCAAAATTATGCATAAAATATATTATGTACACAAGATATGTGTAAACTGCAACCCTCTCAACGCTATTAAGAAAACCCTTGAAAATTTCCTTGAGGAAAGAAGTGCAACGTTTGGATACAGCAGGAAGCTTTTACTTTGAACCCGAGTGGAAAATGAAAAAAAAAATGATGCTTGTTCAGGTGCGGGTAAAGAATTCGTAGGTAAAAATAAGAAGTGATATAATTGAATCATTTAAGAAATATCATATCAGTGACACAGTGGATTGGACTAAAAATGATATTCACTTTGATCATAATATTAAATCCAACAATTAAATGTTTGATTCCTGACCAAATGACAATGAAAACAATGAGGATTTTGTAGGTTTTGAACCAAAAATAACAGTAAAACTTTATTATTATTATTATTATTATTATTATTATTATTATTATTATTATTATTTACCGTCTTTTTCTAATTTGATGTCTTGAGCTCTTTATATTTTGAACAGTATGTACAAAATTTTAAACTTTTAGATTAAATTTTTTTTTAATAAATTCTCTCAAATACGACGTAGCATTTTTTTCGAAAAAATTGTCACCAGGATAGGTATATATATATATATATATATATATATATATATATATATATATATTCATGCAATACACACTTGTTTTTTGTTTGTTTTTTTGTTATAGACTAAAATGAAAACGGATTATTGTTTGTATTCGTTTTTACGTATTTTTGTGTATTTTTATGACTTTTATTATTTGCACACCGATAATATTCGATGGCTTACACCGGATACCAAGTCTCTTCACAAAGCTATAACTTTCCATAATTTTGTTTGCTTTCTGATTTTAATAATGCTCGCCTGGGTGGATTCACTCTTTTCTTGGATTTACGATACTTTTAATACTTTGCAAGAATGTTCAGATCTGTACAAGAACGACGATAATGCTGAGTACAACAAAAACTTCGCGCTCCACCATCTTATGAAATCTCCCTTCAAATTTGAACATGATCTTTCATCCAATTTCCCACCTTCATACAATCCACGCCATGCGACATTTTTTCAGGTTGATTCAACAGGAGACTGACAACAATTTTTCTGATAATAGACAGTTGTACGCATCTCTATCTATAAAAGGCAGGATGTGTGTGTGTGTGTGTGTGTGTGTGTGTGTGTGTGTGTGTGTGTGTGTGTGTGTTTGTAACGAATGCACGGCCGCAATTTTTGACGGATTTGCACCAAAATTTACATGCATATGCTCCATGTTAGTGGGAAGGCCAAGACCGACTTTGCATTTCCCAACTCCCATCGATAGTGGAAATAATCGATTTTTTCATGCTTCTACGGCAGTTTTCATGTAGTTTGCGGCCATTTTCTACTGGCCAGAGTGAGAGCCTATAAGATTCTATTGACCAGCGTGAGAGCCAACAGCTGACTGACACGAATGTTAACTAGCATGCAAAAAAGTCGATAGCTGCATTTGTCACAAGTGGGAAAAATTTAAATCTGCATGGCACTTTACTCCAATTGGCTCATTCGCTTGCTTAAACTCAATGTTGATTCTGATTCCGCAGAACTGGTTTGGGTGTGAAAAAGTATTTGTTGTTAACATTCTTTTTTTCATTCGGTTTTTCCAGTTACGAGTCCTTTTTTAAAGCTGATATTTTTGTGTTCATTTTGTTTAGTTCTTTTTTCGTAACATATTTAATGTTTAGTATAGAGCTTAGAAAAAATTCGCAGTGTGAGATAGGCAAGAACTAAGGTATGTAGCAACATCAGCACGGAAAAGGGCACTCCTTTAAAGACAAGGAAGGGCAAAAATATTTTAAGTGATAGCGATTGCTGTATGAGTCGTACGATTTTTGAATCAAGCACGGGCCATGCTGCTAGTATTCAATATGCCCCAAATATTTTTTCTCAAAAGCATTAAAATGCTATTTTAATAACCCCTTTAAAGATTTCAGCGATAAGGCTCAGACAAGTTGTCCACTACTACTGAGTGTGTTATGTTTGACATTAAATATCCCAACAACCCTACACGCAAGCCCCCAATCTGCCAGTCGCATTTAGCACTGGGAGCCCGCTGTCGGACCGCTGGTTGTTAAGGGTTATTTAAGGAACTGTTAAATATTTTGATACATTAGTCATTACAATTACATAGCAAATGCAGAAATTATTGATCCTTCCCTACACACAAGCTACCAATCTGCCACTGCTAGTGACCCGCTGTCGGAATGCCGGCGTGTTCGTCTCGGCAATGTTACCACTGGCGGACCACTAGAGGCCCACTGGTAGCTGCCACCCGAAGAACGCTGACGTTAACATCGGCAGCCCGCCAGCGGGCCACTAGCGCCTTGCGTGTAGGGAAGGTTTGACATGTCGTAAAATCAACCTCAACCATTGTAGGTATCTCTGCGGAAAGTAATTATTAGCAAAGCTAATCTGCTTGACCATTGCTAATGAATAGTGATCCTCATCCTCATATCTTGACCGATACAAAATTTGGCTTAAATAACCAAACAAGCCTTGACATGTAAAATCAATGAACCAAACTCCGCGTGTAGTAATCATCAGTGTTGCTCACCATACAAATTTGAAATTAAATAACCCATCCCATGAAGAAGTAGAAATGTCGAAAAAAAACGAACAATTCACACTATGTTGCTTAATTACAGGCACTTTTTTGTTTTCTTTCTTTAGTTTACAGTTTCGTTTGCAATAAAATAGTTAATGATGAACATTGATAAGAGCTGCAAAGTACAAGAAGTTGTGGAGAGCCATGATCACACACGTTCTCAAGGGACACGGCCCACAGAAGCAGATGGGAATGAGAAAGGAAAATATAACTGAAAGATTCCGAAAAAGTTTCTTTTGCAGATGCAGGAAGATCTAAATTTAAATTCTTTCTTAAAAGGTCATTTAACTATCTGCAAAGATTCTCTAAAAAAATGATCATACGTGATGCAAAAATGATCGAAACTTAATAAAAATAAATTATTATCGTCAAAACCTTTATCTTATTATTAGGAAGAAAAAACCAAATGATTTTTTATGTAAAATTTCTGTTCAGAAACTTCGAAATTTTGGTTAAAAATCTTGTTTCTCTGGTGTCAATGTTAGTACGGAAAATTATCTAAAAACGACGTTTACGTTGTATTCGTCATTTTTACTACTATTATTTTCCCTTTACATAAATCTCTCAAACATCAGGTTATCGATAGATTTGTCAACAATTCATAAAAATACTCATCTCCATTTTAGAAAAATGTTTTTCTGCGATATATAATATAGAAGTAATATTTGTTTAAATTAAGATTAATTAAACTTTAAACCAGTTAATCTTCCCCAAATAAGCTTTTAGAAAATATATTTTATTTTTGAAAGATTTTTTTAATAATGAGAATTGTGTTGTATTGAAAGATCATGGACGATTTTAATGAAAATAAAAAAAAAATCATTCAATTTAAATTGATTGATTTTAATTTTTAAAAAATCATTCAATTTAAATTCGGTTTGAGAAACAGCAAAATATTTTGCTTATCGGAATTATTAAATTTGATCTATTCGCTTGGAATTAAAACTATAATAAAAGATTCAAATTTTTTTTCCCCTTTTTAAACCATAAGCATTGTTTTTTGGGGTTTTTTTGTTTGTTTTTTTTTTGTTTTTTCGATATCTACTCTATTGTAATGGTAATATTAGACATTTTAAGGAAACATTCGGTATTCATTGACCGATCATCCAGTATTACTGTCGGTTGAATTCAAAATCTTTCTCTTGATATAATTTTTCAGAAGAATAGGCTTCTCGTGTCTAGTGACTATTATTGTTTCTTCCTATACTGATGGGGGTTTCTTTCCTAACCTTTTATTGGAAGTAGTGTACAATGTCAACAACTTGATTATGTCATTATTTTCTCTTCGGGTTTCATGTGCTATCCATTTTAGTTGTTGCTGCTGTTGGTTGTCTTCAACTGATGTGGTTTCTGTTATTTAGTACAGTTCTTTGCTTGTGATTATGTAGCGCCATTTCACAATGTTCAACGAAGAATGGTCTTTGACACGATCCTCAGGCATCACTCGCTCGAAACCATTTTTAACCATTAATCTTCGAAAGCGGTTGTATACAGCTGGCAGATTAGATGTTACTGAACGGATTTGACGTCGTTCATGACATCCATATGAATATCTTGATTTGACAAGAAGGAAGAAAAAGGAATCATTCGCCTGGAATTCCTGTCGAAGTAAATGACAATCAATTTCAAACTGTGAAATATTGCGAGCATTCAAATAACACATCCGTAGAACAACGCCTAAAATAAGAATTTCTTTAATGACGACGATGCAAGGCCACACAGTTAACAAATGACAATTGATTTATCTGTTTTTTTACGGTTTATCAACCATTTGTGAGTTATTTAAAGGCGTAACTTTATTTGAATTGTAAGTATAATTCTTTCTTTTTTTTTTTTTTTGCGTGTGAACAATTTTTTTTTTTTTTTGCGTGTGAACAATTTTTTTTTGAAAATGATTTTTCCCGATACATATTTCCTATTTAACCCATAGCATGGGAAAAAATGACGAAAAATAATGAGAAGTTGAAATTCACAGTTGTATCACATCCTCCGTACATCTGCAATTTGGCGCCATCTGAGTTCTTTTTTTTTTATTAAATTAAATGAGCCGTTGAAAGGTCAATAGAGAGGTAAAAAGTAAGCCAAAAACGTATTTCATAGACGGAATGAAAAAGTGAAGAGAATATCTGTAAAATGTTGAAGAGCCGAACAACAACGGTTTCAAAATGAACGTGTAAAAAGAAATTTGCTTTGTTTTGATGATGAATGTATTCTATCAAGTTAACTTATTCATCAGTTAATTCTATACTATATTTCTTTTAAGTTGAACGTTATAGTGTAGCGGACCATGTGCAATGGTGATTAACATGCGCTCTTGGAAGGGCGTATGATTCCCAACTGTAGCATTTGCTGGAACTCTTGGCTATTTTATATTTGTCAGGTATTAATCGTCTCAGTGTAGTGTACCGGTTGTCTTGTTGTTTTTCTGTTATATTTTCTTTTGGTTGGACTCATCTTGAGTCCGCCATGTTTGTAGTGGACTTTCTTTCAGGAGACCAAATGTGTTACATTTCACAACGCGTATTAAACCCACGGTTCGCTACGTATCCTCTTTACTATGAACCACGCACGCAAGTGTTGACTTTTTCATACAAACACATATTTAACATTTCATTGTTTCTCACATACGTACACAAAAACAATTTATATTTTATTTCAGAACTTTATCAACCCAAACAAAATTACATTACTTTCTAGTCTATCACCTATTGCTTGTATTCTTGTCGTTATATTAAAATAATGTTCATTTGTTGAAACTACGCTCTCTTTTCTACTGAATTTTATTCTTTCAATTAAAATTGTGTGATTATTCTAAACGGCCGAACAACCCCCAACAATATTTTATTTTATTGAATCCCGATACTCCAAATTTTAACATTCAACGAAAAACCGAGTTTGTAAGATTCCTACAATAGTTTAGTGGATACACGTGTGTGAACAGACGCCCATTTTTTTCTTTTTTTATTTTAATAGCGTGATATACCCGCCTATGAATTATCCAATAAAATATTACGTTTAAATAATAAGAAATAATGTCAGTTTAAAAATAGACATCAATTAATCCCTTGGAAATAAAGTGAGAATACCTGGATATTCGAGTAGATACAGATTTACGAGAAATTCTGAACGTGCTCGCTTTAAGAAGATGTTAGAGTCTTGCCGAGCTGTGAAGCTACTTGTGGGCAAGCGGTTGAATAAGATAATGGTTTCTTCTATAAAGGTAGACGCAGGTTCGAACCCTGCCGGATCGTACTTTTTCTTTATTCAGTAGATATAATGCATGCTATTTAAAAAAAAAAATAAAGCATAATGTTTAAGTAAAAAAAAATATATACAAGTCAAAATATTATCGGCACTTTCGGCATAAAAGGCAAGAGTGCGTATAATTTTTCACTTTTTCTTGTATATATATATATATATATATATATATATATATATATATATATATATATATGATACTTTAAAACTTTTAGTATAAAAGTACACACACACACACACACATATATATATATATGTGTGTGTGTGTACTTTTATACTAAAAGTTCTAAAGTATCAATCTGCAAGTACCCTTATATATATATATATATATATATATATATATATATATATATATATATATATACATATATATATATATATATAAGGGTTCTTGCAGATTGTGGCTAGATAGATGTTTTTTTCTGCCCTGCTCTGATAATTCACATGTGTGACGTCAAGGAGGTGTAGTATGTCCGATATAAGTAAATGGTTTATGATAAGAAACAGTCCTGCATAGGGCAGTGAAAATAATACACTATATTGGTGATCGCTAAATTAGATTTGATGGGGTTATATTGATTAGTGACAACAAAGTTTTCGGTTTTCCATTTTCTGTAATATTATATATAAAGTACAATGTATGTGTGTGTGTTTGTGCGTGGGTTCGTCCAAGCAACTCCTCCGCCCTCACTGGTCTGATTTCAGTGATTCATAGCTCATTCCAAAGCCCTAGAATAGTTAGGCGCAGGGAACGATTTTCGTTGAGCTCAGATTCAGGGAT
Organism: Acanthosepion lycidas; assembly: GCA_963932145.1. Taxonomy (NCBI): domain Eukaryota; kingdom Metazoa; phylum Mollusca; class Cephalopoda; order Sepiida; family Sepiidae; genus Acanthosepion; species Acanthosepion lycidas. Next base: position 42,644,695 of record OZ010577.1, on the reverse strand, counting down.
GTCAGATTATGCGAGGTTAAAAATATATCTTAATATATTATACTAGCCATTATCTTTGCATTCATGGTTCAAGGTGAGTAACTCTTATTTTCCTTTTGTATTCACAATCGGAGTGCATATCTTATTATAAACCAGCTTAAAAGCCGCCCTATTGGGCATTTATTCTAGCTCTTGTGGATGACTATTGGTTTGGCTATCATCACAATAGCTACGGAGGAGTAGATACGAGAGGCATAAAAAATACAAAGGACTCAAATTTGATCGCTGCATTTGAGTATTGAATTAATGTTTAAGCTTATATTTTAAAAGTTCAACGATAATTTTTCTGATGCGATTTAAATTTAAATACGATTTGATGTACGTAGATCCTTATTTTCCGTAAAAACAATTATTTTTATTTCATGGGTAACAGAACAGGGGACAATTTATTTGATAAAATTAATACAGTGTAAAGATGGGAAAATAGAAATTAGAATTAGTTTTACATTCAACATTTGAAGAGTTAGAGAAACAATAGCGAATTAAGTAAAACCTATATTATATAATCTATTTTCAATAAGTTGGCATCTATTTGTAAAACTTTCCTTAACTATAACAAACCAATTTATGGATGAAATGTTCATTTAAAATTTTTGTTTCAAACATTTCAAGTAGTGAATATATCTTATTTTCCGAAGCGATAACGAGTGGGTGAAGCATACTAGTATATTATAACTTTTACATGTTTTTTCGGGAATTACAGTGGAAATATGGTATTTAATGACTATTCTTATAGTGAATTCGTCCTGCTTATAATTATTGTGCATCTGATTACCTTAAAATATGTTGATGTTTTGTTGTATTTTATTACAGGTGTCGTGTATTTTTTGTGAGAATAATTTTATTTATTTTTCAATGATGCAGTTTGGAAAATTATTGTTGACTAATATTTGTTTTATGTGTTTTAGTTTTCTTTGGGAAAAGAAAATTAGGTATGCTGCATATATATATATTGTTTAGCTTTCAGTTCCAGCAAAGAGAGTATGGTCTGAAGCTGCTCGCCCAGCGCCTATATATATATATATATATATATATATATATATATATATATATATATATATATTCGCAGCTTCATTTTAAACAATCGCATACGCATAGATTTACTTTAGATATGATTACCTGCTGTGGCTTTAAATGCTTGTTCAACTTTTTTGTGTTGTATCTCAATGATAACAAAAGATTAGTGTGTAGTGAACAAAACAAGATCTAGATTTCTGGTGTGAGACCGCCATGTGCGGCGGAAAAACCTCCCACAGCGGAGAGGAAAACATTGACCAAGAAGAACAAGCCATAGTAACCACATCTGCACCCACAGGCACACGCACACATGACATTACATATAGAATAGAAGAACTTGAAAAAAGAACATTACACTTGAATGTAAAACGGAAGAAGAAAAAGAACATTACATTGCATGTAGAACAGAAGAAGATGAAAAAGAACATTACACTTGCATGTAAAACAGAAGAAGAAAAAGAACATTACATTGCATGTAGAACAGAAGAAGATGAAAAAGAACATTACGTTGCATGTAGGAAAGTAGTATAGAATTGCATGGGACAAATGCATGATGCATGTTAAATGGTGTATTTGGGTTTAGGTGTCATTTACGGGTAAATGACAAATCGGTTAGGGGAGGATTGTGGCACCATTTAACGAGGCAGAAAAGGAAAAGAAAGAAAAGAAGAAAAAGGAGAGGCTAAGAACCGAATCGTGAGTGTTAAGCAAGAAAACACACACAGCTAAGAGACAATGGATAAAAGGATATTTTGATAAGTAACAAATGGCGAAGGAGTGTCATTACAATGACAGGGAAATTCTGAGTAAAAAGAAAGGGAAAGAAGGAAAGAATCAGATATGTTTTGGCATCGGCTGTGTTATCTAAAGATATGAAAACAAACTATTGGTACGGAAGACATCTTATTATCAGCTACAGGCCGACTGGCCAGAGAAAGAGAAAGAAAAATTCAAATGAAAATGTTATTTCGTTAAGTGACGAAAACCATACAACTAAAAAGACTTAGACAGATATAAAAAATTAAAAAGAAACACCCACGAGCATCCTTGGCCTGCGACAATAAAATTTTGTTATCGGGAATTGTGCCGAAAGAAAATAAATGTTTTTTTTTTTTTTTTTCTTTCTTCGAGGTGACAGACCGACTGGGGCTTTGGAGATGTCCTTTTTTGAGACCATGTCGAGAAGGCCACACATTCTGATAATTAGCGATAAAATACTTGAAGTAAACCACGTGTAGAACAAGAGTTATGACCGCCATTGTCATATTGTCCCGTTCGCGGCTGGAGAAATGATAAACCATTAAGGGGAAGAAAAAGGAAAGAAAAAAGAGATAATTTTTTTTAAGCAAGATATTTTTTTTCCTGAAACAAATCCGCAGATTCGTCCACGTCCGACTAAGACATCATTGGTCGAGTGGTGATCAGCGGTTTTGGTCGGCGCCCATATAAACGAAGCCACAACGAGCATTTCGGAGAGTCGAGTCCCAGCATTTCCGAGAGTCGAGTTCCAGCAGTCTTCAGTTAAGGCAAGCCTCGCAGATAGCTGACCAAGATTCCCGCACATTTTCCGGACCACATCTTCAAACCAAGAACAATTATTTTGAAGAGCGACTTAGATCCAGATCACCGAAATAAGTTTTTCTTTTGACTTTCGTCCAAAGATCCACCGAAACACCAATTTCTTAAAGAGCAGACGACTTGAAGTGTTAAAACTTGCCTAGCGGAAAACGACGTGCCACAATCCATAGAACGGGTCGGGAGATAGATGCAGTCCTATGTATCGAACAACTAGACATAAAGTTTGTTACCTTTTTTCGTTGATACTTTGAACTTTTGAGTTTTCATTTTATTGCCTTTTATGCGTATTTTTGTGGTATCACCCCCGGTGGACTCGGTTTGCAGTACGGCCCCGATGACTGATTGATTTCCTCTGCCTAGATCAAATCACAACGTGGGTAGGCAGACTGGGAATCAAAGTAGGACGTCACAGTTGGTGCCGTGGTAGACTGGGATACAACGACACGGTTGGCGCTGCGACCAGGGGACGACGTCACATATGATTCACCAGCGAGAATCCAAAATATTTCTGCAACGAATTAGCAACGTTATGTGTGCATTTGTTTCAGTAGATGTTACTGCCACGGAACCAAGTAACACACCAGGGGGAAAAAAAAATAAAAGTACCATCAATATTTGAAGAGAAAGAAACTCATAATCTTTTTCGATTTATCCTCAGTGTATTTGAACAAATGTTTAATGACATGTGTATCGTATATAACTGCTTCAGCTGTCAATACACGCTTTAAAATTAAACCATAAATAATCAATAAAAATAGTCTTAGGATTATTATTTATTTTTCGAAAAGGAAAGTATCCTTGGTTCATTTAATATATACCCATGTTTATGTATCTGTGTGTGTGATATTTTCAGTAGGAGAAATATATATATATATATATATATATATATATATATATATATATATATATATATATATATATATATATATAATTTAAGGTATATTCAGGCAGCAACCCTTCTTTTAAACATCTTTCTTTAAATATGACGGACAAGGAAAATGTTATTAATGTTTATTTAGTTTTTCTTAAATTTTTGTTCGGTTTCTTGTAAGTGAGAAAGTACAAGAACAGTCCTTATCGTTCACTGACCCAAGCGCTTTCGGTCACTTGGAATAAACGCACCCACTAGAATCATAAAAAAAAATAAACGCAAATTATACATCTCACACAGTCAAAACATGAAAAGAAACGAACACCAAAACAAAATCTCCTTAAAAATGGCTAACGAAGTTGCCGAAAGCACTTAGGACAATATACGGTATGGATAGTTTTTTGTACTCTTGCGCTCCCACGGAACGGAAAAATGCAAGAACGCTGGAAAAACTAAATAAAAAAACTAATAACATTTTCCGCGTTCGTCATATTTCTCGAGATATATATATATATATATATATATATATATATATATATATATATATATATATATGTGTGTGTGTGTGTGTGTTATGTAGTGAATAAGAGAAAGAACAGATGGAGTAAGAATCCAGTTTTTAGCATTTACTTGTTTTTTAAATATATACAGGCTGACCCCCAAAAAACGGGAATTTTTGAAGTGCGTATTGCCAGACATGAGCAAGTGGCAACACTGCGAGACAGTGACCTTGAGCAAGTAAACATTTCGCCATTTAGAATTCAAGATGAAATTCACAGTATCCCAGCTGAGATGTTGCAGCAGTCAATGAGGAATCTCGACAGCAGATTTCAAGAATGCATTCGTACAGGAGGACGCCATCTACAGGACGTAATTTTTAAAAAATGAAAATTCCATCATTGTTTCTTAAATGGAATGTTTTATGGTTTCAATTACTATGAATAAAATATTTTTCTTCCATCACTCTTGGTTTTATTGGATTGTTAAAAAGTTCCCGTTTTTTTTTTGGGGGGGGGGGGGTCACCCTATATATATAAAAGTAGGTACCTCTAAAAGTTCGCATACCCATGGTTTAAATATATTTTTCATAAAGGAAAAATCCGTTTTGAAGCTTTCCACATGATTCAATTGAAAGCTAAAGGGTTAAATTTTCTAATTCCAGAAAAAAATACCGTGGAATATTTCAAATAGAAATTTGAATGATTTTTAATCGATTCTTCCGAACAACCAATCGAAATGGTCATTTTTAACTTTTTTAGAGAAATGTAAGCAAAACTTATTTTTCGTTTTTGAAAATTCCGCTATATTTCTGAAGCGTTGCTTTCGTAAAATTAGCAAATTTAAAGTTAAATTATTCTGTTCTGAAACAAATATCACTTACTTATAGTATAAAATTTTCTAGGCAAACATTTCTTGACCTTGGAGTCGTGTTATTTTCACATCTCCATCGATAATTTGATGGCTGAATGTGTTGACAGGTTTAGTATGGTGCACCAGAATTGACATAATTTTATTTAAGAACCTTTTTTTTTGTTTCTTATAATAATTTAAAATACTATTAAAATTTCTTACATTATTGAGTTACATCTATAATGTTATTTCATTATTTAATAGCTAAGATAATGATAAATAATTTTATTAATTATTAATATTACATTAAGTTATTACATTTTTTAATTTAATAACTGAGATAATAATTAATAAAATTATTATTATATTAATAATTAAATTATCTCACTCAGTTATTAATTGTTTAAATTGATAAATGAGATAATTTTATTATGTCAATTTAATTTTTAAATTTGATAACTGAGAGGGAGATAATTTAATAACTAATCTCAATTATTAAATTTTTAAATTGATAACCGAGACAATGTAATAATTTTAATTATATTATCTGTTATTAAATTAAAAATTAAATTATTAACACACTCTCAGTTATTAAAGTTTTAACTGAGATAATATATTTATACTCTTTATTATTAATTGCTATACTTTGATGGTTATGAATTGTTAAAGTTATTTTATTTAACTTGCAAAAAAAGAAAGAAACTTAAAATAAACTAAAACAAATTATTTTTCTTAAGTAAGTAAAAACCTAATAACTAAAACAAATTATTTTTCTTAAGTAAATAAAAACCTAATAACTAAAACAAATTATTTTCTTAAGTAAGTAAAAACCTAATAACTAAAACAAATTATGTATCACACGCACTATGAAAATTATATACACTATAAAGTAAGAGGAATAAATAGTCAAATTAAAAATATTTAGTGAAATAAGAAAAATATCTTTAGAAACATCCCTTCAAGATTTAAAAAGAATCCTGTTGAAACGTAGGCACGATGAAACATGGAAGTGAAATGAAAGTATTGCTCGCAGCCGAAACCTTTATGTCAAGTTTTGTCTAAGGGGTACAAATCTTCAAACACGTGACCTTTTAACCATAATATCACTTACGATATACCATACTAAAAAAAATATAACATTTTGACGAACAAAAATGTATTTAATTATGATAAAAAGTTTTGGGAATATGATTTGTATTAAGATTTTAGTTTTCGCTTAGTAAATATAGTCTGCAATTAATAACTTAATAACCTACGTTGCACTCTGTTTGGAAAAATTTTAAAACATTTTTAAACTTAAAGTGAAAGCAATTCTTGAAAAATTAAAGAAAAATGCAAACAATTCTTGTAAAAATTAATTATTTATCAAAAATGATTTTTATCTTCAGATAATAATATCCTTAATTTATATTATTCATAAAAGCAAATAAAAGACTATCTAATTAGATAAATAGATAGATTTATTGCAGTTTTTATTTTAAGATTTGGAGCAGATTTTTTAAGTTGGGAGTAGTTGTGAAAAGAAATTGATTATTTACTTTCTGCTTATAAGTAATATAAAACACTGCGAACCGTTTGAAATTCTAGAAAATTTCATAAAATTAAGTTATTACGAGGTAACAAATGTAAAAAAAATATTTTTACCAAGATTTTCTAAAAATAAAAATTTCAAAAATAATTGTTTTTTAATAATTTTTTTTTTAATAAAATCAAACAATTATTTGATTTTTGCAAGAAATTTCCAAATTAATGCGTTTTCACTGTGCTACACTAAAAATTTCCATTGGCACAAGTCTTACAAAGTTGACAAACAAAACCCGAGATTTTTTAGCCAAATTTAGTAAGTGTTAGATAGGAGGAAAAAATTATTAAAAATAATTTAAAAATACTTTCTTTTTATTTTATATATATATATATATACATATATATATATATATATATATATATATATATATATATATATATATATATATATATATATATATAATAATAATAAATTAATTGATTTAAAATATGGTTTTTCGCCAAAAAAAAGCGAAAAAACCATATTTTAAATCAATTAATTTATAATATTAATGCTCTGTAAGTTTACATTGAGCACTATTTTGTAAAACTAAAAATATCTATAAGAACACCGGATTATATATCTTACTGTTCTTTCTTTCTTTATATATATATATATATATATATATATATATATATATATATATATAACGAATTAATGGATTTATTTTTAATCCTACATTTTTATTACATCAACTACTATTTTTAGTGGATACATGTGATTGAAATAAACCACACGTTTTTGTTTTTATAATTAATTTTTCTCGTGTGCGCAAGCCGTAAGACGCAAGACACTTTTTAAAATAAAATTAAAGAAAACCGAGGGGTCTATTTCAAACACAAGTGTCCACTAAAAATAACGTTTGCAGAAATAAAAATATCGGATCTAAAATAAATCAGATATGAGCTTTCATTAAAATCCTTACGATGCGTATGCATTCCTTAAGAAGGAAAATGGAATCTTGCTGGACTGTGAAACTCTCTATGGACGAGCGACCGAAAGCACGCCGAATCAAATGGTGGTTTCTCCTACAAAGGAGGATAGAGATTCCTATCCTGCCGGAGAGCACATTTTCATTATTCCGTTGTTATCGTGTGTGCTCGCAGGTAGGCGTAATACACATCGTTTAAAATTTAAAAAAAAGACGGATTGTCTTTTTCAAACACGGGTATCCACTAAAAATAAGTACCCCATCTAAGCTATGCTTGGCAAACCACTGGATGCGTTTTATGAATCGTGTCACTTCAGGACATGGACAGTCATGCAATATTTATCTCCTTACTATCGCCCCTAGTCCTCCTTCTATAAGCTCGTTAGCGCAAGCACACACACGCACACTCATATATATCTACGTTTAAAGATATATGCGTTTAAACCCACATGCAGAAATATATACATATATATATATATATATATATATATATATATATATATATATATATATATAGAGAGAGAGAGAGAGAGAGAGTTATGTGCATGAAAAATCCACAGACAGACACACACACACATATATATATATATATATATATATATATATATATATATATATATATGAAAAGACAAGACGAGAGTAAAACTGAGTTTTCCTCTTGTCTTTTCATTCATTTTGTCTCTTCTATAGATATACCCATCTGAGAATATTTGCACACACACACACATATATATATATATATATATATATATATATATATATATATATATATATATGATCCATTTGTACAAGTGCACATATTGCCAGGAATATATAAACAGAATTGTGTTTTGCATGTATTTAAACATGTACAGAAATCAAATTTATTTTATACATACACACACACACACACACTCATATATATATATATATATATATATATATATATATATATATACTGTAAAAACGAATTCAAATGCATATAGAAAATTTCATAGCGTGTGTGTATATATATATATATATATATATATATATATATATAGAGAGAGAGAGAGAGATTTTCATGGGTAAATACACACACGCCGCTCGCACACATTGGTATAAAGCAACTGGGAAACACGTTTTAACGTAAAAGCGGCTCGCGGTCGCATTTACACACATCACGATAGACTTGAAGGTGACTGCACAGTTGATAGAAATGGGCGAATGTCACATGGAAGAAACTTATTATATAAGTCATAAATATCGGCATCGTTGAGTTGATAAAAAAAAATCCATAAAAACGTGATATATCTTTTCACGATCTTTACAAATCTGTTTTCCTTTCGCGAAAACAAGAGTGACAAATGTAGAAAAGAAGTAACACAAAGGTTTTATAACGCAGGACGCAAAGCGCTACACGCTTACCATACACACAATATGTTATTTTACAGTGTCTTATATTGATGTATATTATCTACAATAAAATAGTTTCCCTTGCGTTTTCCTGACTCTGTGGGGGGAGACACGACCTACAGTTTTATCAACAAAGTGACATTGTGTTACTGTTTGTCGATGTTGTCATTTGAAGAATTAGAAAAAGAAAAAAGGAAAAAGAAAATTTAAGACTCGTTTGTGTTTTCTTTGATGAATTGGACCAAAGTGCTTCTGGGTGTACCTGATAACATCGATAATGTCAAGTTTTTAATAAAAAAAAAATCGTTAAGTAAATCCAAGAAATTTATAAATAAAAGAAAAAAATGTGAAAAATAGAATCTTTTATGCTCAAAGTTGACATTTGACAAGAGCGCAAACAATTCGAAAACTTTCGTTTTAGATTCTGCTTAAGGTGAGAAGCATTAAGGCAAGAAAGATTGATAATACAAAACAAAAAAATATAATAAAATAAACTTTCCTAACGCAAAATATAACATGTTTTGATAACAATGAAACTCTTTAATACATTATCAGCAGCTCCGCTTGTCGCAGACGCTTGACACTTACCTCTTTTGGCTTCAAATGCAAGTACCGGACCCGTGATACTTGTGACTATATATATTGGGGTATAGAATTAATTTCAACTCGTAACTAATTTCTTGTAACTAATTAATGGAAGTTGCCAAAAAAATGAATTCTGAATTATCTTATCTCCTAAGGATTTTTAATGCTAAATTAAAAATTAACACCAACTCATTGCATTTTATATAAGAATTCACGGAAATTGATGACTTTGATTTTAAATCGAACTGAAATTAATTCCGAGTTGAAATTAGTTCCGAGTTGAAATTAGTTCTGTCATTATATATCTATAAAATGTCCTTTATCAAACTAAGCTAGATATCTAAATGCACCTGTGTATTTAACTTCACGATAAGATATGAGTTCTAGATGTTTCTTTTTCTCCAGTGTACCCCATCCCTTCAGGACGTGAATCATCATGACTCTCCACTACTGCCTATCATTTATATTTTTTCATCCCTCCCTATTTTGCTCTGTCATCCATTTGCACAAGCTTGTTAAGTTATTCACTGTTTGCCTCTGTCCTTCTTACCTTCACTATGTCCTGTGAATGTCAAATTTTTCAACCCATCTTTCCTCATTATATGTCCCAGAAATTTCAACTGTTTTTTTTTTCATTCTAAAATTTCAACTGTTTATTTTTCATTCTAAGTATAAGAGTCCTTTTTGTTTCCATTTTACTTAGAACTGCCATGTTACTCACATGTTCAGTTAATTACATTCTCAGCATCCTCCTGTGGAACCATATTTCTGTTTTCTGTCTTCTGTTTTCATATTTCTGTTTTCTGTCTTTTCTTCATTAATGAGATTTTTGTCCAGTACTTACTGTCATGTAGAAGGAAGGCCGATATTGCATAACAGTTCAACACAGTTTTCTTAATTTGTAACTGATTTTTTTCTGTTAATACTTTACTAAACTTTTAGAAGGCACCTCATTCTATTCCAGTATGCCTTCAGATTTCGGCGTTATATTTTCCGTCCGCTGTTACAATACTTCCTAGAATTTAAATTTTTGTACTTCGTTGGTTTTGACATCTCCAATTTTTAGTTCGACTATTCCTGTTGCTGACAAAAATGCACCCTGTTTTTTCTTCTCACTTTCCTTTACTATGTTGTCTAGAAGTTTCTATAGTTTTCTCTCTCTCTCTCTCTCTCTCTCTCCTATCAATATTGTGCTTTCTGCATATCTTATACCGATAAGATTATGCCCGCCAATAATAAATTCTGGTAGGACATCTAGTTCTCTCAGTATCGCCTTGCTGTAAAAGTTGTTTAAGTCTGGTAAGAAGACACATCCATTTTTTCTCAGGTGATGTCCTTTTTGTTTTCATTTTCCTTAAAACCTCCTAGTTATTAGACGTTCTGTCTATGATCTTTTCAGTATCCTTCTGTAGAACCAGATTTCTGTTGCATCTAGTTTTCTCTTCATCTGTGACATATTGTCGAGCATTCCCTGAGAATTGCTATGACATAACCTTTTAGCATACTTTCCGTTGTTTCTAACGAAATTTTCCTGTTTCTCCGCACGTTGCCTATTTTTTGGAAGGCATCTTTTGCTATTCCAGTGCGCCTCCGGATTTTGGTCTCCCATTTTTCCATATCCTGTTAAAACCCTTCCCAAATATTGAAACTTCTTTACCTGCTTCATTCTCATCATCTAATTCACAACTACACATTCAGCTACTTACAATTTATACTTAATCCATTCTTTTCTCTTTCTTTTTTTTACCTTGAGTAGGGGTTCCTGTAGTTTCATTTCTATATTCTGCTATCAGCACTTACGTCGTTAAGATTGTGTCCATCTCTAATAAATCCACATATGACCTCGTTCTATCAGGATCGCTGTAAAGGTAAGAAGACACGCCCCTGTTTTCTCAGTTGATATCTAAATGTATGTTGTAACCCAGGGAAGGTTATTGAATAGAATAATCAAACAAAGGTTGATAATGAAAAATAATACTTAGAACAAGAACAACACATATAAGATTCGTCAGCGGTGCGTAGAATAAGTAGTCAACTGCTAGAAGTGAGTCAAGTGATTTCCACAATGAATCTCCAACTGCAGGATATCTACCAACCGCCCCACGCAATCAGATGTGGCACAAGGCGAATATAATGTGGGCTATACGAGCCCGTAGGCTCGGCCAAAATTTCTCCGTAAACCCCGTATAAAATTATTACAACATATTAAGCAATATATGGACAAGACTATCATCATTGTCTTGTCCGTATATTGCTTAATATGTTGTAATTGACATCTTTGATAAAGGCTTATGTAAGCCGAAAGCTTAGATCGTATTAAAAAATATGGATCAATATTGTGAATTTCTTTCTTCGTTTAATGATAATGTTATTAAACTTATCAGACGTTATGAAAAGAATTTACATAAAATAAATAGACAACACTTGTCTATATTATTTAATGAAACGTCTATGAATGAAAAGATGCTGCCTAAATACACACACACAATATATATATATATATATATATATATATATATATATATATATATATATATATATATAAACAAAAGAAAAAAGGAAAACGTTTCTATACCAAAGCGTTTCGTTCCTTGAGTAAATGTATCAAGGGAAACGTGGAGAGTTTATTTCCTAACTTTTATTTATACACAGAAGTAACACGACAGAAAAATATCTAATTTGAAAACGCTCTAGAATATTCTTAAAGCTTGCTTTAAAGAATGGTAAATTATGGTGGACGCTAAGTGATGTAATTAATTACCTAATAAACGAAACTGAATAAATGATGTTGAGTTTTATTTTATATTATTTTTAAGGTTATTATTTATTGCTATGTATCTTTTAATTCGTTTAATTATTTATGCAATAATTTGTTTAATTTATATATTTAAATGATTTAACTGTTTAAAAAATATTATGGTCATCGATGGTGACTCGAGAAAGGAGCATTTTTTTCTAATTTAAGGAAATATTTGAAAACAATTCAGGGCGTAAATTAACATTTTAGCCTGAATCGATAATTTAACTTTCAAGAAATTTTCGTCTCTGTAAGTTATTTTCTCTTTTAATAAGTAAAGCATTTTTTAGATCGAAACTGTGGTTACTCAACCATTCATCTCGTAGGAGTATTTTATACATTTTGCTATATATATATATATATATATATATATATATATATATATATATATATAGCAAAATGTATCACAGGTGACTATATAAATTAGTCCATTACTATAAACAATTCCAGTTCAGCAGTAAGACCGGTGGATGTTTTGAGTCAGGAAGGTCGCTGCCAGGCTCGCGACCGGCTTGTCGAACACTCTGCCTTTGGGCAGAGAGGAACCCAAACGAGGCTAGTTTCGTCTGGGGAGATAGATAAACCCGAGCTCGTGTATGCGGGGTTTAAGGGGAATTTTTGCCGGGGCCTACGGGCTGGAATAGCCCCACATAAAAACCGGCTTCGTGCCACATCTGGCCTTGTGGAGAGGTTTCGTAAATACCTAGCCGTTTCGACCCAGGCAGTTCGCTACCAGGCTTGCGAATGACTTGTCGAACTCTCTGTCTTCGGGCAGAGAAGAACTCAAACGAGTCTATGCCAAAGGGCGGAGTCTAGTCTGAGGAGGTAGACAAACCCGACCCCATGTATGCAGGGTCTAAGGGAATTTTTGCCCGAGCCTATGGGCTCGGAGTTTCCCAACGTAAAAACCGGCCTTGTGACATATCCTGCCTTGCTGGGAAGTTTGGTAAATACCTAAACGTTTCAAGTCAGGCAGTTTGCTGTCTGGCTTGCGACTGACAAAACCTCTGTCTTCGAGCAGAGGGCGAATCAGTCGAGGCTTTGTCTACTGATAGAGACTCGACTACGTAAAACTGACAAGCAAAGTACCCGTTCCCCGCATTTGTGAGGAATAGGTAAGTTTTGGATCCGTTACCCGTGTTTTCGCGCTCGTTAAACCTGACCTTCTGTCGTATCCCGTCTAAGTGGAGAGGCATGGGTAAATACTTAGCCGTTTCGAGTCAGGCAGTCCGCTGTCATGCATGCGAATGACAAAATTTCTGATTTCTATCTACGTATAGCAACTCGGCTGAGTAGAACAAAGTGCGGTTGCAGTGAATGGGTAAATTTTGAACCACGTTAAAACTGACCTTGTGTTGCATCCCGTCTAAGTCAGGAGACATAGGTAGCCGTTTGAAGTCAGTTTTCAGTCTAACTAATACAGGCGTCGCGGCAAGTAACCGAAGCATTCCGTATAGAGTATCCTTATACGAAGTACTTTATATAAGTAAGAATGTGTTATAACAACAGCCATAGAATAGTGGCTTTATAATAATAATGTCACCTGGAATACTTAATCTATAGTAACATGAAAATAAATGAAAAAATGATTATTTCTTGCCCTAGTGCCTATTGCTAAACACTAATCGAAAATAATGACATAATCAATGTGCTGACATACCACATTACTTAAAATAAAATGTAAGGAAAGAAACCACAATCAACACTGAAAATAGCAATAATAGCTACTAGGCTCGAGAAACCTATTTTCCTGAAAAATTGTTATAAGAGAAAGATTTTATAAAATTTAACTGAAATCAGTACTAGCTGCTCGGGCAATGAATGTAATATGTTTCCTTATAGGGAGACGGCTAATATTACTATTACTATCGAAAAATATCATCTTCCATCAAACTTTATACCATTCTTCTATCTATCAGTTTGACAAACCTGATGTGTGTGACGATAAACTACGTCCGGCAACAAGGCATCTGATCGGGAGGTTTGAGGACCGTGGAACCACCACTTAATTGCTGTTTTTCCCAGGTCCACCCTCTCCCGGGGTGGTAGCACATGTTAGACTCCTAGATATGGGGAAATAGCGAACCCCTAAACAAAACACTTCCAACTTTTGCTTCGATCCAATTTATTAACAAAACACCAGGAGATAAAATGCCAGCGCCATCAATTGATATCTTATTGGAATTCAGCATATATCATCAACTGATGATTTGAACATTTCCTAGCGTATCGAGAATCTATTCATAATTTTTATTTTAAATGACTAATTGCTAACTTTAGTGTCCATGTACTTACATAATTTTCTGGAATATTTGCCTGCAAATAACTCTGGAAGAACAAACCAAAGATGCATGCAGATTTCTCGAAGATAAAGGATATGAAAAAAGGCAACAACTTGGTGCAAAATTCCCAACTCCATTGTGCATGAAATGCTTCACGGTGTATCATAGTTAAAAAAAAATGAAATTTAAGAACATAGCATTAGAATTATTTCTCTTCTTTCTTTTTGTTTTAATCTGAAAATGTTAAAAAATTTTCAGAGTTTTTTGGGTTTTTTTAAATATATAATTAAACCGAAAATAAGAACAAAAAAATAGCCTTTAAAAAAGCGAATATTCTCCATTTTTATCCGTTTGGCGTACATGTTACAGCAACCTTTCCCGGTCTTTTAAGAAATAAAGGGGTTTTTCGTAAAACTCGCTGTCTTTATGATTACGCCTTTTTCTAATTTAATCAATAAGACTCTATTTTTACTCAAGGGCGACAAGTCAGTAAAATTAGTCACTAAGACAAAAAAACTTTCTACCTGCCTGCTGTCCGATAAGAGTAGTAGTCGTTGTCGTAGTATCTTGGTTACTATTGGTAACGACACTAACATTATGGCGTCACAGGTAAGTTACTGCCGTTAATATTTAATGAATTTCTGTGCAATAAGCTCAGATGCGAATGGTTTCATATGGGAACTTTTACATTCGGGAAACTTTTTTATACCTGTCCAGAAGAGTTTGTGCGTGGTCGAGAGAAAATGTATGTAAAAAAAAACGAAGGTAGAAAGAAAAGAGAGAAAAAATAAAAATGTTTACTTACTTACGCATAAATGAATAACTTTAAAGCCAAAAAGAATTTAACGACAATTTTATGGAAATGTCGGTTTGACGGATTGTAAACATAGAAAATAACACAGAGAATTTTTTTTAAAAATGACTTAATAATATTCCATAAGTAAAGTGTATCTTAATGAAAAAAACTAAATCTATCAAAAGTCTAAGTTTAAATATATATCTAATAAAATAGTTTTATTAAAATGCTTTTATTACTTCAGAAATTAAATCACACATCGATAGGTCTACTAATAAATTAGTCATTACTTAGATATACTGTTAACATTATTATTGTTTTGTTTTCTAAGTCCTTTTTCTTGTGGGAATGGATATTTCTGGGGATTTTTTTTGTTTGTTTTTTTTTTGTTTTTTCTGTTGTTAATTTTTTTTTAAAGTTTTCTTGATTTCATTACATCATTAATTGCTGTTGATGTATCTCAGATGTCTTCCATAGCACTTTTCTTGAGAAAACTACCTTGTGGAACAGTTACCTAGTGTAATTGTAATTGTACTGGGTTCGATACTAACGTGGCTCCTTTTAGTGTTGTCTTGTAACCGGACAAAGCTTAATATAATAAATAGCAGAAATGATTAACCAATTTTTGCAGGTTGCTGTTGTTATTGTTTCTTCTTCTTCTTCTTCTTCTTATTATTATTATTATTACTACTACTACTACTACTACTACTACCTCCTTTGATTTCTGGAGTTTACACATTTCTTTCCGGGTCCCGTCCAGGGACCTAAGGTTAGAAATGGCATCATGACACTTTCCACTGACAAAAACAAAAAAAAATTACATAGATAAAGCCCTTCGTAAAGTGTGGGCTGTACTTGTCAGAACAATTTTTTGTATTTCTTTGAGGCATGGACTTCCAGGAATCCCTTCAATTAATCTACTGGAATCTTTTCCAACCATTCCTAGGGCTCCAGCTACAACACGGATTGTTGACGTTCCCATGTGCCACATTTTTATTATTATTATTATTATTATTATTATTATTATTATTATTGTTATTATTGTTATTATTATTATTATTGTTATTATTATTATTATTATTATTATTATTATTATTATTATTATTGTTATTATTGTTGTTGTTGTTGTTGTTGTTGTTGTTGTTGTTGTTGTTGTTGTTGTTGTTGTTGTTGTTGTTGTTGTTGTTGTTGTTGTTGTTGTTGTTGTTGTTGTTGTTGTTGTTGTTGTTGTTGTTGTTGTTGTTGTTGTTGTTGTTGTTGTTGTTGTTGTTGTTGTTGTTGTTGTTGTTGTTGTTGTTGTTGTTGTTGTTGTTGTTGTTGTTGTTGTTGTTGTTGTTGTTGTTGTTGTTGTTGTTGTTGTTGTTGTTGTTCTTCTTCTTCTTCTTCTTCTTCTTCTTCTTCTTCTTCTTCTTCTTCTTCTTCTTCTTCTTCTTCTTCTTCTTCTTCTTCTTCTTCTTCTTCTTCTTCTTCTGAGGTAAAGAACAGTATTATTAGAAAATTAATGAGCATATTAAATCGAGTTTTTTTTTCTGAATAGTTAAGCATTTTGTATTTCAGATAGTGATGAGATTCCTGCGATTTCTTGTTACTATTATTATTATTAATTTACGTCACTGGTTTTCAAAGATACAGACATTAAGGAAATACTGAATGAAAGACAAAAATTTGCTTCTTAAAAAAGAGTTTGTGTTACTAAACACTGCTGTTTGAATAACAGACATTAAATCCCATGACTTCACTTTGGTCAGTGACAGTCAGCACATTAACTTATAGTGACACTCCACCCTTAACAGACCATACAGAATACTTAGTCAATTTTTTCTACTAATGTTATTAGTAAATAGCATTTCCTATATATTAATGAATATAATGGCAGCACTTGACATATAAACAATTACCAATTTTTTTCATACCAATATCATATGTACAATCAAAATTTATGTACAATGATCTGAGAGACCCTTTTCTACTTGCCATCGGCGTGGCTGATGCTAACCTCCAGGAGAGTGGCTCGTTGCACCTTCTCAGGCTAACGTTCTCGGCTGGCATGAACCTGAACGACTTTATTGAATCCATTGCTAGGACAGCTGTTAGGAATGTTTGCTCACTTTGTCACACTAGACAATCTTCTGAATCTATCTAGAAGCCGACCATCCTCCATGCTTAGAATATTACTGCCACATATGGCCTGGTGCTCCCTCCATGTATCTTGAGGTCCTTGGCAAAATCCAAAGAAGAATTAGCAATATTACTGGTCCTTAGCTGGCGTCTCGGCTTCAGTCACTTTCATACTGCATTAATTTTACCTCCCTGTGTCTTTTCTATAAATACTTTCATGGCATCTGTTTGAATGAGCTCTTTGGCAAGGTACCTAGACTTTATAAATTTGAGCGCAGTACTAGATTGCCGACGAGGTCTCACCAATATACAGTTGAGTTGGCTATATGTAGCCGTAAGTTCTATGCCAACAGTTTCTTTTCTTACACGTCTCGCTTATGGAACTCTTTCTCTGCTCTGTGCTTTCCAGCCAACTTTAATCTTTTAATAAGTCTGATCGGTTAGATATGGTCAAATTGTCAAAAACAACCGTCAATTAACTGGGACAAAGGATGTCTTGTTAATTTTAAAACTAAAACTAAACTGCTCTCTATTAACCACCTGAGAGACCCTTTTCTGCCTTCTGGCTCATGCTAACCTTTAGAGTAGTGATGCTTTGCGTTTTCTCAGGTTAACATTCTCGGATGAAATGAAGTGGAAAGACTACATTGAATCCATTGCTAGATCAGCTGTCAAGAAAGTTGGTTCACTGCGTCGTGCGAGACAATTTTTCTCTCCAAAATCTATTTTATATATCTACACGTCTACTATTCATCCATGCTTAGAATATTGCTATTATATTCTTGATAAAATCTAAAGAAGAATAAAAAATATTACTTCCCCACCGCCGTAAAGTTTCTTCGCCGTGATTTTTCTATAAATATTTTCATGGTAATTGTTCGGATGAGCGCGTCGTTATAGTACCTAAACTTTATGAATTTAAGGGCAGTACTACTTTGGCAACAAGCTTCCATCAATGAAAACATTATATAAATACATACACACAACAATCTATATCTTGTTAACAGTTAATATATTTCAACATGGAAAATGGCTAAATGTATAGCCGAAAGCGATCGGACAAAAAGAACAATTGGACAGACTTTATATAATTTATCATCCGAAAAGAAAAAAATTATTAGATCACATGAGAAATTCATATAAAAAATTAAATTAAAGTACCTTGTCTATCGTATTCAATCAAATGTGCATGAAAGAAGGATTGCTGCCAAAATACACAGATATAAATATATATATATATATATATATATATATATATATGTGTGTGTGTGTGTGTGTGTGTGTGTGTGTGTGTGTGTGTGTGTGTGTGTGTGTGAAAATATTATAGAAAATAGGGAAGAAACTGGTTTGGCAAATAATCCAAAGTTCCTTAGTATTTTTGTTATTATTTTTAAAAAATAGTGCTCGATACGAAAGTAGAGCATAAATATAATTATTTATTTAAAAATATGATTCCAACTCGCTACATAAGAGGTCTCATGTTTCAAAACAAGAGCCGAAAACTTCAAAATAATATTTGAATTAACTTGAGTGAATTCGCTTGAAGATGGAACAGAGCCTACTTTAACTCAAGTTAATTCAAATATTATTTTGAAGTTTGCGGCTCTTGTTTTGAAACATGAGACCTCTTATGTAGCGAGTTGGAATCATATTTTTAAATAAATAAATATATGTATATATATATATATATATATATATATATATATATATATATATATATATATATGAAATTGATAAAATCCGACAAATATTTTTATATATTTTCTGGTTATATGTTTTTTATGGATACACTGATTTGGGTAATGCTCTGATTTTTTAATTAAACACTATTAATTACATTTACCGACCTAAATGTTCGTAGAAAATATGCGTTCTCCGCCAGGAATCGAACCTGTATTCTATACGGAACCATCATTTAGCCTGACCTACTATGACCATTCAGCAAAGCTAGAATTGTTCTTTTTGTTATCTCTCCTAAACATTGTTCCGCCAATCATTTACTCAAGCTCACTGGAATGATGATGTGTCGTTTTCGTTTGCGCATCTTCCATTCAATCTGTCCTGTGAGTATCAAATTTTCTAAGCTCTCTTTCCTCATTACATGCCCTAGAAATTTCATCTGTCCTTTCTTGATGTTAAATGTAAGTGTCCTTTTTGTTTACATTTACGATAAATGTTAAGTCCATGGTTTTCCCAGCATCCTTCTGTAGGACCATATTTCTGTTGCTTCGAGTTTTTTCTTCATCTGCAAGGAGAGTGTCCAGCATTCACTGCCATATAGGAGGATTGATATTACGTAACAACTCAATACTATTTTCTTTGTTTCTAATGAAAATTTTCTGTTTTTTAATACTCAACTTAGCTTTTGGAAGTCTTCTTCCGTTATCCCAATGTGCCTTAGGATTTCTGTGTTGCAGCTCTTGTTCTCTGTTAAAACACTTCCTAAATATTTAAATTGGCGTATTTCTTTGATTTCGTTATCACCAATTCGTAATTTGCATGCTAGACTGTTCCTTTTACTAACAACCCCGTGTCCTTGCAATTGTCGTTCAGTCCTTTCTTCTCGCTTTTCATTCTTTACCTTCTGTAGAAGTTCTTCCAGTTTCTTTTCTACGTCTGGTATTAATACTGTATCATCTGCATGTTGTTAACATTGTGGCCACCAAAAATAAATCTTGGTAGGACTTCTAATTCTCTCAGAATTATCTCACACTAGGAGCATGACCCGGTGTTGCCTGTGCTTGATTCAAAAATCGTACGACTCATACAGCAATCGCTATCACTTGACTTAAAATATTTTTGCTATGTAATTGTAATGACTAATGTATCAAAATATTTAACAGTTCCTTAAATAACCCTTAACAACCAGCGGTCCGACAGCGGGCTCCCAGTGCTAAATGCGACTGGCAGATTGGGGGCTTGCGTGTAGGGTTGTTGGGATATTTAATGTCAAACATAACACACTCAGTAGTAGTGGACAACTTGTCTGAGCCTTATCGCTGAAATCTTTAAAGGGGTTATTAAAATAGCATTTTATTGCTTTTGAGAAAAAATATTTGGGGCATATTGAATACTAGCAGCATGGCCCGTGCTTGATTCAAAAATCGTACGACTCATACAGCAATCGCTATCACTTAAAATATTTTTGCCCTTCCTTGTCTTTAAAGGAGTGCCCTTTTCCGTGCTGATGTTGCTACATACCTTAGTTCTTGCCTATCTCACACTGCGAATTTTTTCTAAGCTCTATACTAAACATTAAATCTGTTACGAAGAAAGAACTGAACAAAATGAACACAAAATGATTAGCTTTAAAAAAGGACTCGTAACTCGAGTTTAAGCCAGCGAATGAGCCAATTGGAGTAAAGTGCCATGCAGATTTATATTTTTCCCACTTGTGATGAATGCAGCTATCGATTTTTTTGCATGCTAGCATGCTAGTTAACATTCGTGTCTCTCACGCTGGTTAATAGAATCTTCCTGCCTATTCGTGGCAGCCAGCTATTGGCTCTCACTCTGGCCAGTACAAAATGGCCGCAAACTACGTGAAAACTGCCGTAGAAGCATGAAAAAATCGATTAGTTTCACTATCGATGGGAGTTGGGAAATGCAAAGTTGGTCTTTGCCTTCTCGCTAACTTGGAGAATGTGCATGTAAATTTTGGTGCAAATCCGTCGAAAATTGCGGCCGTGCATTTGTTACACACACACATCCTGCCCTTTATAGATAGATATTATTTGTTGAATAAGTTCGGTGAGAAGACACATCTTTGTCTTACACTCCTTTCCATTTTTGTATATTTACTAAACTCATGTTTTTATCCGTATGCAGGTGGTTTGTTACTTGTATAGGTTCTTGATTATTCTAATAGCCTTCCTAAATATGTCAACGTTACCTTTCAGATTCATCACTTCTGTGTGACATACTTTATCGAACGCTTTTGTATAATCTATTAAACACAGGTACATATCTTCCTGCATTTGTATTTCTCAGTTTTATAACTGATCCTAAATAGACGTGCTTTTTTAAGTAGTTATCTCAAATCACTTGCCCAGCAGTTCATTTTCCAGTTAACGAATACAAGAAAGTTTGTTGCAGGTATAGATAAAAGATTGAGTTTACTCTGTATGTCATTAGCTTTAAATTTCACATTCCGCTGTTGATTAGCGATGTTAACCACCCGTCAGCTTTCAATAAAAAAGCGTTATTGATCATGTAAGATCGATAATATTCAAAGACGTACCTGTGTAAAGTCGGATTAAAAATAAATCCATTAATTTTTTAGAAACTGCTTTGCGTTTCGGATACGAAACTGAGTAGGTGTGGGATTTCCAGAATAACTGAACGAGGAGGTGTCCCTTCCTCGAAGGTGCAAATAGAACCGTGCTGAGCTGTGACGCTTGTTGTGGCCGAGCGATCTAAAGCACACCGTATCAAACGCTGGTTTGCTTTTACAAAGGGGAGACAATGGTTCGAACCCTGTCAAAGAGCACATTTTCTGTATTAACTTTTCTCAAGTGTACAGGCTGATATGCGTCATGCGCATTGTTTACAAATAACAAAAGAAACAGGGCGTCTATTTCAAACTAAAAATACCCACCAAAAATAAAGTTCGAAGTAATAAATATATATATACTATTGTTATATTATCTTTGGCACTCAAAGCCGAAAAGAGAAAAGGAATGAAATGGAATAGGAAGCAAGTGTTAGAAGATAAGAAAAGGGTGACAATAAGAAATAACTACGTCATTTGGCACATACACACATGCAAACGAACACAAAGAAGAAATCAACCTAACCCCAGTAATAATAGCATCTCAATTGCCGCATGAATTCCGTCAAATAAAAAAACATGACGAAAAATTAGCAAATCCGCAATCAATCGCTAAAACCTCCAGACGAGTGAACCGAACAATTACGAAAATTTTCGTCTACCAAACAACTTTATATACACACACACACACGCATATATATATATATATATATATATATATATATATATATATATATATAATATTAGTGGTAAATATACACATACATATGGAAAATATAAAAATATATATATATATAGGTGCATACACATACATGTATATTTTTTGAATAAAAAATTCCGAGAGGATAGAATCCAGGTAGAACTCAATGTCCAGGACAGAATAAGGATATAATAAAAAGGCTTAAACACTAATATTCCATGGTCATAATTTATTCCATTGGAATCGTAAATACGATCTATAATATTAGTGGTAAATATACACATACATATGCAAAATATATAAATATATATACATAGGTGCATACACATACATGTATATTTTTTGAGCATTGAGTTCTACCTGGATTCTATCCTCTCGGAATTTTTTATTCAAAAAATATACATCTATGTGTATGCACCTATGTATATATATTTATATATTTTGCATATGTATGTGTATATTTACCACTAATATTATGATCGTACTTACGATTCCAATTATGACCATATAATATTAGTTTTTAAGCCTTTTTATTATATATATATATATATATATATATATAACAGCAAAACAAAAATGACCTCAACATAGTCTATTTCAAGCCGTTCTGTATGCGGCTATCATCAGCCCCTAAGCAAATACATCGAGCTCTCTGTGGATCAGTTTTAATAACTAATATTATTATGATCCACACGGATTATTTACTAACGGATCGATTACCTGTACTCTCTCTCTCTCTCTCTCTCTATATATATATATATATATATATATATATATATATATATATAAACTGATTTAGAAATATGGTTTCATTGCTACACAAGAATTACCATGTTTCAAAAACAGAAACCAAAATCTTCAAATGCAATTATATTAAATTAAAAGCATTAGTTCTGTTTCCTCTTCATGCGAATTTTGAATTTAATATAATTGAATTTGAAGTTTTTGGTTTCTGTTTTTGAAACATGGTAATTCCTGTGCAGCGATGAAACCGTATTTTTAAATCAGTTAATTTATAATATTTATGCTCTGTAAATTTACATTGAGCACAGTTTTGTAAAAATGAAAATCTCAATAAGAACACCGTATTACATATCTTACTGTTCTTCCATTTGCTTACTATAATATATATATATATATATATATATATATATATATATATATATATATATATATGCACTACTCTCGACTCTCCCATCGAATTCGACGTATGAGGGTCAAGCAGATCAGTCCCTAGGAAACCGACAGCACATGAGATTTGATTATAGAGGTGAAGGTTTCGTGCAGGACCATCCACACTTTTTGAAGGTCCGAATACAGAGACCTAGTGCACTACATGCCACAAGGTTCCCAAACGACCCTACGCAGGTTTTGAATTCAGAGTTGTCCTTCTCCTAAACCAGTTGCCATCCAAAGCTATAGAACCCAGTCTGTCCTGCTATTTACCCATAGATGGAGGTAGAAGAAGGGGATTCACACCTTTCCCAAGAGTATTAGCACGTAAGTGAATGTAATGGATTCGACTGGAATTCGAACTCGGCTCTCCGATTCCTCAATCGAAGTATGACAACATTTAAAATTTAAGGGGACTTTCGTATCAACTACATTGTTTTATTCTGCTGACTGATTATATTTCTGAAGAAGTGTCGGCCGAAAGTCGCCTTAAATCTTAAACGTTGTGACACTTTGTATCCTACTGTAATAATAAATTATGATCCCTGTCCTTAAGATTATATATATATACATATATATATATATATATATATATATATATATATATATATAGAGAGAGAGAGAGAGAGAGAGAGAGAGAGAGAGAGAGAGAATCTTGTATATGGAAGATTTTTTACAGTGTTTCACCTTGTACAGAACCCGGGGGCCACTCAATCTAGAGGTTAAGAGTTAGTCTATATAGATAGGAGAGGAAGATAACGGTTAACTCTAGACTTGAACAGGTTATGGTTTTAGTGATCGGGGAAACATGCTCTTGTTGAGACTGCTCCACAGGGCAGTAGTTCACGGGAAGAAGCTGTGGAATTTACTACTCGCCGATGGAATAGGGAGGGAATGTGGATGGTTTGCTTCTATGTAAGTGGCATGGGAGGTCCTAGCAGTGAAGGTTAAACCTGGTGCAACCAAGGAATGTAGTTCGTCTGAGACCTTTTCATGATAGTAGCGATAGAGCAGTGAGAGACTGCCTTCATCCTGACTGAGAGAGAGAGAGAGAGATGTTGTCGTGTAGAAAAAAAAACTTTTCGCTTCAAGTTCTCAGAGACGGTTTTGAACTCTATCAAGACTGCAAACCCAGGTCGGGGCTGCTCATGCCCAAATATGGCAACAGTACTTCATTTTTGGCCTATCTGGCTATTATAAAGATAGAAGATTTACATGAGGAGTCAGGTACAGGGAGTCGATCATTTTACCTGCATATTTAACGAGGGATCGTATATAAGACGTCCACTTGAGGTCGGGTGTGATTTTTGAGACCCAATATTCTTTCAAGGCACGGAGCCTTCTCGTGGGGTGGGGACACCAGTTCATCGTGACTAGCTGTAGTTCGTTGCCTGATCAGCGGTATATAATGTAATGGAAGGTAATTAGTTTGGTTTTTTTCCCATTGGGTATTTAGTGTTAGGTCGGAAGAGAGGTTAGCTGTAAATATGTCATACAAATCTATATATCTGTTTACTAGTAAATAATCGAATGACAAAATGTAAAAGAAAAAAAAAACTCCTACGTATAAGTAACGCGTTTTGTCCCTTAGAATGATTAAATCTTTTACAAGCGTTGAAATACTTTACGTAGGAGTTTCTGTATATTTTGGAATTCGATTAGCCATTTTGTATATGTATCTATCTATATATAAATATATTATTTATTTTAGGATATTAAAACAAAAACATGTTAGAAATCGCTACACAATTAAAATTATGTTTCAACACTACAAATATGTTTCCTTTGGAGAGTGAACGATTAATTCAATTTCAAAAGCAAAATACTTCCTTTTTTTCGAAAAAAAATAAAACAGAATAAAAAGAGGCTTGTAGGGTTTACCGTTATTAATCAATCGAAGGTGAGCTACGCTGAATTCAGACTCACAAAGAAAAATTATTAATATAGGTCATGACACGAAGTTGTCTACATATAAATCCTAGACAATTTCCTTATGAACAGATACAAGTGGTTACATTATTTCGTATGATGTATAGAAGTCTGGCAGTCAACTTTCTAATGAGTAAATTGAAAGACGGAGGGAAGTAATTTAATATGATGCTAACTAATTATATGCTCGTTCAGATTCTTACATAAAATTTTGTAGTAGATAAATAAAAGGCCCTTTAAGAAACTGATAGATAACTTAACCGTTTTGAGAAAAAATATTAGCACACACACACACGCATATATATATATATATATATATATATATATATATATATATATATATATATATATATATATATGAAGTTCACTAATTGTATAATATTGTCATCTGCAGACAAACTGTTTCGCTGTTTCACAGCTCATCAGTGTGGTAGACATCCTATTGCCTCAAGCCGGGAGCAAAACCCGACTGATTTGGCATCAGTTGGAGATTTTACCCCTGAGCTACCAGCGGTTGAGAGTAAGGCAAACTTTTACGTACTTACTCTTTCAACAAACACACCAATGACTGATAGCGCTCAATTCATGGAAGAGCTTTGCAATATTAGCAGCAGTAGGCATTTTCGGGAGCGTATATATTGTCATCCACAGATTGCTTCGCTGTTTCACAGCTCATCAATGTGGCTAGACATCCGATTGCCTCAAGCCGGGAGCGAAACCCGACTGATAACATAGTATAATATATATCTCATTTTGCATTGTAACTGATATAGGTGCACGCGCTTAACGTATACATTTTTACGTGTAGATATATATGTGTGTGTGTGTGTCATTCATATATGCATATATGCTTCACTGAGTGTGTGTCTGTGTGAGTGTAATAGAATTACTACCAGTAACAGAATACTTTTTTCTTTGACGTTTTCTTTTATTAAAGCTTTAAAGATGGTATTAATGGCTCTCCACAAATTTCTGTGTTTTTTTTTCTTTGCCATCCCCTTTTATACGTTATTTATTATCCATTAACACAAAGGAAAAATCTATTTGATTTGTTTTCGGCCAGACAAGAAAAGCTTTTCCGTCAAAAATCTGTTGTTGTATTATTTGGTCAAACTTAATTATAAAAATCAATCTTTTCCAAATACTTATTTTTTGAAAACAATTTTTGGCTTTTGGAAGGTTTAAAGAAAGATAAGTAATGATATCTGGAATATCATGGTTCATGGTATTTTCCCTAAATCAATATCGTGAACACTTGATACAGAGAATATGTAACAATAATATATGTGTGTGGGTGTTTTGTTTGTTTTCCGTATACAAAACGTAAACAATTCGGGAGATCTATGACGAGAACTGTCGCTTAAAGGTACATTGTCGGCCTTTCATGACCAATTCGCTATCTGTAGCTCAGTGGGCCTGAATGTACCGGATTTAGCTCTCTATTCCCTAGTGGGACGCAGGTTCCAATCCCGCAAGAACGTAATTCTTCTCTTTAATAAGATTTCTCAAACATTTTTAGACTGGTAGACGAAAATAAATAAATATACCGTTTAATAAATTAACGGAACGTCTCTACTCAGATACGAGTATTATTTGAAAATAACGTTTAAAGTAATAAACATCATCATCATCATCATATTATTATTATTATTATTATTATTATTATTATTATTAATAATAATAATAATAATAATAATAATAATAATAATAATAATAATAATAATAATAATAATAATAATAATAATAATAATAATAATAACATTTAAAAAAATAAAAAAAAAAATAAAAAAAAGATAAAATAAAAAAATTGACCTGAAGATCGATGAGCGATATTCGGTTAGACCTTTTTGTAGAGTTTCTTTTTTATTGTTCTATTTTTCGACTAAACAATATTATGGTGAGTAATTTTTCATTACCCTTGCTCTTAAGACTTAATTCCACGTTGTTTTTCTACTATAAATATATGGACATTTTTAAACCTTTAACAAAATTAATATCTGCATCTGAATCATTTGGAGAAGTGGAAATAATTGTGCTATTAAAAATAAAGGAAAAAAAATGGTTGATATCTTTTAGAGTAATTTAGAATTACCCGACTAAAATTTAAGATAATAAATTCAAAGTGCAAAATTCAAAGCATCCAAGAGCCACAAGTAATTTTCAAATCTAAGGGAGATAATAAAATGTGGCAATTATGAAATTACTTCCCTTTAAAATAGAATTCGTTTAAATTTAAATTATATAATATATTTAAGTTAATTTTAACCCACAGTGTAATTTATTTTATAGATAATTTAAAAATTCATCATTTCTGATGTGTTCCAATTTTCCATTGTCAACATAAAATCTGTTCCACATTGATTTGGCTTTGCGTGACGAATGAATCATTTTGTAAATAAGCTCGAAAGAAAACACTTTTACCACCTGTGTTCGAACATTTTCAAACAAAACAAATGTACAACAAAAGCAAAACGATTTTAAAACCTCTCGTCTGAAAAAATGGTTATTTTAATCACCAAATACCCACCTTCGTGTTATATTCTAATAAAACAGCAAACCAATTTTTCTAATTATTACATTCACCTTCTCAGAATAAATGATAACAACAATATTGTAAATAGTAAATTAGTTTTCCCAGAATTATAAACTTTCTATTAAAAAATTATTCTTTGTTTGTGATTCTATATCGCGAGTCTACAAGTATCGAAGAAGGATGATCCTCACTATGACCTACAGGCTTTACTCCATCGAAACGATTTTAACCAATAACATTATATTAAAAGACAAGACTTTTGGGGATATTTCGGATATATATATATATATATATATATATATATATATATATATATATATATATATATATATATATTGTACAAGTTCATACGATTTAGCAAAAAATATTTGTTACTGTGAATTTATATATATTTAAAAAAATATTTGTTACTGTGAATATATGTATGTAAATATATATATATATATATATATATATATATATATATATATATACGTACATATATTCATATAAATTCACAGTAACAAATAGTTTTTAAATGTATATATATATATATATACGTACATATATTCATATAAATTCACAGTAACAAATATTTTTTGCGTTTATGTATATATATATATATATACGCACATATATTCGTATATATAAAAATACCACACTAATCAAAAGAGAAAGTACTTTAGTCAGAAGGAAAATTCTCGAAAGTGCCGCTATCGAATCTTAGCAGAATATGTGTCTACGCCCCGGTTAATCACCACCATCACCACCCCCATCCCCACCCAATTTCACCTTACTTGAAAGAATTACTATTTTCCCAAGCCAACATATACGACCACAAATATGTTAGACAATCAAAAGAAAACTATTAAATCTATCGCCTCATGTTGTTTGAAGATGTGCAGCACATCCCACCATTTCATGCCATAACAACCTATTCACAATTTGAACAATATTCATTAAAAAAAAAAAAAGGAAAATTTCTTGAATATTACTCGCTTACGTTTTTGCTAGACATTGAATTATGACACTTTGTGTCTCCCATATGTTTTGATTGAACTTTCAACGACCTGATGAACATTCATGAACGTTCTCAAATTGAAAAGCCTTGATAAACTAATGACATCCTCACCTTTACGTATAAATACGGGCAGCAAAATAAATTCTACATTGCTTTTGATAAAGTTGCCTCCGCGAGCGAAATGCGTCGGCCTAGAATAGTTTTCCTCTTGACTCATTTTATTTATTTTGTTCTTTACAGATACACTCTATCTGAAAATAATATATGTGTGTGTGTGTGTTTACATGCTGTACTGTAATGTAATTAAGAAAAGAATTTAAAAAATACAAAGGTAAGTGGAGGCTGAAGACGAACTGATAACACGTCACAGAAAGTCCAAGTAAATAAAAAATGTTTCACGGTTAAATTACTTACTAAGTATAATGTCTGTGTGTGAAAGAGAGGGAGAGAAGAAGTTAACAAATCTTTCCAATCTAACAATAAAAGTAAAATTATAAAAAGAAACTTTTAGAAATCACTCCATTGATAGATGTAGCGTGTATGAGTATTAACGTTATTTTAAGTCCTTGTTTGTAGCTATAAAGATGAATAATTCTTCACGTGTATTTGTGAGAAAAAAGAAGCAAAATGGAAAGTGAGACGGAAAGTGTAAGTGTCACGTAGATGACGGGTGAATGAGTAAGGAAATTTCTTTCAAGCCGTGTCGTCTTGAACCGTTAGCGCATGTCGCCGGCCTTTCTCCTTAATATCTTCTCTGGTCTAGAAACTTTGCTTATATACACTTCAAAGGGATAACGAAGCATGTTGTTATTATTATTATTATTATTATTATTATTGGCAAGAATGCAACCCGTTGTTTGAAAAATATTTATTTTCAAAGGATTAACCGGAAAGATGTTGAATCTTCCGTCACGAAAACCAATTTTGTCATTGGGTGTTTGACTGTCTTGCCTGTTATTTCCGTCTTCGCTCCACAGATATATGGTCCTACAGGCTTTATTCACTAAAAGTCATTTTTAATTATTGATCTGGGAAGTCTTTTGTATACAACTAATAGCTGAGATATTTCTGAATGAGTTTTGTGCTAGGCATGACATCCGTACAAAAGTCCCGATCTGACGAGACTAGTTAAGAACAGGAGTCTAGTTCTTAGGTTAATGTTTTGGTTTTCCAGCAATTTGTGGTGGCGGACAAAACTACATCTAGCGCAGCCTATTCTATGTTCAATTTCCTTCACGCCTGTACTAAATTTGTTGTAACCGATCAATACAGCGAACTATTTGAAGTGTTTAGAGAACCATTTGTAATAGTTTTAAGCCAATCACAAAGCCGTAGTTCACTGTATATAAAAAAATCAGGGAGAGCAAAAATTAAGATATGTTAAATTTTGTATATAAGCTTCATGTTGCTCAGCTAGTAGAGATAAAAGAAACTGAAATTTTTTTTTTTTTTAAATATATGAATTATTATTAGTGTCAAGTCATACCACCTAAACTTCTCGGGATCAAAGGTCACCAGACAGCTTGTAACGTAATGATTTTCTTCTAATGTCGCTCTGGTTTTGAGTTCATGAAAAAGTATCAAGTGTCAGATGAAGTTTAATCCCCTTACACACCGTCACGCATTAATACTAAAGTTTGTAGCAATCACATGCAGTTTTCGTTATTTTCTTTCAAGATGACAAAAAATAGCATTTTGGTGAAATGGAAATAATGAGCTAAAAGTAAAATCGATTACCAATAATTTCCCCCTTGATCAGACGCTGAAGTATGATTCCTACATATTATTATATTATTATTATTTTAGCTGTCTGCTAAGGTCTATGTATCGTAGTGTGTTTCTGGCTATCAAGCCAGTATCTACCTATTTATATATTGATCTTAAGCACACCTTATCTATCACACATTGTAAAATATCTATCTCTCAAGGTCTATTCATATCTATCTATCTATCTCTCCAGGTCTATTCATATCTATCTATCTATCTATCTATCTATCTATCTCTCCAGGTCTGTTCATATCTATCTATCTATCTATCTATCTCTCCAGGTCTATTCATATCTATCTATCTATCTATCTATCTATCTATCTATCTCTCCAGGTCTATTCATATCTATCTATCTATCTATCTATCTATCTATCTATCTATCTATCTATCTATCTCTCCAGGTCTATTCATATCTATCTATCTATCTATCTCTCCAGGTCTATTCATATCTATCTATCTATCTATCTATCTATCTCTCCAGGTCTATTCATATCTATCTATCTATCACTCCAGGTCTATTCATATCTATCTATCTATCACTCCAGGTCTATTCATATCTATCTATCTATCTCTCCAGGTCTATTCATATCTATCTATCTATCTATCTATCTATCTATCTATCTATCTATCCAGGTATATCTATCTATCTATCTATCTATCTATCTATCTCTCCAGGTCTATTCATATCTATCTATCTTTTTTTTCTTTTTTTTTAAGCATTTCACCCCAAGCAAGGCGGGAAGCCACTAGGACGCAAGGGGTTACAGAAAATATAGAGTGAGATCAGGAGTGATAGAAGAGAGTATGAGGAGAAGGGTAGTGGATAGATCAACGCAACTGGAGATGTCGATTGACATTACACTTGAATAGCTGGAGATTATAGCTCTCAGGGAAACTGGAATAGAGAAGGGAGTTCCACAGGAGAGAGGTGCGAGACATGAAGCTATTAGAGTAGAAGAGACGGCTACATTTAGGAGTTTCGACAGTGAAAGGGTGAGAGCGGGATGCCAGCCTCGTAGGGCGCTTGAACACATGAAGTCTGGGAACCAACGAATGCAACTCCTCGGAGCCATTACCATGAAAGTATTTGTAGAACAGACAGAGAGAGGCGACGGCGCGTCTGTGAGAAAGTGACTGTAGACGAGATGCCAGAGCAGGGCCAATTATATTGCATATCCGCCTCTGGAGCCTATCAAGAACTCCGAGGCAAGCAGAAGGGGCAACAGACCATATATGGCAGCAATACTCCATGCAGGGGCGAATTGTTGATTTGTAGATCTGGAGGATCGATTCCGGGGAGAAAAATTTCCTGGCGCGGCACAGGGAGCCAATTTTCCTTGCGGTGGACGGAGCAATTGACTCAATGTATTTGTTCCATCTCAGGTCAGCAGTCAACGTGAGACCGAGCAGCTGCAGAGAGTTGCTCTCGAGAAGTTGAGCGTCAGACATTCTAATGGAGGGCAAGGAAGGATCTCTAAGTCTATTAATATCTATCTATCCAAGTCTATTCCTATCTATCTATATCGGTCTAATCCAGTCTGTTCATATCCATCTATCTATTTAGCTATCTATCTCAGTCTATTCATATTTACCTGTCTATGCCAGTCTATTTATAGCTATCTACTCCAGTCTATTCATATTCATCTATCGATTTGGCTATCTATTTCAGTCTATTCATATCTATCTATCTATCTGGCTATCTATTTCAGTCTATTCATATCTATCTATCTATCTATCTATCTATCTATCTATCTATCTATCTATCTCAGTCTATTCATATCATATCTATCTATCTCTCTATTTATCTCTCCAGGTCTATTCATATCTATCTATCTATCTATCTATCTATCTATATTAATATCTATCTATCCAAGTATATTCCTATCTATCGATATCGGTCTATTCCAGTCTATTCATATCCATCTATCTATTTAGCTATCTATCCAGGTCTATTCGTATGTATCTCAGTCTATTCATATATATCTATTTAAGTCTATTCATATTTACCTGTCTATGTCGGTCTATTTATATATGTCTATTCCAGTCTATTCATATTCATCTATCGATTTGGCTATCTATTTCAGTCAATTCATATCTATCTATCTATCTATCTATCTCAGTCTATCCATATCATAGATAATCTCTGTGATCGTCTTCAACAGATCTGTTCGTCGTTTCGTGGTCTGCTGGTTCATTATTCATACGTATCTACGCAAAACTCGAAGAACAATAAAAGAAAAAAATATAAGGTAAAAGTTTATATTGTCATTTCTCCCTTTCTACTTGAATTTAAAAAAAGAACTGAAATTAAAATCTATTATAACGTTAAATAAAATATGCAAGTTTAAAATACTGAAGCGAGAAGGCGAAGAAAAGATAAAAAGATTCACAGCTATCCACCTCGACATATGATGAAGACTCGATTCAAGGAACGGCGTGTGCCTTACTGGGTTTTCTTTTTCGGTGATTAAGATGTTCAGGTAGACGCCCTTTCGATATCCCTAGCAGGGTTCAATGCCAAGGTCGGGTCCAAACTTACTGGTCGAGGATAAGATGGTGTGGATAGCCAGACCAACCAATCACCGATGCAAAGAATGTCCTTCTCGAATCACACACACACACACACAGAGACACACACACACAAGTAGACGCAGCTACATACACATACAGATAGATACATAATGGTCGGCTACACGTTTTTCTAACACACCCTTCTGTGTTGGTGACAAGTCAATCCCTACTGCAGACGCCTACTCAGGCCTATTTGTGTTTGATTAACACCCACAAAACCAACTATTTTCAGCGAACCTTAATTACAGTTTATGGGGGAGAGTTCATAATCTAGCATGATCGGTATTTTAAACAATGTTAGTATGTTCAAACCCTCGGTCACGATGACTTGTTACTTCGTGACACATCCATCGATGACTTCCAAAGAGTTCCGTCTACCCAGTTTCCCTCACAAGGCTTGAGTCAACACATGGTATGGTTTTCAAACACTTTCAAAAATGCCACACGTAGGGATCGCCTCTCCCAGAGTGATAACATGAAGAAGTCAACTTGCTAACAAATCGACTAGTGGTTTCACAAAATAAAATAAAAAAAATCTTCGTCAGATGATAACCCTGGGGTCAACGCAGTTTCGGCGTGGAAAGAAATTTAGATTTTCCAATGGAGACTTCGGTGTATATCAAAACAGAAACATTTTGTTTTTTGTTTTTTTTTGTTTTTTGGGGGGGCGGGGGTATACAAAAGCTGAAAGAATGTTATTGAAAGTTTTAAAAAAACGTAATTGCTGCATATAATAAAAATACTTGGAGTAGTTGGACGATTATTTTGTAAAATATAAGATAAATCTAATTATATATTTTCATATATTCATAGATTGAGGAATCGGAGAGCCGATTTCGAATTTCAGTCAAATCCATTACGTGCTAATACCCTTGAGAAAGGTATGAATTCTCTTCTTCTCCCCACCCCCAGCTATGGGTAAATAATAGGACAGACCGGGTTCTATAGCCTTGGATGGCAACTGGTTTACCGCAGAAAGAAATGGCAACCTACTGCGGAAAAAAAAATCTGTCTCATCAGTCATGTATCGAAAGATACATGATCGCCTAAGCGTGTATTACGCATGGCACATAACTGACTGATTTTCATATATAATGTAGCAGTTGTGGTGATGGTAATGTATTTTTCGTTTACTGAAATGTTTTCATTGTATAGCTCATTGAAGAACCTATCACAGAAATTGACCAGTTATTTAAAAATAAAAGCATATATATAAGTACATCAATAAACCTGTAATATGTTGGCACAATGAAAAAGAGAGCATCTATACATATTAACTTTTCAACGTAACCTTCCTCCTTGTGAAAAGTATAGCTACCATTAAATAAATGAAACAGTATCCGAGCAGCTTCCTTTAAATTTCATAAGGTGTGCTTCAAAAAAGGCACCAAAAACACTAAAATTCTTAATTCACACTGAAATATATAATTACGTGACTTTATTTTATAAGCCAATCAGAAAAAA
Source organism: Acanthosepion lycidas (assembly GCA_963932145.1). Classification (NCBI taxonomy): domain Eukaryota; kingdom Metazoa; phylum Mollusca; class Cephalopoda; order Sepiida; family Sepiidae; genus Acanthosepion; species Acanthosepion lycidas. The sequence continues at coordinate 42,609,986 of OZ010577.1, read as the reverse complement.
AATACACCTTTCGGATGGAGGAGTAGTGGATATAAGCATTAGCTAGTCAAGTTTTGCTGAGAGTTCAATCTCTTGTTTTATGGCATGGGGAGCGTTTTGTAGGTCCCCCCTTAGAGAGGATGTGGTATTATGGTGAATGGAGGATTGATTGGTGATGGACGAGTTCTTATGGTGAATGGGTAAATTGTAATGTATGAATGGGTCTTGAATAGGATTAGCTAGGTATAGGATAGTTAGTTAAGGCCAGTCACAAACCCTCCACACTTCTTCGGCCTTGTGCCAGAATTATGTACTTGTACATAATAAATATTGAGTTCAATCTCTTGTTTTATGGCATGGGGCGCGTTTTGAAGGTCCTCCCTTAGAGAGGATGTGGTATTATGGTGAATGGAGGATAGATTGGTGATGGACGAGTTCTTATGGTGAATGGGTAAATTGTAATGTATGAATGGGTCTTGATTAGGATTAGCTAGGTATAAGATAGTTAGTTAAGACCAGCCACAACCCCTCCCCACTTCTTCGGCCTTGTGCCAGAATTATGTACTTTTACTTAATAAATATTGAGTTCAATCTCTTGTTTTATGGCATGGGGCGCGTTTTGAAGGTCCCCCCTTAGAGAGGATGTGGTATTATGGTGAATGGAGGATTGATTGGTGATGGACGAGTTCTTATGGTGAATGGGTAAATTGTAATGTATGAATGGGTCTTGAATAGGATTAGCTAGGTATAGGATAGTTAGTTAAGGCCAGCCACAACCCCTCCCCACTTCTTCGGCCTTGTGCCAGAATTATGTACTTGTACATAATAAATATTGAGTTCAATCTCTTGTTTTATGGCATGCGGAGCGTTTTGTAGGTCCCCCCTTAGAGAGGATGTAGTATTATGGTGAATGGAGGATTGATTGGTGATGGACGAGTTCTTATGGTGAATGGGTAAATTGTAATGTATGAGTAGGTCTTGAATAGGATTAGCTAGGTATAGGATAGTTAGTTAAGACCAGCCTCAACCCCTCTCCTTTTTAGGCCTTGTGCCATAATTGTTTTGTTTTATTTTTATTTTTTTATACAATAAATATTGAGTTCAATCTCTTGTTCAAACAGTAAAACAATCAAGAACTGACATGACTGGGATAAAAATATTACAATAATCACTATATAAGATAGTGGACATCTGAAGATGGCCAGATGGTACGTGGTCAAACCGTCATGTTTATAAAAGCATCTATAACGATAAAAAGATGAGAATATTAGTACGAATATATCAAAGTATAATTAAATTTTTACTTAATGTTTTCAAATTCATTAAATAATGGTGAAAATATTCAGTTTTATTTACTTAATTTTATTTGTTTTGTTTTTTTTAAATATTTATCTTTAATTTAATTTATTTATTTCAGTGAAGCAGTTCGTGAAACATATACGTAAAATCCCTTGTAGATATCTACACAAGGTTCCAACGGCCAGACGTTAATTTAAATTTCAAGATGGCTACTTCAAGCGCTAATTATTCTCAGGAACGAAGAGAGATGCAGCACCGTGAAGAAAATAGTAGTTTTTTAAACTTTGAAAACAATGTTGTACTGGAACGTTGTCCTGAATTGATTTCTTACAGCAAAATGTTCAAAAATCGTTTGCACTATAGGAAATTATTTACTACTGATTTCCTACCAGTAAAATTTGAAACTCGAAATGTCTTCATAAAGAAAACAAAATGGCAACCAGGAAAAAGGAAACCTATTAATTTTTCCACTTGTAAAATGAAGAAAAGTACTACCCTCAAGTCTAAAAGTGATTTCTTACCAATCCTTCCGCCCGTGGCAAAATATCTGAAGAAATACAAATCAAGAAAAGAAGAATCTGATGTCACAGTTTCTGAAGAACAAGCAATAACGGCGAGTCAAGAAGATATGCCGAAAAAATATGATGGCGTGAGGTTTGACCACGAAGATTCTTTGGAAGTGAACAACAATGGACAGGAAATCATCAAAGATAATCAGACTAAGACTTGGAATAAGAAAGACGCAAGGTAAGTAAGATATCTATATTCTTATCTATAACAAAAATAAAACCAAGCATAACAACAATACAAACAAAGATTAAAAATTAAAACTTTCTCGAAGTTAAGGAACGTAAAACAAAATTCTTAGAAAGTTAACGCTTTTATAATAAAATTTCTGTTTCTCTTTTAATATATTTATAAGAACGGATCCGGAGAAGGGAGATCCAGCGTTTCTGACTGATTAACTCAAATGAATTTTATAAAGATTCCCAAGTAAGCATAATGCAACTTTAAAAATGAAACTTTCATCTAAGATGTCTTCTGTCTTATATTTTGATTTGTGTGATTTATTTAGTCTGTGGTAAATTATTCTGATTAATTTTCAAATTCTTCGCCAAGACATTAATCAACAACAATGCCCACCTCGATTTTCATAGTTCTACTCCAACTGTTTGAAAATACTCGACCTACCTCCCCATATAGATCACACACACACATATATATATATATATATATATAATATGGGGAGTGGGGTTTAGAAATTAATGTTTATTCGAGGTAGGGTTCTGAAACTTTCTTTGCTAAAAGCTCGTTCAGAAAAATTGTTGTTTGGTCAGCTTTTGGGAATTGGGTCGGACTGAGAAGTTTTCAGTATAATATTTTTATAGATACCTCCACGAAATCGCTAAAAAAAGAATATAGCATGATGAAAAAGACGCCAAACTTGACGAAAACAAAATTTTATCGTCTAAATGCTTGTTATTATTAAGAGGAAAGAGCAAAGTATTTTGGGATTATTTTTTTCCATTTTTTAATCGTTCCTAGCATGTCCGAAATTTTCGTTAAAAATCTAGTTTTTTTTTTTTGAGTCAGCAAAATTGACCATTTTTTTTCCATTTAAAAAAAACTGGAAATCTCACTTTGAAATTCTTTTAAACATCAATTATCATTTTTTCAAAACTTATTTTAAGAAAATCAGAAATTATGTTTATTTAAAATATTTTGAACCAAACTTAACTTAGCTTTTGTGCCAAAAAGATGTAATTTGAAAATAAAACAAAGCAGGTCATAAACTTTCGCGTCTCTTGACAGGTGATGAATGACATATTTATGAATTCCATGAGGCTAATTTGTTCTACGGAAGGAGAAAAGTGAAATAATTTACATTTAAGTGAACAAATTATTTACCTCGTTATTTTTAACGAAAACTTTCAGCGGTCTATTTTTTATTTTATTTTTTTGTACTTAGCTTTCACCTTTACGTTTATGATGCTTTATAGAAAATATACTATTAAGAAATTAAAATAAGACTGTTAAGAGTGACATTAAATTTCATATTTCCTAAGAAATGTATCTAATTAATTTATAAGTACCTTTCTTATGAAATTTTATCAGAACTGTACATAAAATACTATAATTTTATGTACATTTATTACATTTTACTGTTATTTGTATTTGCATTCATTTTATTATTAATTTTGATATTTCATTCATGGAAAAATGTCATAACTGAGATTAATATAAAAATAAGATCATATAAATTTCATAAGATGATACTAATACTTGTAGGTACCCTTTTCAGTTGAAATTGAAAAATCAAATTAACTTCTCCACACGTGTTTCGCAAAAGTAAAGGCCTTAACAGCGGAGAACAATGCTTAACTCAAATAACGCAACTTAATTATATTCTGGTTGGTCTTCCGTACTTTATAATTACAGCCCGGTTATAAGCACAAAATTACATTTCTTAATTACTGTGGATCTTCTGATTAGTCAAAATGATACAATTTACAACGCGCTAAAAAAAGATCTATCTCATAAGGACACTTCGGAAAGCCGATGGGACTTTTAACTAATTTTATAATATTTTAACAACTTAAATGTAAAATCTATTATAATTAAAGAAATAACAAATAATTGTATTAAAAATTCATTTTTCATCGAAAATTTTTTTTTGCTTTCAGAAAATATTGTCCATATTCATAAAAACAACTAAAAGCAAATAAAAGTATTTGAAATTAAATAATATCTTTGTTTTATCGAGTTTTGTATGTTACAATTCAGAGCTGATTTTCAGGTACGTTGGCTCCAATTAAAAACAGAAAAAAACATGATTTGCATTCCTCAAAGCCCCGTGCTTTTAATTGTAATCACTAAACCCGATGCGATCGAATTTCTAGCGTTTTCATAAAATTAGTTAGGGGGGGGGAATAAATATTTAAAAAAAAATTCTACCATGACTTTAATTAAAAAAATACATATTTATAATAATTTCGATCATCTGTGAATAGTTCCTGAAAGTTTCATTAACATCCGACAATTATTTCTATTTTTACACGATTTTTCAAATTAATGTGTGTCATACCAAAAAACGTGCTAAAAATTGTCTGTTATTTACTAGTTCCGCTGATACAAATAGAAACAAAGTTTTTTTTAATCAAAATTTAGAATCTTCTAAAAAGAAGGAAAATTTTTTAAAAATAATTAAAAAAAAACTTTGGTCTTTCCTCTTAATAATAACATAAGAATTTAGACAATAAAATTTTGTTTTCGGCAAGGTTGGCGTCTTTTTCATCAAGCTATGCTCTTTTTTTAGCGATTTCGTGGCGGTAACTATAGCATACGTAAGTATTGAGTACACAATTACAACAAAAAATACAAGGCATTATGAATAGTATTTCACTCAGCATTTGTTCATGTCCTCAGAACATCGATATCGAAACATTAGAAAAGTTATCCATTTCTTATTTTTTAACTAAATATTGAGCACCTACAAGAATTTTAAGAATTACTTTCAATATTTAAGTTGACACCTGTATTGCATAACAAATACACGTATTTACATAGACAAGCCCTTCTCACGTCTCATTGGCCCCCTACTGAATCTATGATAATCCCCCACTTCAACTACATCTCAATTTCTATAACGTAGTATTTATATAAAATACAAATTTTATTGTAAACCGTGTCGAAAATGTATCCTATTCAATATAGGTTAGTAATTCAACTTAGAAAAATGGAAATAAATAGCGTTTCTCAATACAAATTAGACTTATCATTCCATCTTAAATCAGTCCATGTTTTGCAGCAATATTTAGCATCAACTTGAGAATTCTGTTAAAAAGAATTTCAATAAATTCAACATTCTGCATTAAAAAAAAAAAAAAAAAGAAATTGTGAATTTTATAGTTTTGTTTTTTTTTTCTTTTCTTCTCCGAGACATGAGAAAAACAAATTCACAGATTTGGAACCCCTGCCCGCTGAAAACACAAAATTACGCCAAAATCCGCGTAATTTTTTTCATCCTTTTAATTTGTAACTTATATATATAAATGTACGCAGAAAAACGCAAATACTGATAAGATAACAAGGGTCACAAAGCACATTCTGGGGCCCCCAATCAGGCTTGCTACCGATTTCGTTCGGTGGAGTCAGTCGTTGTGCGTACTTAGGTACCAACACGAAATCGCCGAAAAATGAGCATAGCAGGATAATAAAGGCCTTTAAACTTGACGAAAATAATTTTTATTTGTCTAACTGTTTATGTTAGGATAAAGAGGAAAGATCAAAGTATTTTTTGATTATTTTTAAAAATTTTTTTTTCATTTTGAGCACGTCCAAAATTGGCGTTTAAAAATCATGTTTTTTTTTTTTTTTTTTTTTAAATCGACAGTCAGCCATTTTTTTCAATTTTATAAACAAAAGTTAATTTTTCCGTTTAAAATTCTGCCAAAAAACAATTACACATTTAAAAAAATTTATTTTTACAAAATTTAAAATTTGTATGTTGTTTTAATATATTTTGAAAGAAAACATTACTTACTTTATGCGCTGAAAAGTGTACTTTAAAAAAAGAGACAGCGGGTCTTAACATCCGTGACACTTGAATATCGTTATTTAATCCTCGCAACGTACATATAAACAAAGAGGCTACACACTATTTACGAATACTCGTTGCGTTTTATAGGTGTATATAACTTGTTTTATAGGGATATATAATCAAGTTCCTCAGAGTGAATTCGATATATTTTACAAGTGGGGGAGGAGTTAATAAGTGTTTTACCAACCTTATAATTCACAAAAAACTATCTTTTTCTTTCCTTTTTTTTTTTTTTTTTCCTAATGAAGTTAATGATCATGAACTTAAAATAAGTAAATTAAATTATTAATTCGCTGTAGGATTATTTTTTTTAATAAAGACTACAAAAAGATCATGTGTCATACTGTGTTCATTTAATTCTTAGGAGCTCGGTGACTATTTCGTAACAAAAAATAAATGAAAATAATCATAAATGCCATATATTCAAACTTACATCAATTATTTGTCTCAGATTTTGAACCGTTGTTATTGACTTGTTGAGCTCTTTATTGTTATTTCGTAACAAATCCTAATATCCATAATTTTAATATCTAGAAAGTTGTATTCTCTTGATCGAAAGAAAAAAAACAAAAAACAAACGCAACAAAATCGAAAACCTAAACATCAATCCTAACCATGATATGGATTTCATTTAGCAAAATAAACTGGAGATGAAAATTTTAGTTTCATGGGGACTAACGAAAGCCTACAAACTGTTTATTTGTTTTCTTTCGTTTTTTCTTTTTTCTTTTGGATTTTTTAATTCTTTTCGTTTTTTTATCCTTTTTGATTATTTTTACTTTCGTTTCTTTCTTTTTATATCCCCCTCTCCCCCCCTTTTTAAATTATTTACTAGCATTAGCCTCTTCCTGAGGCAAACCTTAAAAAGATCTGGCAATTTTTCTGTTGGGGTGATTATTATTAATTCATATCCTAACGCTTAACTTAGCTAGATCCAATCCCTGTATTATATTCGTTAGACCAAAACGTCACATTCTTGCTTCAGTTACCATGATACATACATTCTCTATGAAGTCCTAACTATTCGTTATATTCACAAGTGTTGTGGGTAGGGCTGGATTATCCTTTATTCTAAGTTCCTCAAGATTTTATAAAACAATGATTTTAATTTTCTAGATGTTATAAATTTGAAATTGTTTTATATAATTTTTTTTAAGGCAGTGATTTAAATCTAGATGGTATACCTTCAAAACAGTTTCGCTGTCTTTCAACAGAGTAGCAGAGTAATGTCTGTTTCTTTTGTTTTTGTATAGGTGTAAAGGAAAAAGGGGAGATCAATTTAAGTTGAAAAAGAGTGTGGATGAGGAATAAAAGATAAAAGGAAAATGTACTTATGAATTGTTTTGGAGTCAGTTGTAAATTTGTTGTTGTTGTCCTTTCCTAATCCACTTTCGGCTCTTAGTGTCAGTGATGGAATTTACTGTCAGTCTTCTATGATCTCTGCGTCCTTCTGACTGGGGATTGACTTGAAATTTTCTATTTATTGTTGACTTTTTTTTTTTCACACTAGCTCGTTATCTTTTTTTTAGTTTAGCAAATCGCCTCCTTTCATTAGTCAGAAAATTAATTTCACACCTTATTGCGAAATCTGTTTTTAGTCGTTTTGATCCGATTTTGCGGATGTGCAAATCTACTTTGTGTTTTTTAGTCATTTGTTGGAATGATATAGGATTTGTATCCTATAAATCCAAACATTCAGCAGGGTAGTTTTTATTAGCCTATGGGAGTTTCTTTTAAGTGCCAGGTCCCATCAGCACACGTATGGTCATGGTCCTCTACAATTAACTTTTTAGTCCGAAGCAATGTTTGTCCTTTTAACTTTCCCAGTCCCTTTTCTGGCATCCATCATGTTGTAGGTCACTTGATGCTTCCCCCCACCATTATGTCCTGTCAGTGTCAAATTTACCAAGCCGTCTTTCCTCGTTATGCGTCCCAGAAATTTCAATCGTCTCTTTCTGATTCTAAATATAAGCGTCATTTTTTTTTTCTCAATTTTCTTTAACATTACCTCGTTATTCACGTATTTCGCCGATGGTATTCTCGGCATCCTTCAGTAAAAACATATTTCTGTTAGTTGAAGTTTCTTTATGCGTGAGTTATTGTCAAGTATTCACTGCTATATAGGAGGGACCTATATTACGCAGAAGTTCACTATTCTTTTCTTTGTCTCCAACAAAATTTTCCTGTTTCTTAATACTTTGATTAACTTCGCATCATGGGCTGAATCACTTTCAAAGTACTTTAACGCATAAGCTCAGATCGAAGCATATTTTATTGATTGCCTTTAAATTGTAAAGTCATTTTTGCCACGTGACGTGAAGGCCTATTTCATGACCATAGCCAGTGAAGCCACGTTCATTTCAACGTTTTTAACTGTCGATAGCACAAAAGCTATATTGGCTATCTCTCTACTTTTGATATTGACTTTCTTACCTTGAAAACGCCCAACCCAACAATTGTCGAAAGTACTCGGAACATAACATAATTTTAAATAGTTTCCACCTAATATCAAACTACTAATTCAACCTAAATAGAAACTCACGTAAAGGCATAACAGATATTCCTTGTCCGTTTCATTGCTGCCTAAATATACATGTGATTGTGATATATATTACACGGGTATTGAAAAGGTCTCTGCTTAATAGGGTTCTTGTAGAAAAAATTTAATAATGTGATTATTGTGTCAGATTTGGGAAGTGGGTCATGCCAAGTGCTTTACCACATCTTCTCTAGATTCTTGTTCATATAACACTATAACAATATTCTGCCAATCTAACTACAAAAAAACATTCAAAATTTTAGAGGCCCTTCTCACTGAAGTAGAGCCACCTATCATCAATAAAATGTCCTTCAATTTATGTATGCATATGTGAATAAACACAAAGGGAGGGACTTTATTAAGGCAAATGCATGGATTTTGTTTTGTAACAACATTTATATAGAAGGGCAAAAATGCTAATGTTTTTTCAAATCTCATAAATATTTATTAGGTTAGCTGAAAAGTCTAGACAAGCTATGGAGGATGCAAAGTGACATAATTCAATGTCTAGTAAACGAAAGTAAATGATGTACTTAAATATTTTTAATGCAAATTAGTAATTAAATTATTTTAGTTTGGGTTTAAATTGTCATATATTTTAAATAACCAGAGGTTTCTGAACTGTAAGATCATTTTATTAACACTAAAATCTAGTCCACCGCCATACCATTTGAACACACGTGTGTGTGTCTGTGTGTTTATATAAGGTCACTTTAAAATTGGAATTGTTACCATATATACTACCTGTCACATGATTGGGTCATCAGTGAGTAAACCAGTTTCCTCCATGATGCTTCCTTGGTGAGGCACCAGGCTGGATTAAAAAGAAAACCTGTTGATGGTTGGATGTACCTTCCTCTAGGTTCAACAATCATCTTGCACAATGGAGTAGACTGGGCTGCATAGTTATAGATTCAGGTAGCACTGTGTTGAAACAATATTTCTGGTCAGAGTGCTTCCTAGACTGGTCTATAGCCAGGGAAAAAGGTTTCCCCAATGAAACCCATGGACTTTTTTACCATGGTGATCAGGTAGTTAGAACATCAGCTGTGGTTTGATTTGGAAAGAGATGGGCTCAACCAGGTTTACTTACTGTGCAAGTATAAATACCTCTGGTTTTCAAACTAGATATTTGGAGAGAACTGATCGTGTACTCAGCTGTGCAGGGTCCCTCCAGCCACACCCAGGCATGGAACTGATGACAAAGATTTATATGCATGTGTGATCCTGAAGATTGGATAGAAAGCTGAATAAAGTTAAACAAACGTAGATACATTATGGGCCAAAAATTTAGGGGCCACCATCTTAATTTTGAATTATTTAACAATTGAAAGTTGTTTGCCTTTTTCAAAAATAATTTACTAGCTAATTTGTGGTTGTGTGGGTGGGGTAATGGACGACTGCTCAGAAAAAGAAATTGAAGAGCCAAGTTTGTATTAGATTGGTGCAAAAATAATGATGTAATAATGTCGTTTTTTGACGTATTTTTTAACGTCAAAAAACGACATTATTATGTCATTATTTTTGCACCAACCTAATATTTCAATTGGGTTCTTTGCATGCAAATAACCTTGGGAAAGATATAAATCCATCTCCTGAAATAATTTTCTTTTTAGAAAACTTGTGATTCTGAAATTCATTAATGTAATATTCACTCACAAGATATAAAATGAAAATAATTTTTTTTTTCTTAAAATCCAAAATATGTTTTGGCTTTAAATCAGCCACAGAAGATAGATAATCAATAAAAAATCAAGTCAATCAATCAATATTAGCACACTTCAGGCCAGAGGAACTTTGCTTTTCTGAAGTGGTTTATCATACACATTACAGCTCAAAAGTTTGAAGTTGCCCACCAGAATTAGTAGAGGCTGAATGTGACAGAAGAATGAAAGAAAAATGAAGAGCTTACAGGAAAAAAATAGAATTAATTATCAAACTTTGAGAAACTTTTGCAATGAATTCCAAAAATTGGTGCTGTACTAATCAAGGCGAAAGGCGGATGTTTCGATGAGAACAAAATTTAATCATAAAATGCTCATCTTACTTTTTTCTTTTTTTTGCTTTTTATTTTCTTTTTTTTTTTTTGCTTTATTTTTTCTTTTTTCCTCTTTTTTCCTTTTTTTTCTTTTTTCATTTCTTTTTTTCTTTTTTTAACCATGTATAATCATTTTCTCTTATTTAAAGTACAAAACAACTACTTTGGGGGCTAATTTTAAAAATTTACTGATGGTTTCCTCAAACTTTTGAACTGTAACGTATACAATAAACAGCAAAATTATCTCCTTCTTCAATAAAGTTTCCTTTCTGCCTTATCTACCTTGTTGGCTTCTGGTTAACTTCAGGCTGGTGAATTTTTAAAATTTTACGTAGCCTCCTCTCTAAAAAAAAAAAAAAAAATTACATACTATGCACTAATGGATTGGATAGTATCAGCATCCTAACATAGGAGTTAATTAAACCAAAGAAAGTATGAAACTTATTAATTTCAGAGATTTCTCACCAAACTTTTTGCTTATAGTGCATATTTTTATATAAACATGGATAATTCTTTATGATAAATCAGAGATATTTATTTTGATATGATCATGTTTAAATTGAAACTATATTGTAATCTGCTCAAAACTTTGAGCTTCTTAGAAATGTATTTCTAGAGATTTTGTTAAATAAATAAGTCACCAGTAATACAAGCTGAGATAGAAGCATTAAAAATGATTTTGAAAACCTCTTAGTTAAACAAGATTTTCATTTTCATTACTAAAATTGATATATGCATTATGGCTGAATGAAATCTAATTTTTGTAACTGGATGATAGTTATAAATGACAGAAAATCAAAACACACACGCATTTATCTTAACTTTGGTAAATTAAAACCCGAAGATATTTGATTGACATTGATTCGACTTAAAATTGCAATGTTTTTACAGTAATTCTCAAATCAGTTCTAATCCATTTAAATGAAAACAGCATAGAGTCCATTATATTTTGAAAGAACATCAAAAACTCCTAATTTTATTAAATTGTCTTATCCTGAAAAATAGTGTGTTTAATGTGAGGAATTTGATGGAAGATATTTTCTGTATTTTATTTTTTCTTTATTATTATTTGTAAATTTTTGTAAAATTATTTGTTCTACTCAAAGGAAATGGCGGAGACTAATTCACTTCACAATATAGAAAATAAGAATGAATTAAAAAAAAAAAAATAACATTAATACTTTTAAAAATTTGTTCGTAAATGAGATGAAAAAGTGTAAACATATTTTGCACTTAGCAATATTTTTGTTTCTTTTTTTTATTTTGTATTTTCTTTCTGTTTTTACTTGGGTGTACATATTTTGCACTTGACAAAATGAAGTCAAAATTTACAAAATTTTGATGGTAAAGATTTTACAAGAATAAGTGAGAAGCAGAATTACTTTCATCATTATTATCATTAATAAAACACTTTCACCTCTTGTATATATCATTGCTCTCATTTTATGTTTGTTGATAGGTATTCCAACCCTATTGTAACAGAAATATTGTGATTTAGCTGTTTCCTTATAAGGAAACATTCAACATTCATTGACCAAAGTCTTAGCAATGTAGTTGGTTGAAAGTTTTCCTTGAAAACAGTTTTTCAGGAAAATTGTTTTTGCTAGTCCCTTAACTAATATCACTCTATGTTGATTAATTCTTTTTTTTTATAGTGTCATATGCCCTACTCGAAAAATAATTTATAATGCAATCATACACCAACCAGGAGATATAAACATTATCACGTCTATGGAGAGATACGGGCTATCTCTCCCAGACCATGACAAATGGACAATTAGCAAACAAAAATATTTTAAAGACCACTGTTCGATTATCCTAATCGAACAGTAATCTTTTCCCAGGTTCTTAATATATATATATATATATATATATATATATATATATATATATATATATACACACACACACACGATATTACAATAAAAGAAAAATATAAGCATGAGTAAAGCATCTGACAAGCAGAAACTCAAGACTTATGTTGGGATACCAAAATATGCCCAAATCCAAGTGGATTTGACTGAACCCGAACGGATAAGAAAAAAAATAAGTATGAATAACTACGAATGCAGAACTCAACGCATAACCAAAAAAAAGAGATGGGATAGGATTTATATATTACTATTTTGACATGTGGAAAGGTGTTTGTGAGAACGTAAAATTTATGGATGCATGTGTATCTTTCTAACATGGGTCCAAAATATATAGTTATTTATCTTTATATTCAGTTCTCTCTCTTACTCATTGTTCTTTCTTTTCTCTCTCACGTTTCCTCTTTTCTTTCTTTCTTTTTATTTATACAAATCCAATTTCACACACGGTCCGGCTGCAACAGAGATATATACTTTCTTCCTCTCTCAGGTTTTCACTTTTCTTTCTTTCTTCTTTTTTTACACAGTTCAGCTTCAAACATGGTCCGGCTGCAACAGAGATATATACTTTCTCCTTCTCTCTGGTTTCTCTTTTCTTTCTTCAAACACAGGCTGTATTCTCAGCGTACAAACTTCCTTGCGTCTTCTGTGATAAATAACTCGATTTATCTTCCTCAATCTGGAGTTAACGAACAGAAATATACATCCTTATATTTCTTATCCAGAGTTGCTTATGATGAATCGGACAAGTGTTATCAGTGCTTCGATTCTGTGTCTTGCTCCTTCAAAGACAAGACAGCAACTGATTTCCAAGTAATTTTCTAATTCCCACATGTCCTGCATTTTGGCGCGATTTCCAGTTCCTGCTGCTTCATGACCTTACATCAGTCACCTGTCTAGATTCTGTCGCTACTGGTAACTGGGTCAGTCAACCTCTTGAGACTCCCACGTGACCTCTTCTGTTGTCAAGCAGAGATTAACCTTAATATATGCGTGTATGGGATATCTGCATTCGTAACGATAGTTTATCAACCCTTTTTGGGTTATTTAAAAGTAGAAAATAGTTTTAGATTAGAAAAATAGCCAGGGGGAGCGGCTGAAGAAGCAGTAGATTCATACCTTTCCCAAGGGTATTTGCATGCAAGGGATTATAACAAAGTCCAACTGGAATTGGAATGCTGATTAACAATTCCAAGCCATTATCCATTACACCACCTGCATATCCAGTCTTACATCACCTGGTATTCCCAAGCTGTCACCCATCTAGTTAATGACCAGGCTCAACATGGCTTAACATTTGGGATAATACAGAAACCAGTGTTTCAATGTAATGTAGCCATAAGCTCGCTCTTCCTTGTATTATGGTAGCGTGGAAACTTTGTTGTTAATTTCTCATGTGCTATCCAATTCAGCTGTTGCTGCTGTTGAAAGTCCTTAAGTGATCAGCTTTCTATTATTTGGTAAAGTTCTTCCTGATTCTCTAGCACTAATCTACGAAAACTGATGAAGAACAGTCCTATTCAAGACCTTCAGGGTTCATTCACTTGAATTCATTTTTAATCAGAAAATTCTTGGATATAGCTGATAGTTTAGACATTTCTGAATGAGTTGAATGAATATAGAACAGGCTATTATTTTTTAAATAATAATTTTTACATTATTTTTTCATTTATATTATTAGGCATTAGATTTTCATTCACGTTACTAGGCATTAGATTTTCATTCACGTTACTAGGCATTAGATTTTCATTCACGTTACTAGGCATTAGATTTTCATTCACGTTACTAGGCATTAGATTTTCATTCACGTTACTAGGCATTAGATTTTCATTCACGTTACTAGGCATTAGATTTTCATTCACGTTACTAGGCATTAGATTTTCATTCACGTTACTAGGCATTAGATTTTCATTCACGTTACTAGGCATTAGATTTTCATTCACGTTACTAGGCATTAGATTTTCATTCACGTTACTAGGCATTAGATTTTGTCTATATATCTAATATGTCTAAGTATGAACAAAAATGATAGTATATGCAATAGCAATTTAAACAATTTACATGCACACTATTGTATTCATTTTTGTTGATGTTTACACAACATTTTGGCTATTGTACCCTCCAGTTTTCATTCTGTCTATATTGATCTGTGTAACCTACAGGGAAATCTAGACTGAACCCTTTATTAAAGACTGTTCTTGTTCCACTGCACATGTCAAAGGGATATCTTGTCTATGTTGTTTAACTTTGGTGATTGTATGGGAACTGGTGTATCAATATGGTGTTGCTGTAAGTTTACAATGAATGAAAGTTAAACTGTCTTTTAAAAATACTTCCCACATAACGAGATATTTGACACTCAAATGTTTTGTCCAATGATGAAATTCAGTATTTGACACATATTTATATAAAATGACAGATTCAATTATTGTCAATTAGCATTCAATAAACTGTCCTCAAACGGGAATCAAACCCGTGTCCTACACAAGACAGTCATTTGATCTGATGTGCTATACCACTTAGCTATAGAGAAGCATCTAGTCCCGTAAATGTAGTTAATAAAGTTTAATTAAAAAACAGTAAATTGTATATATTAAAAATATGTATAAACAGAAAATACATTAAATAATTGTTGGACCGAGTTCATTTCATTGTTTACATTAAGATGTGATTCATGAACAGGTATGATCGAGCAAGAAAAATCGTCTGGGATTGTTTGTTTAAAAAATTATTAATTTGGACTTTGCTAACCAGATGCTTCTCTCTAGCTAAGTGGTATAGCATGTCGGATCAAATGACAGTTCAGGTTCGATTCTTGTTATAAAACACATGCTTTCTATTAAATTTCTTGAACTTTCAGGCCAGAAAATGTAATTAATTAAAAACACAGCATTTACTCAAATGGTATCTATTAAAATAATGTCTAAACAAAACACACACATACACACATATATATATATATATATATATATATATATATATATATATATATATATATATTGATACTCTTAATCAGTATCACTCCAAGCAAGGCAGTACAGCCACTAGTGTACAAAGGGTTACAGGGTGTGGGTGAATTAGGAGCAGAAACATTAGTAATGAAGAGAAAAGAGCAATCAGGAGGACAGTAGATAGCGACTGACATTGCATTTAAATTTTTACTGATTTAAAGTTGGTTGGAAAGCAAGGATCTAGGTGGGAGTTCAACAAGAGAAAAGTCTGGGAAAAGAAGCTGTTGGCATGGAGGTTATGGCTACATCTAACTAGCTCAAATGTAAATTGCAGTTAAATTCATGCAGTCCATAGGGAAGAGCTTACCTGAACAATTACTATGAAATACACACACACAGTCTGCCCCCAAAATGTGTACAGGCATCCCTCAATCAATGTGCACTCAATTAGTGCAATAAAACCTTCTTCACTTTACCATAGTAATTGAAAATTGATTCTTTTTTTATAGTTACTTATGTATACATTAGCCACACTTATTGAGGAATTCCTGTACACACTTCAGGAAAAGAAAAACTTGCTTTTGTAGTTTTTAGATTTAACCTATAGGGGACATTGAAGTATTGGTGTAATGGAATAACCAGTCACCCCCATGAATGGTTACACTATAGGTAGTAAGTACCTATAAAGTCAACTGTCTACGAGAGACTTAGAGTGAGAAGATGCAAGCACGTCCGATCTTCCAATTAGTGGCACTCACTACTAGATTGACCTGTGTGTATAACTGTACCGTATTTCATATTGTATTGGTTGTGTACAATAAACCTTTCTTCTATTATCCACCTGGTGTTAAGTATTTATTCCTTTAGTACGGAATATAGCATGTATGTTGTGTACTACAGAAAACTGGCATCCCTTAGACGAGAAATTGAAAATGCCTGTGCTGCGATCTCACTGGACAATTTGGACAATGTTGCCATACTAATAAATGTTTGGAATCTAAGCACCACCATTTTAAGCATCTGTTGTGATTATAGTATCCAAAAGGAACTTGTATTAATCTTGTGATATCTGACTAAATTTTTGTATTACAATAGCTATACAAGTTTTTCCTCTCCTGAAGTGTGTATACATTTTTTTTTGGGGGGGGGGATATATATATATATATATATATATATATATATATATATATATATATATATATAATTATTTAGTTAAAAATTACTTCGTTGTTAAGTTTTTTGAATTCTCGTATACTTGTATTTTGATTGGTCATTCCAGCTCCTGTAACAGTGTTTCCCCTTACGAGGTGTGGTTAATTAATTTGAACCTTTTAAAACCTTTATTTTACAATCTACATTCAACATCATCATTTGATAAGACACCAGAGGTGTTGAAACAAAATGGCTATTTTTGTAGTGATTTTATAACATATTTGTTATAATTTTTAAATAATTATATTTGATCTACACTGTATTGAGCACTCTTTTAAGAATAGTAATTGTTGGATATTGGAATTTATTCTGCATACACCAATCATATACTTGTGTGTGTATATATATATATATATATATATATATATATACACACACACACACTATTTTGTATACCATTATAATATTACTTTCACATACTCAAATATACTAGTATGCTTTAAATACATCCCAAATGTAAACTTTGAAAGCTACAGTTAGAAAACAAAGCAAAATCAATATATAGGGAGAAAAATATGAGTGTAACAAAAATTAGGACCATCTTTATTTCTAGAATGAAACTCCAGCTTTCTACAAAGTAACTTTTCTTGCTTTTTCTATATACAGGACTATAGAGCAGGCCCCAAAATGTTGTCCCCATAAAAGTGTTGCCCGGTGCAATCCACACCCTTACCCTACCTCTAGCTATGCTACTGTATCAGAGAGCCGAGTACAAATTCCAGTCAATTTTGTTACATTCACTTACATGCAAATACCCTTGAGAAAGGTATGAATATACCTCTTCATTTTTGTCGAGCTATGGGTTAAATAGTAAGGTAGAGACTTGGATCTTCAGCCTTGGTTGGCAACCAGTCTAAGAGAAGAACAGCTTTGAATTCAAAAAAAGTATGTCAACCTGGTGAAGAACATACTATATGCAGCTAATGAAAGGATCAAAGCATTCACAATGACTCTGTGATCGCGACTGCAGTCAGCTTTTTTTTTTTTTGTGCCGTGTAGTTATAAAGAAATAAACTTTGATAAAATTATCTTATGAGCATTAAATAAGATCTACTGCAAAGTAGGCCAAAAGAATTTTTTATGTTTTTAGCATCACAGACACTAAAAATCTTGATTAAATATCTACTTTAATTTTCTCTTTCCAGTTTATTATCCGACTTGTTCCAGAGAACTGATTTTTTGGCTCTAACAATGAAAGATAACAAAGGTCAACATTTCAAAGAAGAAACAGGTAGATTTTTAAGATTTCTCTTGTTTTCCTTTAGGCTTTTTATTATTTCTAAAATATATATACTCTTTCATGGTAATTGTTCAGGTAAGCTCTTCGCTATGTTAACTAGACATTTTGAATTTAAGCGCAGTACAAGACTGGCTTGGAAATCTCAATTTACAGTTGAGCTTGCTAGATGTAGCTGTAAATTCTATGCTAACAGTTTCTTCTCTCACACTTCTTGCTTGTGGAACTCACTTCCAGTCCCATACTTTCTAGCCAACTTTAATCTGCAAGAATTTAAATGCAATGCCAATCGCTATCTACAGTACTCCTGATTACTCTTTTCTCTTTCTACTCATTACTAATGCTTCTGTTCAGAATTCCTTCACACACTGTAACCCAATGCATGTTATGACTGTACTGCGTTGCTTGGGGCGACAGTGATTTAAAAAATAAAATTAAGACAAATTATAATAGATAATACAAAAATATGATAGTATTCAATGCAAACAAAAACTCTACAAGCCATTATAATACAAAGCAAAAACATCCACATTAAGTATCCTATTTCACAGGAGGTGGTTTACTGAAGTGTACATAAAACATTTAGCAAACTTGGAACTTCATACCTACAAAAAAAATATGGTGTATCAAAAGGGCAGTTTTTTCTTTTGACATTGCTCTTATTTGAATGACTTTCACTCCTTAGAAATGTCAATTGATATCTACCATCCTCTTCATTACTCTTTCATCTTCCTGCTCATTATTAATGTTTCTGTTCCTAAATCTTCCACACCCAGTAAACCCTTACCTCTTGGTGGATTTACTGCCTTACATGGTGTGTTACCAAAAAAAAAAAATGTTTATTTAAGTTTGAAATTTCTCCTCCTCCTTCATATTTTGGTTTATTTTGTTTTACAGCATATCAACCTCAATGGGTTATTTAATGCCGATAAAATTTTTATTTCTGGTAATATTGTCTTCAAAAATGTATTGATGGCAATATTCTTTTTTTTTTTTTTTTTTTTTTTTTTTCAAAAATGTATTTTTGAGTAATCTCTTTTTTTTTTTTTTTTTTTTTTTTTTTTTTTTCAAAAATGTATTGCTGGTTAAAACCTATTTTTACACTTACATAGTGTTTTAACCCCAGTTTGGGGCTCAACTATTTACCCATAGCTGGAACCCTAAAAGGTGGTACCACCCCGGGTCAGAGTAGACCTGGGAACACCAGCAATTAAGAGGTGGTTCCATGCTCCTCACAACCTCCTAATCAGAGGCCTTGCTGCTGGACATAGTTTATCGTCTTACCCAGGGCATGGATGTAGTTTATCGTCTTACCCAGGGCATGGATGTAGTTTATCGTCTTACCCAGGGCATGGATGTAGTTTATCGTCTTACCCAGGGCATGGATGTAGTTTATCGTCTTACCCAGGGCATGGATGTAGTTTATCGTCTTACCCAGGGCATGGATGTAGTTTATCGTCTTACCCAGGGCATGGATGTAGTTTATCGTCTTACCCAGGGCATGGATGTAGTTTATCGTCTTACCCAGGGCATGGATGTAGTTTATCGTCTTACCCAGGGCATGGATGTAGTTTATCGTCTTACCCAGGGCATGGATGTAGTTTATCGTCTTACCCAGGGCATGGATGTAGTTTATCGTCTTACCCAGGGCATGGATGTAGTTTATCGTCTTACCCAGGGCATGGATGTAGTTTATCGTCTTACCCAGGGCATGGATGTAGTTTATCGTCTTACCCAGGGCATGGATGTAGTTTATCGTCTTACCCAGGGCATGGATGTAGTTTATCGTCTTACCCAGGATGGTCTCTCCTTCATGTTCATGTATAATCACATCAATATCACTTTAATCTGAACTATAAGACAAAACCTTTCCTAAAATAACCAGGTTCTTTAAAGTTCAACAATGTCAGTTCTGTGATTAAAGAAGTTGCATGTGTAGACATGAAGGGGTTGCAGGGTAAGCAAATTGTAAATTTTCAGCACAAAAATTATTTATTATCAGGTCATCACCCTTCTGCCATTCCTATAAAATGTCTTCCCATCTGCTTATCATTGCATATTTCTCATTAATGTCAGTGGCCAATGTTCAAACCCAAATAAAAAAAAAAAATAAAAAACAGTTATTTTCAATGCTGATTTTCAAAGCATACAGGCTCCACCCACTTGGTAGTTTGGTGTAACATAAGTTTTCTTTTTCATGTGCATACTGAGCTGATTTTGATAAGTATCAATAAGTTGTAGCACATTTATTTTGTGTGGAGAAAAGTACTGGAAGAATATCGTAATTTCAAAATTGAAAATAAGAGAAAAGGACTTGAAAAAGGTTTCTCAAATTAATTATTCTAACTTATAAATATTCATCTATGTCCCCTATAAATTGTACCCTATAAATCCTAAAGACAATCTTTCATCAGACCTGTATAATAAACTGGTATTATAAAATCAAAAACAAATACCTTTACCAAATAATAAAAACCATAACATTTGAAGACTTCCTGCAGCAGCAACAACAAAAATAGGTAGCACATGTGTTATATCCTGTGCTAAGGGAATAAATACTTAACACCAGGTGGATAACAGAAGAAAGATTTATTGTACACAACCAATACAATATGAAATAAGGTTCAGTTATACGCACAGATCAATCTAATAGTGAGTGCTACTAATTGGAAGGTTGGACGTGCTTGCGTCTTCTCACTCTTCTTTCAGTCTCTTGTAGACAGTTGACTTTATAGGTACTTACTACCTATAGTGTAATCATTCATGGGGGTGATTGGTTATTCTATTACATCAACATGTAACTTGAATGGAAAATAATTCTATAATAATCAAGATGTTACCTTTCCAAACTATCTTAAACAAAAGGCCAGAAATGAAATTCCCATCGAGCTAGAGAGAGATATATCAGTGACTTGAGAAGACTACTTTCCTGAAAAACTCTTAAGGAAAATATTTTATAAATTTACACCAAAGATAGAGCTAGCCATTTGGTCAGTGAATAGTGAATGTTTCCTGTATGAAGATGCTTAATCTCAACATTACCATTTATGATTAAATTTGTTTATTTATGTCCAAAAGCGACTGTACTTTGAAATGAACCATATTGGTAACCTAAGTAAACTAGATAATTTCAGAACTATTCTAAAGACATATGTTGTTTCTTTGACTAGTTTCACTAATTAAACACTTTCACAAGCTTTTAATTAACACCAGAAATACAGCAGATTTGTGATTGATTAATAATTCAGTTTATAATAGAGCATAAAATAATTTAATAGCTAACAAACAAATAATGTAGGTACATCCAAAGAAAAGCAATACCTAATGTTTAAAATTTATTCTATTTTGAAACAAATTTAAATTGAATGGGATATTTTTTGCTTTATTTAATTTTGGGTGGGGATTGTTATATTGTTTTGTTTTGTTTATTTTCAATCACTAAAAATGGGTGATTTTTAGCTATATTTAGAAATCTGTCAACATTTATTAAAAACTCTTTCAAAATTATACTTTTCTGAATCTTTGAGAAAGATCAGTTGACTAAATTTAATTAATTTGATTTGAAATAAATATTACTTTTACTTTAAAATATTACAGAAAAACATTTTTTTTAAAATGGAGGTAGGTGTTGACAACTATCTTGATAGACTTATATTGGGAATTTTTCTCTATGGGGGATATATTTGTAAAAATGACTTCACATCATGTAAGCATCATTTTGTTATAATTTTATTTTTTTTTAAATTATGAAAATATCAAGTAATCTAATGTTTTATGGAATTTCAGATATTTTGGTTTTAATTTTACAATTGTTACCACTCCTATTTTTTGGATAATGTGTATTTGTGAAAATTGGCGTTCACACAAAACAATACAAAATTCTTTTTAAAATACTGGGAGCTGCTGAATTGTAGTACGCTTTTCTATTTATGATTACCAAAGATAGTTTTTATTTAATAACTCTATTGCTTGACTGTTACAAATTAATATAGAATTTTAAGATTTCAAACTTTATAAATTATTCTAAACCATTTTTAAAAAAATGAAAACAATTCATGTAAAAATTCATTGGAAAACTTTTTTTTTTTTCTTAAGACAATAGTGTTCATCATATATCTTTAATCGTGAAATCAATTAAAAGCATTTTTCTAATTAAATAATTTCTTCGTCATATTGCATTTTTTTATTTTATGATTCAGAGCAAATAACTGCCACTGTGCATCCTGTTTTACAAAAAAATAATTGATTTAAATTCCTCCAAGGACTTGTGTTACTATAAACATTAGATCATCAAAAATAAATTTCTTGAAATTTCATAAAATTAAAACAATGGGGAGGATAACAGATGTAAAAAAGAAAAAAAATTTTTACCAAAATTTTTCATTTTTTAATAGGTTCTGAAATTTTCATTAAAATCAGACATTTGACTTTTGTAATAATTTCCAAATATTTTTTTATTTTTTTTTTTTTAAGCAAAAAGACGCTCAAATTTCTAATACTATGGTCACCCGCTAGACACAAGAAAAAAAAAATTAATTAATATTTTGAAGGTTCTAAAGAAAGAATAAAAAAAATATACAGTGTAACCCGGATATAACAGAGTTGTCGGGACCGGATAAAATCTCACTTATATCCGGGTTTCTCTTATATCCGGGTCACATTGTAATAATCAAAATCTTTTTTCTTTTCTTAATAACAAGGACTTTGACTATAAATTTTATTTTTATTAAGTTAAGGGATTTTTTTCTACATGTATACTCACTTTTTAGCGAAATTTCAAGAGATTAGTGATTTATATGAGACGGGAGACAACTTGGTAATTTTATTTCAGGAGTTATTTCCCTTATGTATTTTTCTAAGAGTTTTCTTTTGATTTTGCTTATATTTTCTTGAGTGTAAAACCTTCATTTAAATAAATAAAGAAATGAAAAAGATATGCAAATATTACAATTCATCCAATACTTTGCTACCATGATGAAGGAGCCACTTACCGAAATTCAAAATGTATAGGGGTTTGGTGTTGGTCCTGTATATTTGCTGTAGGTATTATTATTCACATTTACTATTTATTATTTGACTCTTGTAAATTATTCACCAGCGAAGATGGTATTTTCAAAGTAATTTCAAATTAATTATTAAAATAAAAGGAGTATTGGAAAATGAAACTATAGAATAATTTAACAAGAAACAATAGATGGGAAAAATATCTGACATTTATCTCAATTATACTATCTTAAAAAGTTAATTTCTTTTTTATTTATTTAATTTTTAAGCGATTTCATTGAATTTTGATATATATATATATATATATATTGACTTATATTTCCCTGGCATCAGTTTCAACTGAGCTTTTTTTTCCATATATTGCAACCATTATGCTTAAAGTTTATATTTTCTTTATTTTAAATGAAAACTTGGAAATTTTTCAAGAAATTCCAGTGAAATTTTCACTTTCAAAATTATAGTTTATAATTATAGTACCGATATATGGAAAAAAAGAATGTGTCCATTTAAACAGAAACCAAGAGCATATAAGACAGTATACAACCATTTTAGTGCAAGAAGGTCATTTGTTTTGCACCAAAGTTTAGTTTGGCCATTCAAGGCCTTTTGCTACTGGATCATCAAAATGTCATGAGGATGGATCTGAACTTGTGCAAAATCTTATTCTCTAAAGCCATCGATTCATGTACACAGTTCTTTAAAAAGAAATCCCCATCATTCTTTGAGATATTAGATTAAGATTCATATATCTGTGAAAGGAATGAAAAGTATTATCCTTTTATACATCCTGGTATATTTATTCCACAAACGATATTTAGCAAACTCATGTGAGTCTAGGTAAAAAAAAAGGAGACACAAAACATGGAATTAATGTATTAACAAAACATGTGACTGAAGGATATTCAGCCTGTCTCTCTGAAGCACTTTGTCATTATCGAAGCTGTGGGTCAGTCTACCCGGATATTAGGAGGAAAAATAAAACTCTAGTGTGGTATTCACAAATACAACATAATTTTTATATAATGAAAAAAAGAAGACTAAACTAAATATGACCTTAACATTTATACAGTCAAATATATGTTTTTATATATTAAAAATAAATGTTCCTTGTTGTGGCTATAAAGAGACCAAATAGTTTGATTGTTCAAAACTTTCAGAGTTTCAACTTGATTTTGTTGCAAGTGAGAAAATCAAGTGGTATGGTACGCTTATATATATATATATATATATATATATATATATATATATATATATATAGCACATGTTAATGAAACGTGTCTGCTGACTGATTGTGTGCAATATCAGTAATTTTTAAACATTGAACAAATCAAGGGGATGTAGGACTTAGTTTTGTCATTGCTTTGTATGGAGAAAATAATTGCTGAATGATGCATTGTCATGGTAATGTGTGTCTAAACTGTTGATCGTGGCCTCA
The DNA here is from genome assembly GCA_963932145.1 of Acanthosepion lycidas. Taxonomy (NCBI): domain Eukaryota; kingdom Metazoa; phylum Mollusca; class Cephalopoda; order Sepiida; family Sepiidae; genus Acanthosepion; species Acanthosepion lycidas. The sequence goes on along the minus strand of OZ010577.1, from coordinate 42,585,821 downwards.
TCTGGTTCACTGTCTTTCGCCAACTTCACTCACTGAGTGGTTGCATATTTGGTCGCTAACTGTTGCTGATGGGCCATTTATATTGCCCAGCTCCAATTCACTATCTAAGTTTTGTGCAAGAATGTACTCGGTAACCTGATCCCTGACCTATTTCCAAGTCATTTGGAGTTCAGCCATTTAAATGTAGTAGAGGGCACATCACGTGGCTTGTTCTATCCAATCAAGTTTCAAAAACCACTTATTTAATTTAGAGTCGTGTTTATAAAAAAAGTTTTTTTTGTATCTACTGAATTTACTAAGATTTATTTGTAGGCATCTCTTACATATTTGTGCTTCACTTATTAGCTGTAAAATATATGAGCATGATATGGAAACTCATTGCAGCTCCTAAAGTTAAAGGGGGTAAAAGATGCAGACACTTTCAAATATTGCACCGCCTGTGGTTATTGTCAGGGGGCAGTAATCCAACTTATTAAACAAAAATTATTATTCATATTTTTTATTATGAGTTGAGAATTTTATAAAAGAATGAGATACATATTCTGCTTTCATATGTTGCTGCAGGTAAAATTTCAGTAAAAATTGTTTTCATAAATTTTGCCATTGTTAAATAAAATTGTCTATTTTAATTTTTACTGCTAAAGCTAACAAAATAAATTAGTTTATGGTTAGATGTTCAATATAAATTAAAAACTTTTTTTTTTTTTTTTTTTTTTTTCAGTAAGCAAAAAATATAGTAATAAATTAGGAATATTTTATTTTAATGTTATAATTAAATGTAATTTAATGTTTTTCTCATAGATGTATCTCAGAAAAATTAAATTATATTTTATTTTTTTTACTTAAAATTTTTTCTAATTTAAATTCTAAATTTAAATTTTTAAATTAAAATGTCTTTGATTTCAACAATTTTTTTTTTTTTTTTTTTTTTTTTTTTTTTACTCAAAAAGTTGCTTATGCGTTAATGTTAAATACTAGGACAGACTCAGCTTCTGAGTCTTGATTGACAACCAATCTAGGAAAAGAAAAACCCTGAAACTGGGTGGACATGGGGGGTGCAAACAACAGTATTCCAGGGAAAATCAACTTGCTATTGGGAACCACAATAGCAATAAGTAACATGTTAAAAGCTGTGGCCTCATATTCTACAGTTAGTGGATGGGAATTGATCAATATTTTACATAAGCAATAGTCCATTCATTCAAGTATCAGCTCAAAAACACCTTGCTGAGGACAGAAATCAATCCAGTCAATTGGGTGATAAAAGCTGCAGAAAAAATCAACTGGAGAAAGCATCCTTTGAAAACACCAGAAGACAAATAGAAGAGATGAAAAGAGCCCAAAGAAAAGCCAAAGCTCTCCATCCCTTGAACCCTTCTACCCTACCATTAGGTGGTTGTTGATATCTGTTCAGATCTAACATAGTAATCATTTCACACAGAAGGGAATGTCAATGAACTCCTTAATACTCAGCAATGAGTTCTGCCAACAACAACAACAACAATGTATCCATTCATAAAAATGGACAATTTATGTAACATTTAATACAATATTTCTAGGACTACAATTTGTATTTAGAAAATATATTGTCTAGTAAATAGACATCAGCTGGAATGATCTAATTGGGAGAGATGACTTTCTTGTGAGAAACAAATTCATCAAAATTGGCTTGTATAATTTTCACAACTCCTGTCTATGCATGTGCACTTCTTACCAGTTATGATGGAGTGAACAGGTGAAGAATAAGATCCCTAAGTAGTTTCTGTATGGCAAATTTGCTGAAGGAAAAAAACCCAGCACCCAGTGGTAAAACATCCAATATGAAAAACTAAAGAGATACTTACAAGTGTCTGATGGTTAATTTACCTTGGAATATTGTTATAAAATTTGATCGGACATGTAAGGAATATGATCATGTCAGTGTAAGTAGGGTAGACTTCAAGAATCTTCAGTTGTCACACAAAAAAGGAAGGGCAAAGCTCCACTTGGATAGCTTTTTTCCCTAGAAGTACTAATTTGTAAAAAAAGACTCTGAAAAGATTATTTTCCTAATCACAACAATTGTTGCTCAGAAGCTGGGATCGAATTATGAGCTATGCATAAAAATAAATAATCAGGTTTTACACAAAAATATTCAGGTGTCATACTATAGATGTAGTAAGGTAGGTTTATACATGTGTGTGTATTCAGTATTTATTATATTCATTTTGAAAGTAAAAAATGTATTCAATATATTCTCCTTTTTTTTTTTTTTTCTTTTTTTTTTTTTTCCCCCCTTTATAAAAGCCTGGTCCATGCTCAGTTGCTCTGTGCGTGTTTAAATATTTTATGTTTTGATGAAAAATTGCTGCCCAGAATAATTTCACCTACTTGTGTACATTGTACAAGTTTTCTTTTCTTTTTCTTCTTTTTTTTTTTTTTTTTTTTTAACTAAATTTCGCTCAATAGAAGGCTCGAGAGTAACTCAAAGTAGAGGATCACAGATAAAATGATAATGATGAATGACTAATGGAAGGTGTTATAGTACAAAGGGAAGATTATGAAAAAAAAAAGGTGGAAAGATAATGATAGACCCTTGACTTGAAGAGGTTTAATAAATTTTTTTTTTTTTTTTTTTTTTTTTACTGTAAAGCCAAAAACTAGATACTAACTTCATTTTTCTTTATTTTAATGCTATGTCTCTTCAGGATTTATATAATCCTGTTTCTCCACAGATTATTTATTATCTGTGAATTGCTATGGTTTCTGAGGAAAGACACTAGTGTAGTTTCTTGCTACCTTCTCACAGACTAGCTGAGGCTTATGTCCATATCACATTGAAATAGTGGTTGCCATACAATCAATGAAGTTAAGCATGTTGAACCTGGTCAGTACCTAGATAGGTGACTGCTTGGGAATACCAGGTGCTGTGTGAGTGTTGTAATGGATAATGGCTCAGAATTGTTAATCAAAGAGCAGAGTTCCAATTCTAGTTAGGTTTATTATATTCACTTAGGCACAAATAACTTTGGGAAAGGTATGAAATCGCTTTTTCTCCATACAGCTATCAGTTAATTAGTAAGATTTTTATCACTTTATCATTATCTCAAAAAAAAAGTTCTTGCTAAAACTATTTTCTGGCTTAAAATAGCCTGCAAAGAATTGATAAGCTGTAGAAAATGAATCAATCAATAGCCTAGCTTATACCCTAGAGTCCACACTACCCTGCTATATTATCCATCACTGCTGGGGGCGGAGAAAGAACAGATGGCGTCATAGCTTTCCCATCATCTTGTAACAACACACTACCACTTTCTTATCGATGTTGAATTTTGTACATTTTTGTGCAAAAAGTGCAACAGAGAACCTAGTTAGCTTAATAAATATTTTCAGGAAATATCAGCTTCTAATTAGTCAATAAACACACAAGTGGACATTGCAATCCACTTACCTACAAATATTTTTTCAGCGCCTGACCAAGTCAAGTTTTCCTGTCATTTTCTGTGAGCCTGTCACATGATTGCATAATTATAAATAGCAGTTACAAGCTTGCTGCTTTTTCTTTTCTACTCTACTCCCTTTTCCTGCGAAGATGTAACCTTAAGGATTCTCGTCTCAACCACGTACAGTCAGACGTCAAAAGCATATTTGCATATGCACAAAAGTACGAACTTTTCCAATCTACATTACAAACATGCAGAACATTTCCAAACACACAATAAGAAATTTTCTCTTAGAAACATTCTTCTAAAGCTACAGTTTATTCAGCATTTCTCAGCTTTCTAATTAATTCAACCTTTGTGAGCTGAGATGAAAATATTCACTGTCTAAGGGACGTAACACAAACAAAACTAACCTCTACGTATGTACATCAAGACACAAAAATAAATACAAATATTATTGTTTTAAAACCAATTTTGTTTCTTCTTGTATTTCATGTTTTGTGGTATTTTACGTTAAATATAAATTGTGTGGTCATGTTATTCACGCAGCCATAAACAGACATCTACAAATGGTCCATCCTTACTAACATACTACTACATATGGTAACCCCACGTCCTCTACAATCTCTTATTGTGAAGTGAACACAACAGATAAGGCTGGAGTTTGAACTTAGATTGTTAATTCTACGTTCTTCTCCAATCCATTAGGAAATATAATACTATTTCCTGATCATATTATTCACGATTTTGAATTAACAATAATTTTCCACTTAGATTTGCTACCACATAAGGCTAGACTGAAGTCTATTCTGCTATTTAACCCATAGCCAGGGGGAGAAGAAATGGATTCATACTTTTTCAAAAGGGCATTTGTTCAAATTTAAACTTGGCTCACAGCTTTCCATATTGATAACTTCTAAATGATAAGTCCACCTTAAATATTAGTGATTTTGCTTTCACTCTGACGTAATCACAGTCACTGTTTATGAGTTGAAACTGGAACACAGTTGGTTTTTGTTCGGATGTTATTCTCTCGAAAGTCGATCACGTAACATTATTTGAATATTTTAGGAAATTCAATCGGTTCTTGACTCTCAGTGAAACAAGGCAAAATGATGCAAGGGAGACAATTTGAAGTCAGGAGGTAAAACGAAATATCTGATCTTGATTACGTCCCTTACATCTTTTATGTATCCTGTCTAGAGTGTTGGTGATCATGGATTTCCACGACTTCCAAGGTTTTCTTGGTCTAAGTAATTTTTTGTTTCTTTACCATGATGGGAAAATTAACTATAAAAAAAAAAATACTAAACCTCAAACGTAGTTTCCAGTCTTTTGTGTGTGTGTGTGTGTGTGTGTGTGTGTGTGTGTGTGTCTGTGTATACACACAGATTATATATAATATATATATATATAATCTGGGTGTGTGTGCATATATATATATATATATATATATATATATATATATATATATATATATATATATATGTGTGTGTGTGTGTGTATATATATATATATATATAGCTTATATATATAATAAAAAGGCTTAAACACTAATATTCCATGGTCATATTTTATTCCATTGGAATCGTAAATACGATCCAATTCATCAGACCTACAAATTCAAAAAGAAAACAGAAAAAAACCTACTCCGGAAATAAAAATAGAATTTAGAGAGAGTGTAAGTATGAGAGTGTGGGACGAATGTTAGTTCATAAGAGAGGGGTAATATAGGGGTGAATTTAACAGAGAGGGTTTTTTTATATAAAACTAGGTGTGAGTGGAAGTGGGGAAACAAAGATTGTAGTCGGATGTCTAATACAATAAAGATAAATTTTGTGGTGACATACACACACCATGGCCGATCAAATCTTAAAGAAGGAGGGAGAGGTAAGGAAAGAAGTGATGGGGAAGAAAGATGGGGCGGGTGAAATTAAAATTGAAAGGGACGCTGTGTAATTGAGAAAATTTGACAAAAATAATATCGACTACAGGTTACAAATCAAATATAAACATATAAAGAATAAATATGACGATTATCTAATCTAGCAAGGACTTATATTTTTATGTTCAAAACGCATGCAAATACACACATACACAATAACTTATACACATATATACATACACATCGCCGTGTACCAACATACATACATATACCCATGTACACATACACATATATCCACATATTCACACAAATACACACATACATATACATACACATATACATATATCTGATTCAATATATTATGGATCTGTTATGTGTTTTCTGATAACCACACATTTTGTCTTCTTATAATTAAGTCTTTTCTTCTTGCTTTCCTTTCTGTTTTTACACTTACATTATTCCTTCTGTGTCTGCCATTAACTCATTTGCATTTGTGGATGATGGATGTCACTTATCTTCATTTGACATCACTGACAATGAATAGAGAAATTGCTGTAGTTCTTTTTTTTTTTTTTTTTTTTTATCATGCTTAGCTTAGTATGGTACAAGGCCTAATTAAGGGAAAGGAAGTTATTAAGATGATATTGATTTTTATCTTCCAAGTAGGGAGTATCTGCCTTTTAAAATTCTGCATTTAAAATGTTGATTTTTACCTGAACACTGATTTTGGCAAGCTACTAAGCCCTTGGCATGATTATGCTTATTAATAAAAAAATTAAAAAAAGAATTCCATGTTTCTTCAGGATGTAGAAAATTATGGCTCTCCACAGATTCCTTTTCTTCATTACCTGTCATTTGCTATGCATTCTTAGAAAAGGTAGTGCAGTGGTTTCCCGTTGCTTTCTCAATGGTTTTGAATTCAGAGTTTTCCTTTTAGACTAGTTGTCACCCAAAGCTAGAGAGCCCACTCTAATTAGCTATTTAATTCATAGATGGGGGAAAGAAGAGGTAGTTATACTTTTCCTGAGAGTATTAGTGCAAAAGTGAATGCATCAGATTAGTCTGTAATCTGAACTCAGCCAATTTTACAGTTATACTAGCTGCACATATCTCACTGACACCAATCATATGAATTATTAAATTCCAATGATAAGTTGGCAAATTTAAAGAAAGCATTAATGGAAGTATTTTTTGGTATGTGAAGACATTCTGCTACACAGATTGGTTAAGCAGAACACTATAAAAAGGTATTGTATTTAAAATATTCTCTGAGGTTGAGAAATGAAGAGAAACCAAGAAAAATTAAAATGAAATATTAGAACAAATATAAAAGTATCTGTCTATATTTTTCGCAATGACACATTATGTACACTATTTACATTATTCAGACTATTGTCCTCATCTTTGTTGCCATACTTATTACACGTTTCAGCCATTGTATACTCGGCCTTCTTCAGGTGGTTGGAATGTCGAACTGAAACCTTTTTTTTGCGCACTAGGATAGACTGTTCTAATTCCACGTGCTATGTCTAATGAATATCAGTTATCTCCTGTTAATTCACCTCTCCAAGTTCTCCACTGTCTTAACCAGGTATTGAACTGAAATAAAGGATTCAGTTTGACATTCCAATCACCTGAAGGAGGTATTGAACTCACAACTCTTTGGGATCTGTCAATGTGCCATGTGTCCTTAAGGACATTTAAAAATTTAAAAAATTATTATCATATTCAAATTTTTACACCTAATTAACTTCAAATAACATTATATAATGTAACATTGTGAAGAAAAACTTTAAAAATCTTGATAAATTAAGATTTGGTAAAGTGAAAGAAAATCAAATTATTGCAGACATACTGTTAGAACATATACTGTTTATGAATCGGTTTTAAATAAAATAAGGACATCTTTTTAATGAATTTTATTAGGAAGATATACCAACTGAGTGGATAGCAACTTAAAATAAAATTTAATTGTAATTTCCAGACAAAAATAAAAAATTTCACATCATTTAAAAACAATATGAAGTTATTTATCTGCAAAGTTTCAGCTTTTAAGCATGTTTATTTCTAAGGTTATTTGAAATTTCCCACTCTTCGAGTAACACACTTTAGAACTGAGCCAAGCATTTTTTGTTAAATAATTGTAAGCATATGTGGTATAAATAAAAGGACAATGTATAAAGTAGTCAGTGAGAGTTTGTGTAATAGCCTGAGTAGCAACTTGATGTAACAGTCTGAGTTAAAGTCATTAAGAAATCTTCCTGTTCTGATCTATCAGGTCATTCCATAAGTTCTGTCCGAATTTTACCTATTTTTAAAATGAACATAATTTAAAGAGTATTTTATAATGTCTACTGGAGCTGAACATTATTTTTATGTTTAGATGAATTTAAACTGATCAAATTTTATTTCAGAGAACAATAAAATTAAATTTTGTTTGATTAAAACCCTGGTAAGATGGAAGTACCCAAGAATCATTTGCGGCACATAATGCTTTATGAGTTCAAGAAAGGAAACTCAGCAGCCAAAGCGGCTAGAAACATTTACTCAGTTTATGGAGAGGAATGTGTGAATGGAAGAACTTGCAGAAAATGGTTTGCAAAATTCAGAGGTGGAGATTTCACCCTTGAAGATCGAACCGGACGTCGAGTTGAGTTTGATGAAAAGCTTCTTGAAGCAGCCCTTGAAGAAAATCCTGCTTTATCAGTTGAGGAATTGGCAGTGGTTCTCAGTTCAAACCATACAACTGTTCATCGTCATCTTCAACAACTTGGAAAAGTTCCTAAACTTGGAAAATAGGTGCCTCATGAATTGTCTGAAAACAACCTTAAATCCCTAGTTGACATCTGCTCTTCTCTCTATTCTCGCCAACTTGTTTCACCTTTTTTGGATGGACTTGTGACTGGCGACAAAAAATGGATCTTTTATCGAAATGTTAAGACAGTGGCTTGGTAAAGAGTAAGGACCCCAGCCACAGCCGAGAAGGGAACTTCATAGGCAAAAGGTTCGGTTCTTCTTTCAATCTGGTGGGATTGCCAAGGAATAATCCACTTTGAATTCTTAGGACCTAATGCAACAATTAAGGCTCAAATATACTGTCAGCAATTAGAGCGTTTGAACCAAGCTTTGAGGAAAAAAAGACCTGCTCTAGTGAATCGAAAAGGGGTAATGCGCGATCACACACAGCAAGAATCACATCACAAAAGATCAAAGAACTTGGTTGGCAGAAAATTCCTCATCCACCTTATTCTCCTGATCTTGCTCCTTCAGACTACCATTTGTTTTGTAACTTACAAAATCATTTGGAAGAAACAGCTTTTGTAACACAGGAAGAGGTTAAAACTGACATTTGTGAGTTCTTTGAATCAAAGCCAAAAGAATTTTACAGTAATGGAATTAGTAAGCTTGTTAATAGATGGAAGGAAGTCATAGATAATCAGGGAAAATACATTGTTGATTGAATCTGTAATTAAATGTAACATTTGATCACTTGTTTTCTTTATTCAAAATTCGGACAGAACTTATGGGATGACCTGATATTTCCTGTTGAACAAAATGAAGAAACTGGACTTCAAAAAAAAAAAAAAAACAGTTTCTGGAATATAAAAATTTTGAATTTTTAACTTTATCTGTTTTCTTCTTTTCCTTTGCTTTTTCTTTGTGGATAGTTTGATATTTTTATGGGGCCAAACTTTTTACCCGGTCAACCATCTGCATTGTTTGGGCAATGGGCTTTTTCTGAGAAAATTCAGTGAGAAAATCCTTAGCATATTTTTGCAACAAATTTTGTCAGTAAGGGCATTAACTTTGCTCTTAATTTCCAGCAGTTCAATAAATACACGAATACTGAATTAGTAGACTTATAAATATGTTTATAAGGTGTATAATGCAGTGTCTATAAGTAATCTGTACTGGCATTAAATGTGCTTGTCCTTTAAGGAGTTTAGTTGCTGAGATGATAAAATTATTATGCAGAATGTGTAAATGTTACTGGAGGTGATTTGGGCCAAATAGGTTAACATTGCAGCAGTATGTGATTAAAATAGAAACTCCTTTGATAGCACAGTAATGGCTGAACAATAGGCAAATAAAATTAAAAGAATAATTCAAAAGAGAAAAAAGTAATGGAGTGGACTTGTAGATACTACCTCCATTAAACAAATGATAGAATAATGTTATATAGCATTGCTAGTAATAGATGAGCTATGGAAGAAAGGTATATTCCTATTTTGTTTTCCTCACTCCATTATGGGCATTCTTATATCCATAAAAAGTAACACATTAATACACAAACAGAATTGAATAGCTAAAAAGAAAAGGAATGACATACTTTCTCAGAGAGTTTTATATACAGTTATACACATATTTATACTTGTTCCACTCAGAGAAACTATAACACATGTATATTTCACAAGCAGTGTGAAAATGACAAAAAGATTAAGGGTCTTACTTTTAATAATTCCCAGTGGAAATTTGAGCTGCAAGAGGGTTCTTCTATGTTTCTGGAGAAGCCACATTTAGGATTCCCAATGTAGACATTCAAATGGGTTGTATTTATCTTCTATGTCATTAGTGAGGATGTATTCTTCAATTGGAGATCAGTGAATCATGGGTTTTTTCCCAACATGAGGATGGTGAGCCAGAGATAGTTTCTGTATCTGATGAAGACCTATTTCAAAAGGAAAATGGCACCATGTGTTTGTAAGCTGCCTGACATGGCAGCTGATTGGCCCATGCTAAAAAAAAGTAACTAATCAATTTGACTCCTGATAGCTGACTGATGGATTTGCCATTTTCATCAGTCTTAAATGATGTTACTAATCATCCATCATGTGATCCATGTGACTTGGCCAAAAGGAGATGATCACTTTTTGTATCCCTACACTATTAAACCTGGAAATATTATGAACTAGTTACCCCAGTGAAACCTGTACAAAATATGAAAATACAATATAACCTAGATGTTAGTGCCTGAGTAGGTATTATAGCAGAACTGAGCAACAAGTTGTAATGGTTGAGGCTTTCAAAAGGAATAAATTTCAACACAGGGAAGATTTTTACATTTATATTATTTTATTAATAACAATACAAAAAACAAAATCTTCTTTGTACATAGATAACTGAAAAAGAAAAAAAAAACATTTTTGACTTTGCTGTATGAGATGAACCACATGGCAGGGGGACTAAGTCTTCTCAGGAAGATAGACTGGACAAGACTCTTACCTATCATATTCTAGAATGAAAAAAGAGCTTATGTCCTTTTTATAGGAAAGGAAGACTGAACAAGACTTCTATCTACCACATTGTAGAACAAAGAGAGAGTTTATCTTTCCTTTTATAGTCCTACACAGCAGCAAAAATAGAAAATATTGCTAAGTGCTACAAGGGATAGGAAGTAGTTGAGAGCTATGATCGCTCACATGATTAAGGGACACAGCACATAAAAGAATATATCACACTTTCCAAGAGGAATTCTAGCTGTGAAACAGGGGGGGGTTAATGTTTATATTATTTTTCAAATGAGACTGATTATTGAGTTAGCTGGGGGACAACATTTTTAGAGTTGATAGAACAAGTGAATTACCTGATAGATATTCAATGCTTTATAGATTGCAGCCACTAACCTCCACATATAATTTAGACCTCCATTTGTAATAGAAAGCCATAAAGTCAGTTGCAGACAGGATAATATCTTCATGGATGATAGAAAAATTGAATTAGTGTATAGATTTTTAATGCTTTGTAGATTGAGACCACAATCCTTTAAGTTTTCTGTATGTGACTTGCAATAAAAAGTCATTGAAAGGTTAGAGAGCAGACAGAAAAGCATATCCATGAAAAATCAGTTATTATTTTTCAAATGACAAAAGCCAGGAGATAAACTGAATAAAAGTATGTATCTCTTATTTATTTTTGTTTATGCTTGAAAGAGCAATAGCAGTTAGTGGATTTGAGAAACCTATTTTCCTGAAAAATTGTTTTAAGAGAAATATTTTATGAATTTTATCCAAAAGTGGTTGTTCAATCAATGAATGCTAAATGTTTCCTTATAGGGAATATTACCATTAGACATGAGAAAAGATGCTACACATTCATCTCAGCTTGATTGCCAGGGAGTGGAAAAAAAAGCTTTGTTAGTGTAGCATTGGATCCTCAGTCAATGAATGCTGAATGTTTCCTTATATGAAATATTACCAATGCCATTGCCATTAGACATGAGAAAAGATGCTACACATTCATCTCAGCTTGATTGCCAGGGAGTGGAAAAAAAAAAAGCTTTGTTAGTGTAGCATTGGATCCTCAGTCAATGAATGCTGAATGTTTCCTTATTATTAGAGATGAGAATAAATACTACATTTGGTATTTACTAATCTTCCTCCACAATAATGGGATATGGCACAAGTTAGGTTTTGAGAGGAGAGCCCAATCACGTGCATATGAACCAAGTTTCAATAAATGGCGTCAATATTCCACTGACCCACCCTATTTGTTGCAGGGTTGGAATCTCCAGGACCATTCAGCATTCATTTATTTTTTGTGTTCAGTCCAAACAGAGAAACCCAATTGAGTGGGCTTACTGCTACATCATATTGAAATACTAGTTCTTGTATGATTTACCAAAGTTAAGCAATGTTGAGTCTGGTCAGTGTCAAGATGAGTGACAGCTTGAGAATACCAGGTGCTGTAAGCTTGGATGTGAAGGTGGGGTAATGAATATCAGCTCAGAATTGTTAATTGGAGAGCAGACTTTCAGTTTTGTTTTGTTATATTCACTTGGGCAAATACTCTTGGGAATGATATGAATGCACCTTCTCCCCTCAGCTATGGGTTAATTAGTAAGAATTATATGACTAAATCATTGTCTTCAAATACAAAAAAAAAAAAAAAATTTACAATCTAAAAATATTTTCTGGCTTTAAATAGCCTCTAAAGTGTTCATAATTTGTAGAAAATGTATCCATCAGTCAATGAACAATCAAATTGTTGGATTTTTTTCAACTGGAAATTATTGGAGAGACCAAAAGCTACTTCAAAACCAAAGGTCATTTTCAACACTAACCATTTTATATCTCCCTTTTAACACCATCACTGGATGTTATTTAAACTTAAATTAGAGATTGCAAAAATGTGAAGAATGCTTGGAACTCATTTCATTAAACAAAAGATGTGTATATGGACACCTAGCCTTTTTTTCTATTTTTTTTTTTTTAACCTTTAGCAGGTTATTTTTGGACTATAATCATGACATTCTGATACAAGCCCAACTATTTAACCCATAGCTGGTGGAGAAAAGGTGGATTCATACCTTTCCCAAGGGTATTTGCATGTAAGTAAATATATTGAACCTGACCAGAACTGGAACTCATCTCTCCAGTTTGACCAGACTTGTTGTTGCTTAAATTCAGTGATCAAATGAGAACCAGTATTTCAACATACATACATACATACATATATATATATAAGCAATCTACTATTATGGTTATATGATTTTTGTACTGTATCTAGTTTCAAGGCATTACATTAAAAATGACATGAAGCCAATTGCACCAGGGTTTTTTTTGGGGTTTTTTTTTTTTTTTTAAAGAGATTAAAGTGTTTTAACAGGTGACAGAAATTGAAGTAGTAGTGAAAGATGCCATTTAAAAGCTAAGCAAAGCATTAAGAAACAGGAAAATTTAATTAGAAACAAAGAAACGAGTGCTGAACTGCTATGTAATATTATTTCTCCTTTAAGGTAGTGAAGGCTGAAGACAATTGAAATTTCTGCAACACATAATGAAGATGGGCTTGGAGAATTTAACACTCGCAAGATATAGTGAAGGCAAGTAGCACAGAGAAAAACTGAGTAAACTACTTTAAGTGCTTGTCTAAATGGACAACAGAACAGGAAGTGGAAGGGATAGCAAGAAAGAAACATTGCTATTGGCTACAAAGGATAGGAAGTTGTGAAGAGCCATGATTACCTACATCACTTGTTATCATGCTGATTTTGCTCTACCGAAAACTCATTTTCATTTTTCTCTATTTTTTTTAATCTTTAAATTTTATTAATTTATTTTTTTTCTCCCTCTACCCGTCAGTGTGTTTGACCATAGTAACACATTTTGTCCTAATCATTCTAACCTATTTGATGGTTTAGTTAGAAATCCCGGTTTGAAAGAAAAATCAGAAAAGGGCTGTCCAAGAATGTACTTCTGAGGTCTCATCTTGGGTTAAAGCTGGAATCAACGCTTTTATCCCCTCAAGGAAATATAGGGTCAAGTCATGCTCCTCCCCCAGGTTCTCCGCTGCTTGCTCAGCTGCCATCGCCCATAGGAACCACTTCTTTCACCTATTTCATAGCGACATGTCTGACTGCAATAGACGTCTCTTTGCCTCCGCCCGTAACTAGTGTAAGCGTGTCCTCAACGATGCTAAGTCACTATTTGTTGCTCAGATGAAGGAGCATATTGCATCTTGCAAATTTGGCTCCAAAGATTATTGGCGTCTCTGCAAGAGCGTATTGAACAATTGCAAACCCTCTATACCTTCTTTGTTCAACCAGTTCGAAGTCCTGACCTCCTCTGCAGACAAGGCTGAATGCTTTACTCAGAAATTTTCATTCAACTCAACGCTTCCGGTGTACCCATACCTGACTTCCCTCTTAGAACTGAGGCCATATTGAGTGGGTTACACATAACCCTGTCTTTGGTATTGGGTGTTATCTCCAATTTAGACCCCAACAAGGGTAGTGGTGGAGATGGGATACCAGCCATTGTCTTGAAGAAATGTGCACCTGAACTGGCGCCCACCCTCTTGAAACTATATAACTACTGCCTCAAGGAATTTTGTTTTCCTGACTGCTGGAAGTCCTCTTTGATTGTTCCTGTCTTCAAGAACTCTGGAAACCCCTCTGACCCTTCTAACTACTCTCCTATCAGTCTCCTACCCTTCTTCGGCAAAGTCTTTGAAGTCCTAATCAATACCGGTGTGGTTAACCACCTCACATTCCATGATCTGCTCTCAGACAAGCAATATAGCTTTGGCTTTGCTCGATCTACAGCTGATGTGCTTATGGCCATCACTGAAACTGTCTACCAAGCTCTTCAAAATAATGGAGAAGCTCATGCTGTGGCCCTAGACATCTCCAAAGCGTTTCATAGGGTTTGGCATGCCGGCCTTCTTTGCAAGCTCCAGGGTTATGGCATTACAGGTCGATTGTTTGACCTAATACAATCATTCCTGTCAAACTGTGAATTGAAGGTCGTTCTCAACGGATTCTCCTCCAGTTCCTATCCCACGAACGCAGGTGTTCCTCAAGACTCCATCCTAGGCCCCACTCTATTCCTTATCTACATAAATTACCTTCCTGACACCATAAATTCCCAAGTTGGCATCTACGCGGATGACACCACAATTTATTCCTGCCTCAAGAACAAATCTAGTGTCACTGACAAAACTAACCTGGCCGTGCATCTCGAAAAGGACCTCTAATCAGTTGTGAACTGGGGCAGAAATTGGCTGGTCAACTTTAATGCTTCAAAAACAAAACTGCTCTCTATTAATCACCACAGAGATTCTTCCTTGCCCTCCACTAGAATGTCTGACGCTCAACTTCTCAAGAGCAACTCTCTGCAACTGCCTGGTCTCACGTTGACTGCTGACCTGAGATGGAACAAATACATTGAGACAATTGCCTCGTCCACCGCAAGGAAAGTTGGCTCCCTGTGCCGTGCCAGGAAATTTTTCTCCCCAGAATCGATCCTTCAGATCTACAAATCAACAATTCACCCTTACATGGAGTATTGCTGCCATATATGGTCTGGAGCCCCTTCTGTTTGCCTCAGGGTTCTTGATAGGCTTCAGAGGCAGATATGCAATATAATTGGCCCTGCTCTGGGATCTCGTCTAAAGTCACTTTCTCACAGACGCGCTGTCGCCTCTCTCTGTCTGTTTTACAAATACTTTCATGGCATTTGCTCTGAGGAGCTGCATTCGCTGGTTCCCAGACTTCATGAGTTTAAGCGCCCTACGAGGCTGGCATCCCGCTCTCACTCTTTCACTGTCGAAACTACTAAATGTAGCCGTCTCTTCTACTCCAATAGCTTCATGTCTTGCATCTCTCTTCTGTGGAACTCCCTTCCCTATTCCAGTTTCCCTGAGAGCTATAATCTCTAGCTATTCAAATGCAATGTCAGTCGACATCTCCAGTTGCCATCCTTTCTTCTATCGCTCCTATCTGATCTTGCTCCAAATTTTCTGTAACCCCTTCTGTCCTAGTGGCTTCTCGCCTTGCTTGGGGGGGGGAGAAACGCTTAAAAAAAAAATCCTACAGGGACATGACACATGCAAAGAAGTGTCAGTTTAGTCTTTGCAGGATCGAGCTTAATTTTCTAACCATTGAGCTGTCAGTAATTTCTGCATTAATAAAATTTAACCTTGAAGGCAACTTACTGGGGTTAAATTACAAGTAATTTTAAATTAGATAAAAAATATATGCATAGTATTGCAGCTCAGACTAGACACCAGGTTCATTCTCAGAGTGCAGCTTCTTTCAGCCAAATGCTTGTGGCTTAAAAATAACCCTTCACCCCTAATCATTACCCATGAAATAAAACCCATGAGGGTTTGTATTAGGTTGGTGCAAAAATAATGTCGTTTTCTCACATAGTAACATATGTGAGGAAACGACATTATTTTTGCACCAACCTAATAGCAGTAAACAGATTTTATTGTAATCTACTGCTATAGACAAGCAAAGATGAATTGTAGGTGATGAGGGAGGTGAACAGTATAACTGGCATCTGTCATCCTCTATGGAAAATTGCAGTCTCCATGACTTTTCATGGGCAGTGGTCACTGTCTTATAGAGAATATTGTTCTTTTCTTTCTTCTCTCTGTCTAAAAATGTAATTTATTTTCATTCAGCGATCCTCTTTGACCCATCCACTTGCAATGTACTTGTGAAATCCAGTTCACTTACTGATAACCATCATGGAAAATGAATGTCTGTATCTATTTTTGTGACAAGTCCAGCTGTTTTCCATTTAATAAGATATCAGCAAACAGATATCACAACAAAAGTAATTGCAACAAAATTTCATTGAGTTTCATTCTGTCACCAACAATTGTGAATTCCTTTCAAATAACTGAAATACTCTTCTGTCAGTTCAATACATATAAATTGATAAAAAGGCTCCAATTATCACTTTCAAAAATTAAAACTAAAATAACTTTCTGTACACACTTGAGGGCAACTATTTTTCTTCTGTGACTGCTGTAACTATATTCAGTTCATTAAATAAGTAATAAAATGCCATCTGTGGTTAGAATATACATAAAAATGTTAAAAAGTAGTATCTTCTATGTGCAATGCCATTTCAGGTCATGGGTTAACATATTTCTCTATAATTTCCTGATTTTATTTTTTAAGCTTTTAATAAATTTTGTCTTTTTGTCATTTCTCCCAAATCCTGTTTTGCTATATTTTGCCCAAGATCACTAAGTAGGTTATGCGCTGTTTTTTGCTGTCTCAACTTCAATCTGTCCTGTTAGTATAAAATTTCCCAAGCCCTCTTTCCTTCATTTACTAAGAAATTCCAACTGTCTCTTCCTTATGTTAAGTATAACTATACTTTTTGTCTCTGCTTTCTCTAAAACGTTGTTGCTCACAGATTCAGTCCATGGTATTTTCAGTATTCTGTAGAACCACATTTTTGTTGTTTCAAGTCTCCTCTTTATCTGTGAGGAGATTGTACAGTATTCACTGCCATGTAGGAGGATTGACGTTAATAGTATTACTTTTCTTTTTTTTTTTTTAATTCTTTCACTCTCATGGGAATGTTGATATATCATCACACTTTGTAAGTTACTAGATTAGCTATGGAAGAAAGAAATATTCTCCTTGTTTCCATTTCCCCTATTATAGGCATTATCATATCCATGATGTAACAACTTATTTTATCAATGAAATGGAATGAAATAGCTGAAAGAAAAGGAATGACAAACCTGCTTTATTCTCAGATTTTTATACCACAAAGTCATGTATAAAGAGTCTTACCTATAATAATTCCCAATGGAAATTGAAGCTGCCAGAGATTCTTGTGTATTTCTGGAGAAGCCATATTTAGGATTCCATATTCGAGCAGGATGGATTTATCTGCTTTGTCATGAGCAAAGACCTATTCTGCAAACTGGAAAACCACAAGAACTGGGCCTTCACAAATTGAAGACTGCAAGCCAGATTCTATATCTCAAGATATATTTCTATAGAAAAACAGTGCCATGCCATGGGCTTGTAAGTTGCACCATGTGGCAGCTGGCTGGCCCATGCTGAGCAAACAACTTGTGTCTTGACTCCAGGGAGTTAACAGAAGGATTAGCCACTTTTGTTGTAATGTAATGTTACTAAGTGGCAGTTGCCTGGTCTACTTGACTTTATCTTCACTAAAGGGAGATGATTGACTTTTGTATCCCAGCAACTCCAAATAAGGTAATAAAGCCACTGAGACACAAGTGAGTGATGGTAAATGAGAAAATTTTGTTGAAAAGAAAGGCACATAGAAAAATATATCTTCCAGAGATTAATATCGGTTATGCTGATGGAAGGCAAAAAAATTAAAAAAAGAGTTCTTTAAGATGATTTATTATCATACAAGGTTTGAGCCCTAATTAAATTGGCTAGTGTGGTCATAAGATATATTCGACATAAAAAAAAAAACTAATTTATTTCTCTACATTTATTTCTCAAGTCAGGTTGAGACCTGCTGCTGTTAACACGGAACCCAGTACAACCTGCCACATGGGTAGGTGGTTGGTGTCTAAACCAGCTTCACCACTAGGTTCTCTGCTGGTCAGGAGGGTGGCATGCCACTCTACAGGATGTAAAACAAGACCTGTAAAGGTGAGGATAAGCTTCTTACAGGAGCCAGCAGATACATATATATATATATATATATATATATATATATATATATGATGGAGTCTTAGGCCTTGAATGCCATCCTGGGTATGATGATAAACTACATCCTCAGCAAGGCTTCTAATAGAGAGATTAGATGTGTTGAGGCACATGAAACCACCTCTTAATTGTAAATTGTTGTTCCCAGGTTCGCCTCAACCCAGGGTGGTAGTTCCTGTTAGGGTTCCAACTATGGATGAATAGCAAACCCCCAAACAAAAATCAAAACACTAGGATTGTATGAAAATACATTTTGATAGTAAAATTACCAACAATGTATTTTGATAGCAAACTCACCAGCAATATATTTTTATATAGTAGAATTGCCAACAATACATTTTTATAACAATCACTCCAACACCAAAAAAATATAAAAATACGTCTTTATAGTAAAATTACCAGCAATACATTTTAAAACCCAGTTATGCTCTTTAGATTTTAAACAGTTGGAATAAGAAATAGATTAAAGTTTGTAAATGTTATTTTTGTGAGGTGTAAGTGAGAAAATTTCTTCTCCCCTCTCTTTGTTTTTTTCTTTGTATGAATTCAACTTGAAAATGCAACACCAAAATTCAAACACTAGTAAAAGTTGATTTTCCAACATCTAAGCAATGCGTTAGGAAAAAGAAAAATTTTATTAGAACCAAAGAAAAAAATAGTGCTGGATTGTTATGTCATATCCATCTTTCCGTGTGGCAGTGAACCAGATAGATGAAGAGAAAACTTGTTTGGTTCATGGTAATCTCAGTATCCTTCTGTAGAATCATATTTCTGTACATTTGAGTATCTTCTTCATATGTGAGAAGATTGTCCAGCATTCACTACCATATAGGAAGACTGATATTATGTAGCCATTCGGTACTCTTTTCTTTGTTTGTAGTGAAATTTTTTAGTTTCTGTACAAAGCCAATACTGGCAGGTAATCACTCTCCTAACCTAGCGCCCTCACAATTCAATAATGGAAAGAATATCTTGTATTCTTTAATACCTCCAAAAACAAAGCTAATAATGTTTCAATGCTGCTAAATAGACCCTTGATTTAGTCCACTTCTGATAAATGGTTGTACTCTAAATGAGGCACCTTATTTTGAACATCTTTTGGAATGAAAGCTCACTCCAAACCTCAAGTGCAGCTCATATACTTTTACCATCTTTAAAGATGTTTCAAAAATTCTTTGTTTTGCACCAGAAACTACCTGTTCTGCTTCCCATTTATAAGCAGCAGGTGAATCCACAAATGGAGTATTGTTATCATATCTGTGGTGAAGATGTCCAGTCCTTGCTGTCCAGCTTTGATAGAGGTCAAAAGTGTTTACACAGCCATGTGGGTGATTAAATCATTTCCATGATGCAGCCACTGTCACAGATAAAACATTGTTCACCTCCTGCTAATCTATCACTGATTTCATGGTAAATCTACAGACAAGCTACATTCCTTGGTTCCACCAGTTCAAACCTCGGACACACTGTGACATAAACGGGATTGACATCCTCATTCCCTCTGTAGTCTATCACTAAGGAGCAAGTTTTACTCAGGCTCTTCTGTATAACTGCTAAATTTTGGAACTTACACCTAAGT
This sequence comes from Acanthosepion lycidas, assembly GCA_963932145.1. Classification (NCBI taxonomy): domain Eukaryota; kingdom Metazoa; phylum Mollusca; class Cephalopoda; order Sepiida; family Sepiidae; genus Acanthosepion; species Acanthosepion lycidas. Next base: position 42,565,995 of record OZ010577.1, on the reverse strand, counting down.
TTTCTTCCAAATCACTCAGCTCTTAATCTCTTCACATCTAGGATCAATTGTTATCACTCCTAGGTATATTCACTTCTTACTTTCTCCATCTACATCCTTACAACAACCTTATTCAGTAACACTCTACCTTGAGTGGCCTTTGGGCCTTGTATTAGGTGAACAATAGCAAAGAAAAAGATATTAAACACAAATGCTGGTATATGCAGCCTAAAAAACAAAACGTGTTGATGCTTAAAAATCCATTTTACCAGTAGAACCAAATGAGCAAATATGAAACTCTTAGATTCTCTTCTTGGTTGGGTTGAGAACTTTTCACGACCTTCTCAGAAGAATGAGATTGAGTGGATTTTTTTATCAAGGCAATGAGGATCCATCATTAACATGTAAGGTGGAATTTCAGGTTTTAGCTTGTTGTAGATTTGAATCCACCCACAATAAAAAAAATTTTAAAAAAAGGAAAGAAAAAAAGCAAGATGTGTTTAAATATAAAATTATAAGATATTTTTATTTTCATGTTTTTTTTTTTGGGTGGGGGTTACATCTAAATTTTTCTTAGCATGTATGAGTTTTCAAGTTCTTGCAGTCCTTTGTTTGTATTTCTTTTCCAAGATGAAAAGAAATGTGATTTCATTGTGTGTATGTATCAGAAAGAAAAGGCAACACAGAAAATGAGGAGGAAAATGTATCCTGTAGCTGGGTGAGGAAGAGTGTAAGTGTCCCATAGCTGGGTGAGGAAGACAGACAAATGAGCCAAGGAATTTCTTTTAAGTTTAGCATTATGAACTGTTGCCATCCCTTCTCTTTACTGGTTTGTCTGTCTAGAAGCTTTGCTTAAAAACACTTCAAAGGGATTAGGATGCATGTTTTTTTTTTATTGTTGGTGGGAATGTGACTTGTTGGTTGAAAAATATTAGATATTTATTTTCAAAGCATTAATTTATTAACCAGAACAATGAGCAATCCTCTGACTAAAAAAAAACATTTTGGTCATTTGGTGTTTGACTGTCTTGCTGTTTGTTTCCATTTTCACTCCACAAGTTTACTAAAATATCTGCTTTTTCTCTCACCTATTTCCTGATATTTAATATATTAACCTATTATTTAACTGCATGACATTCATAATCTTCTTTCTTTGTAACTATTTTCTCTGATGGTTAAGGGTTAGGACATAGTGTAGTCTTTTTAATTCAAAAAAAATATTTTTGCAAGGTTTTACTCTTTAGTAGACCCTAATATTTTGTAACTGTCATATGTCACTTCTCTTATTTGCTTTTTGGACCCTATTATTTGTTCATGTCATTTCCCCTGTCATATTCCTCTTGTGATACAATGAATACTTTGAAAAATATCTAAAATATATATATATATATATATATATATTATGAAATGGACAAAGTCCAACAATTATTTTAAGACATTTTTATGTTTAACATTCTTTTTATAGATACAAATATTTAAGTAAATGCACTGTTTATACTAAACAGTATTAAACAACATTTACCGGCCTGAATGTCCGAGAAATTTTATCCTCTCGGAGGATGAATATTTTCTGTGAAAATTTCTCAGACATTCAGGCCAGTAAATGTTGTTTAATACTGTTTAGTATAAACAGAGCATTTACTTAAATATTTGTATCTATAAAAAGAATGTGTAAACATAAAATGTCTTAAAATATATATATATTACATATATATATATATAAAGACATTTTTATGTTTATACATTCTTTTTATAGATACAAATATTTAAGTAAATGCTCTGTTTATAATAAACAAATGCTCCTCGGTGGCCTAATCAGTTAAAGGCACATCAGGCTATATGATGGTTCCATATAGAATACAGGTTTGATTCCTGTTGGAGAATGAAGATTTTCTATGAAGATTTCTTGGACATTCAAGCTGGTAAATGTTGTTTAATACTGTTTAGTATAAACAGAGCATTTACTTAAATATTTGTATCTATAAAAAGAATGTATAAACATAAAATGTCTTAAAATATATATATATATATATATATATATATAAAGCAACTGGCAAGATACTGTGGTTAAGTTTTTTATTTAATTTTTATTGTCCTTATAATTTTCTTCATTTCCAGATATTAATTTTCAGATAAGGACGAATAAACACGTCCCAAACCTAACATTCACAAACCACTTATAGACGTGTTTATATATCGATCTATATTCTCTTTATGCCTTTCTGAGCTTGAAACGAGTGCAATTGTCAACTCTTACACCTGGTAGAGGTGTTAGCCACCACTTGGGTACTTCAAGATGCCTCATTTTCTTAGTTACTATATTAAAAACAAATAAAAAAAACTTTGTCTGAAAAATGAAACTTTTCTCCCAAGATAATTGGTAGGGAATGGGTTAAGAGAAAGATTCTATGAATTTCAACTGACAGCAATGCTGTTCAGTCAATGAGTGCTAAGTGTTTTCTCTATGGAAATGGGTTATCTCCCCCTTACCACCATTATTTCATTTCTTCTTATATGATGTGCCATGTCATTTCTTGATGTGAGCAATCATGGCACTCAGTTATTTCTCCTTTGTAGCTCTTAGTAAATTTGTCTTTTTACTCTCTTAAGCCCTGTTCTGTCAACCCTTAATACAAGCTTGCTATGTGCTATTTTCTCTAATATGTTCTATGAGTATCAAATTTTCCAAACTCTCTTTTCTCATGTGACCTAGAAATTTCAAATCTCAATTTCTGATGTTAAATATAGGTGTGCTTTTGGTTTCTAATTTTTTCTTAAACTTCATAATTACTCACATATTCATTCAATGGTATTCTCAGCATCCTTCTGTAGAACCACATTTCTATGGCTTCTTTATCTGTGAGGAGATTGTCCAGTTTTCACTGCCATGTAAGAGGATTGATAGTAGATAACTGTTCAGTACAGTTTCTTTTTTTTTTTTTTTTTCCTAATGAATTTTTCCTTCGGTTACCTTTTGAAAGGCATATTCTGCTATTCCAGTGAACCTCTTGAATTTCAGTGTTACACTTTCCATCCTATGTGAAAACACTTCCCAGATAATTAAATTTTTGTATTTTCATATCTCCAATTTGTAATTGACATGGTGGGCTGATCCTTTGACTGGCAACCATACATTCTGTCTTCGATTTGCTATTTTTAAATAAAAAAAGCAAATATCAGGTACTTTTACAAAGAAGAAATCTGAAATGTTTTAAATAAGTTTTAACAACAGCTTAATCATGGGATTGGCTTCTATACATTGCTTCTCTTGTGCCCTTCTTATTAAAGAGTTGCATAGAAACGAGAAGAGTTTATTGCAGTAAGTTCAAAACAAACAACTTGGGTAGAATCCAGAAAAGCAGATCTGACACAATATAAGAGGTCTGAATAATACAAACCTCCTTTTATATTTACTATTTGTCCTATGTTTGCTTCACACGTTTGCTACATACCTGATTCTTCTTTTGTTATTACATTCTAAAGGATTGGCTCCTTGAGAAGATAAAGCCTTTGTGATGTCTGTTGTTTGGCCATTATGACAAGGTAAACCAATCCCTTGTCGCCTCCTCTTTAAGAGTTCCTTCTGTTTTATTTTATTTGAAAAAACAAAACCATTATTTACGTATTTTCACATTTCAGTCTTTCCAAACAAAGTGATGAGTTATTCCTTTTCAAAAAGAATGCGATGATTGCAATCCAATTACATATCAAAAACATAGCCTTATATACAACTATAACATATCCGCACTTGCATGCTGACAGAGGTGCCTGTAAAAGCTTATACATACATATGTGTTGGTTCTGGAAAGTCCTTGCCACATCTAAGAAACCCTTTAAAAACAATCAATTGTAAGGAAACAATTATTGCTGCTTTATAATCCCTCTGCATGCTTCTTGTTCTCTCATCCATTTGTTTTAATCATTTCAACCCAAACAGGGCAATAAAGCCACTAAGATGCAAGGGGTTATTAAGTGTGAGAATATGAAATTAAAAAACATTAAGGACAGCGAACAATAAAAGAACAAGAATTAAGAATACAGAAGAAAATGATTGACAATTAATTTATTCAATTATGTAGGTTATTCGTTATCTTCACTTGCCTTTGATATTTCCTGTGAGTGTTAAATTCTCCAAACCATCTCCATAATTTCTGCCGTCTCTTTCTGATTATCAAAAATTTCCATGTCATTTCTATTCTCCTTCAAACTTCCCTGTTTCTCACATGATCTGGTCATGACATTCTTAAACATTTTCTCTCTTGCTCTTTTTAAAGACTTTTTCTATATACTTGCGACATCTATGTTCTGCATTGTCTTTTTATCTGTACACATTTCTTATTAATCCTCTTTTGATTGGTTACAATTAAGATAGCCTCATTCTATTCAATCATGTTTCCACCAATCTGATCAGGCTGGTAATAGCAATGTATACCAGGGCAGGCAAGCTTAACTAGGCCATCAGTAGCAACACCTACAGCCATAAACAACAACCTTTTATATCTTAGAAAAAGAAAAAAAACAAATTTTTTTTTTTACTTATCACAACCACATATTTTCACCGTTTGTTGTTTTGTCACTTTTCTTTTTATTAATAGTAAAGCCGCCATTACATACTAATCCATAAATCAAAGTATTTGAAATATTTACTAATTCCACAAAATGTTTACTATGGGTTCAAGGTAGATGACATCATTTCATTCATTTCAATTCTCGATCATAGTTTCCCTCTTGAAATGAATTATATCGTCCTCTTTCTTGAAATACTTGATATTGTTTGTCCAAGATCATCAGTATCCCAACTATGGATACCTATGTCATCAGCATAGTGTCCCTTATCATTAGTACACTGGCTTCAGGAGGAAAAGCAAGAACTGCTTTCTATTTTTTAAATGATCAGTGCCCATCACTTCACATCCATGTTTGTATATGTACAAGTAATAGTCTAGGAAAAGACCAAATTCTCTGTTACAAAAATCATTGGCTTTATAGTCAGTCAGTAGCTCAGAAATGACTGATGTGAAACTGATTAGTCAGAAAATGTTTTATGACCCTGATATTTTGGAACTGTATTCCAGAAGTGGGTGCATGGAGTAGGACAAAATTAAGATCTGTGGATGTCAAAAGGAGCACTTCGGTTTGAGTTAAAGAATTGGAGTTCTTACAGAGTACTACAAGTTTTAGTAAATTAAAAAGGATAAGGGAATTGAACATGGAATAGCCTGTGCTTGGCTGTACTGATGTAATGGAATAACCTGTCACCCCAATGAGTGGCTACTCTAGAGGTAGTAATTGCCTATAAGTATCTGTAAGTCAATGGACTACAGAGTCTGGCTGGGATATTTTGAGTACAACCCAGACTTACTACTGGATTGATTTGCAACAACTTTGTACATAACTGTTGCTTTTATTCTTATTGTACTGGTTATACAATAAACCTTTTCTTAATTTATCCACCATGTTTGTCAAGTATATATTCCTATTAGCACAGAATATAACATTTACACAACACTAAATTGTTGCAAAGCATAAAAATTGACCTAAAAACACAAGTCATGTTCTTAAATGTTACATCAGATTGAGACTTTCATGTAGATGTCAATCATAGCAGCAAACTTGTTCAAAAGTATCTAATCTGTTATCCATATACAAATACTTTCTCATATTGATGGTTAAATGTGGCTTCAAGTGAATGAAGCTTGTACATCTTAGCAAGGATCATTCTTCTTTGAACCTTATTGATAGCTGCTACAGAATCAGAATCAAAGAATTATACTAAATAACAGAAACATCAATACTTAAGGACTTTCAAAAACAGCAACAACTAAAATAGATAGCACATGTAACTTGAAGAGGAAATGATCACAAAGATGTTGATGTTCCACACTACTTCAAGCAAAAAAACAAAAAAAAAACCTGGAAAGAGCAATAACAGTGGACTTGAGAAACCTATTTTCCCGAATAATTGTTTTAAAAGAAAGATTTTATACATTCCGACTTAATGTGGCATTCAGTGAATTCTGAAAGTTTCCTTATAAGGAAACAGATGCCATTACCATTTCTAAAGCTTTTGTTTAAGAATTATTTCTATGGCATAGTTATCTGATTTCACTCATTCTTTAGGTCAAGAATTTCAGTTAGCATCCACTCTTTTTCTTGTCTTTCTTTTGCTGAGATAACTTTCTTTGTAGTTGCAATAATGGCTTCCCTTAAGGTGTTCCACTTTGAGTTCCTGATATGTTAAGTTCCACATTCGTTCATATTTGTGTCTGGATATGTTTCTTTGAAAACTAAATCATTGTGTAGTTTGTCATATTACAATTTGTGTATTACTTGAAGCTTTTCATTTTTACCCTTAATTCACATATGACTGGGTGATCACACTGGCAGTCATTGCTTAGATATATTTCTACACATTTCTAAATCACTTAATCATTTAATTAAATATTGTACCTGATTACAATGCTACTTGCCAGGCTTTCCAAACCCACAAGTGTATTAAGTATTCTTCAAAGCAAATGTTGGTTATTACTTAGACACTCACTGTACAACAATTTTTATACACATTCATTGTATGAACTGAGTCCATATCTTTTTAATCATTTCACCCCAAGCAAGGCAATAAAAGCCTTTAGGATGCAAGGGTTTAGTGAGAGTGAAAGAGAGAAAGGTTAATAAAAGAATACAATTCAAGGAGACAAAGATTGTCATTACATTTAAATTTCTGAAGATCCTACTTGACAGCAAACGAAATCAGAATTCCATAAGTGAGAAATGGAATACAAGAAACTATTAGCATTTAACTTATGGTTACAACTTGCCAACCATTTAACTCTATCTCTCCTCCAGTTTTTGCATTTAGGCTCCTTCATAGTAACAACAATTTCTTGTGACTTATTCAGATACTAGCAGTATAACCTGTCTTTGACTGGGTCTTTCATTACTGGTAATTTTTGCCGTTCAGTTGGAGCAGTTTAAGTTTAGTCATCCCACCCAAAAATCAATATTAGTAACAACAATTGAGTGCAACTGAGGCACATCCCCAAATGAGGGGTTAACAATATGAATGGAGTGGAGCCTGAAATGGGCCGTTTTTGCATTCTCAATCTTGTAAGGAAGGAAACTCTTTCATGGACCATCATAATAATAATAATAATAATAATAATATACAATGATTTTTATTTATAATATCTTTTTTTTTATAATTCTAATAATCTTTTACGTTAGATTTCAACTCCCTAAATTGATTGTACGCTGTTCTTTACAGACATTAAATTTGGCCTTTGATTTTTGCACAAAGTGTAAAAAAAAAAAAAAAAAAAAAAAAAAAAAAATCAGTCTTTTCGATATTTTTTTTTTTTACTTTGTAATTTTTTTTCAGCCAATTTGGACTCAAAATCAGCACTGAAGAATTATCTTTCAAACAAAAAAATTCATTGAAATAGGATGAAAACTGGAAATGCATAAACAGCATCCAATCATGCATGGACACACACATTTTAAAAATTATAGATATAGATTTAGCATTATCACATTTTTTTGCAAAACTGAATTATGTCTTCTTGGTGATTTCTTATGTGAGTGTGTATTTAACTATTGTCTTACTGAAAGGCTTTCCTTTAAGCTTCACAAGAAATTCAGCTAACTTTTGTCAGCACCTAAAATGCATTACTCTTTCCTTTATCTAATATTATTCAGAAACCTATTTCATTTCTTTACCTTTCATCAGCATGGCTGATGCTAACCTTCAGAAGCGTGGCTCCTTGCTACTCCGTGGGCTGACATTTTTTACTGACATAAAATGGAAAGATTATATTGAATCAAATGTTAGGTCTTTCTCTACGAAAGTTGGTTACTAGACAATTTTTCTTGCCAGAATCTATCTTGTACATTTATAAGTCTTGTATATATTTATTTTTCTACATTAAGATTCACTCTGTACAAGGCCTGGTTGCCACTCAAAATAGGGGGTTATATTAAAGGGTAGTTTATATGGATAGGAGGGGAAGATAATGATTAAATCTAGACATGAACAGGTTAAGATTGTTGTGATCAGGGAAAAATCCTCTTGGGAGTCTGTTCCACATAGCAGTGGTTTGCAGGAAGAAGCAGTTTGAGTGGAACTTGCTTCTGATGGAATACAAAGGTAATGTGGGTGATTCTAGCCTTGAAGGCTAGACCTGACAGAACCAGAGAATGTAGTTTGTCTGAGTACTATCCATGGAAGTAGCAATAATGCAGTGAGAGACTTGCCGCAACCTGCTTCTCCTGCAAGGACTCTTAGATGCTTTTGATCTCTATCAAGACTGGGCAGCTTCCACCCAAATATGGCAACAGTACTCCCTTTTCAGCCTGATCTGGCTCTTATAAAGGTAGAGGATAGCATGAGGAGTCAGGTCCTTACTAGAGCAGTACAAGGAGTCCATCTTACCTGAATCCTTAGCCTTGGTTCGTATATAGAAGTTCTACTTGAGGTTTGGGTGGGAGTTTGAGACCCAATATTCTAGCTGTAAAGATTATACCTGGTGCAACCAGTAGTTCGTCTGAATAATTTCCATGGAAGTAGTGATAGAACAGTGAGAGGTCCCCCACATACTGTTTGTGAGAGGGAGGTTGGAAAATAATTTGTCTCTCACAAGGACTTGGAGACGTTTTTGAAATCTATCAAGACTGGAAAGTGAGGACTGGCCATACATGAGTTCGTGATTGTCGCTTATAAAATTTATGACATTTCTTTTCTCTTCTCTTACATATTTTCAGAATGTTAATAATAAATATGTCCATCCGCACAACTGTATACTGGGCATAACAGCAAAATTGTCCAATATTCAGAATAAGCTTTAAACCATTGTATCTTAGAAATGATTAAAGATATGTTACTGGAATTCTCCTAGGTTTTTATAACATTATTAGACTCTACTTTAAGCAATAAGAATGTATAATTACACTCAAAGATTAACAGAATAATCATGATAAAATTGATCATAAACGAAAATGATCTTCATCATTAATTAATCATAGCTAAGTATTAAAAGCTCATGAAGGATTGAAATATATATATATATATATATATATATATATATATATATATAAAATGTTATCCAGGATCATTTTCTAACTAATTCAAAATGATCTTCAGCCTCTTTAACTTTCTAACTTTCTGTCCTGAAATAACAAGGTGCCTCACACGTTTCATGTACAATTTCATTTTCAAGCCTTTTTTTCACTGCTCTTTAGAATATCATAGCTCAAACTCCTCTCTCATATGCCAAACATCTTATGGATTTAGTTGGATCTTTTCTAATTGATCTTTTTATCTCTAAGTTGAAATGATCATCCCTCTTCCTATTGTGACCTCTTGATCCAGTTTTCCTCTCTACTGTTCTCACTTTTTTAAAACTTGTTCAACATTCTCTTGATGGTTCTTGAATGAACTTTGAAGATGGAAACAAGAGTATGAATACTGGTACCATTACTGAAGGCCTGAATGATCTTTTTCCTCTCACCATTGCTCAGTTGAGAAGACAGTGGATATGACACAAAATGATTTTAACCTGTTCTCTTTCTAGCTGAATAACTATTTTTCAGTGATTCTTACAACTAGTACCAAGATGGCCTAAACTTATCTAAAAATCTGGAAAAAAAAGCAACTCAATTAGTTTCGTGGGTTTTTAGATATTAAACATTTTGTGGGATGGACAATTAGGCTGTTACATGATTTTGACAATTTTATTGTTACACCCTGTATACTCGAGTATAGTGCAAGTTTTTATGATTAGTTTTTAATGCAAAAAATGGGGGTTGCACTATACCCGAAGTAGGCATATACATGAGAAGGAAATCTCTGTCAATACTGAAAAGAACAATAACAATTTCTGGACTTGAGAAACGTATTTTCTTGAAAAATTATCTAAAAGATTTTATAAAGTTCAACCAAAAGTAGTACTGGCTACTTGGTTAATGAATACCAAATGTTTCCTTATAAGGAAACTGCTAATATTACCATTATTAGTTAAAACATTTTTTAAGTTTAAGTACTGATACATTGTACTAAGATCCCATGTCCTGACTAATCTTTGTAGCATGCTGTCATGCAATGACAGTTTGCAACATCTGTTGTACATGTCTCTCTTTACTGGGAATGGAGTCAGTTCCAGGAGAACTTACTCTTTTCACACTGTTATTTGATATTTGTCTGTTGTGAACTGCTATGGTTGTTTACCTTCTCCACAGGGATTTTATTGGGACACCACCTCTAGTTAGCAGCCTGTTAAATATTGAAGTTTACCTGCTCTTTGATATGTCTTATTTTCCTTCCTTTGGTGCAAAAACAATGTCGTTTTCTCACATATGTTACTATGTGAGAAAACAACATTATTTTTGCACCAACCTAATATTAAGTTTGTTCATCAACCTCCTCATACGAAACAAATTCTAGTAGCTGGGTTGGGATATTCACTGACAGTAAAATAAAAAAAAAATAATAGGATGACTATACCTTGGCTTGCCTTGATAAAATAAGATTTCCATGATCTTTGCAGTTCCTCTCAGCTGCAAAAGATATGTGCATTAGTCTGTGAGTCAGTACTAGTGAGGATTTGGAATAGTGTGGTGTCCACTTGACTAATTTATCATTTAGGACAGTGATTTATGTCTTTGCTCAGTGAGGCAAGATGTTGGCATTAAAATCTTTATGGTCATGGTTTTTCTGTTGAAGATTTCCTTTTCACATGCAGATGTCTGAATTTATTGTAGAGATCTGCTGTTCCTTCAAAGAAGTATTCTCAAGATGTTTGACCTGGACAGATTGAGGCTATAGATCTCACTCAGTTTACTTGCAAGAAATTTAGATTTATTTCCCTTTATGTAAGCTTACCATCACATAGTTTTCTTTGTGCTCTTTGGTTTCATTTAATCCCCCACCATGCCTGTATTTAGTAATGCTACCTGTGTTTTTTCATTCTCTTCTCTACAATGAACTTCACCCTGTACAAGGCCCAAGAGCCACTTTAGATAGAGGGTTATGAAATAAGAGGTCCCACCCCAAGCAAGGTGACAATACCACTAAGATGCAAGGGGCCACTGGAAGTAAAAATGAATGAAAAGACTTTAGAAGGAACTGGGAACACAATCTGAAACCAGAGCAAAGGGATAAGACTCTACTCCTGTTCAAAAAAACTGGGGAGGAGTATGAACCGGACAATAGGTGAATCTGTCTACTCTAGTAATGAGAAAAAAAAGTAAATAGTAAATAAAATTTCAGAATTTTAGGTAGAGATGTTAAAAATATAATGAAAGTAGATTTCAAAAAGAAGTAGAAACTCAATCCTAAATGGGGAAACAAGTGATAAACCACTACTCTTGTTCACAAGATCGGGGAGGAGTATGAACTGGATGATAGGCTAAACTATCTACGACAATTGAGGAAAAATATAAAATAAAATTAAATAAATGAATAAACAGTAAATAAAATTTGAGTATTTAGGCAAAGACATTTGAAATATAGCACTGAAGTAGTTTATTAGATTGAATAAATGTGTGAAAATTCAAATATGCTTTCATAATTCTGTTCAGATTAAAAGGTGTCCGTCACCAGATAAAAATAATGATTTTAAGCTATTAATAATTGCAAGAATGTCTTCTGCTATTATTACAAGTACTGTTCTCTACCCTTAATGGAAAATTACTTTTGTTGCTTAACTAACCAAATCCCCCCCCCCAAAAAAAAACAAAAATGGAACATCAGTTAGAAAGCATTTTCCAGATTTTCAATATAAAAAAATTCAATGGGAATAAAGTTAGAAATCCCTAAACGAAGGATACGCTATGAAATTCAAAATCAATAAAGTATTTTAGTCTTTACCCACACAAATGTAAATACTATCGAAATACACGGTAACCAAAAAGTCCTTGCTGTTTTTGATTTATTAGAAAAAAAAAAAAAAGGTATACAGCAAAAATGACATACAGTTAGTCCTCAAAGTAATTCACACCCAGAACATTTTGTGATTGTGCCTCCATCTGTGCAATGTCCTGGCAGTAAAAATCAGGTGTCTTAGATGTAGAGAAGTCTACCACAAGTCTGCTACATTTGAAGGATTTCTCATAAAGGTGATTGTCTAGGGAATAGAAGAGATAGTAACATGTTAGTGCAAGGTGTGGAGTGCAAAGTGGATAGCACAGTGTCTCCCATCCAAGCCGCCATATGGTATCCATGGCCACCTGTGCTACATAAGACCCAACATTGGTCCCTTCTATGTTAGTGCCTGTTGCACACATTCTAAGTGTTGCAAGTACAGATCTACAGTGATGGTTTGACCTGTTGGTAGTAACTTATAGTTTACCAGATACAGAGCATGATCTTGTGTGGGTGTAGATGTGGTCTTGTGGTATGAGACACAGGATCCTGTGGTGATACCCATATTTGACAATGTTCACCTATGACAAAAAGCAGGTCCTGTATGACACTCCCAAGCACTTGAGATAATGGTCCTTTGTTGTGCTGAGAAAGGAATGAGAAACAGACTGTCAATTGTTGCTGCTTCTTGTCTTCCAACAGTGTATAGTGTACCCACTTGCTCATCTTGTACACCTTCTCTATAAAGTGTAGGTGAAGTTCGACTACTTCATCAGAAACCTGGAAACATTAAGCAAGCTCACCACAGGTTTGGTTGTTGACCTCCTCCATGGCTACCTTCAAGGGCTCATGTTCCAAGACCTGTAGCAGGCGACTGTGGAATTCATCACAAAAAGTACAGATCTCTCATCCTGAAAGTCTGGAACCAATACCTGGCAGTGTGTTTACTCACAGCTTATCCCAAAACGCTTGGCATATTCAGCAAATTGATGTGGCTGTGGACAAGCTCACCTAAAAGTCATAAAGTAGACAGCCTTGTAAAAGCTGCTTCAGCACAGCCATTTTTCCTTGCCACTGTTCGAACTATAACTGATATGTGTATAATGCACCTGCATTGGTCAAGAACATTTGCCCCCACCATCCACACCACCACCGCTTTCTAGGTATGCAATGCACCCATTTTGAGTATCTTTGATCACTTATTCCCAAATAAGGCAAAAAAAAAAATAATGGCAATGCCTTTTTTTGGTTACTTTATAATTTCGCATTTGACCTGAAACTAAAGATTATCTTTTTTACCTGAAACTAAAGATTATCTTTTTTACCTGAAACTAAAGATTATCTTTTTTACCTGAAACTAAAGATTATCTTTTTTACCTGAAACTAAAGATTATCTTTTTTACCTGAAACTAAAGATTATCTTTTTTACCTGAAACTAAAGATTATCTTTTTTACCTGAAACTAAAGATTATCTTTTTTACCTGAAACTAAAGATTATCTTTTTTACCTGAAACTAAAGATTATCTTTTTTACCTGAAACTAAAGATTATCTTTTTTACCTGAAACTAAAGATTATCTTTTTTACCTGAAACTAAAGATTATCTTTTTTACCTGAAACTAAAGATTATCTTTTTTACCTGAAACTAAAGATTATCTTTTTTACCTGAAACTAAAGATTATCTTTTTTACCTGAAACTAAAGATTATCTTTTTTACCTGAAACTAAAGATTATCTTTTTTACCTGAAACTAAAGATTATCTTTTTTACCTGAAACTAAAGATTATCTTTTTTACCTGAAACTAAAGATTATCTTTTTACCAGGTTGGTGCAAAAATAATATCGGTTTTTGCTGTATTTTTAACGTCAAAAACCGACATTATTTTTCCACCAACCTAATACCTGAAACTAAAGATTATCTTCAGCGCCATTCTCTACCGTGCATGTTTGAAGCTTGTGTCTTTTGCTGATCCAAAAAGTTTTAAACAAGCAACAATTTAAAGAATGGCTGCTGCTTTTGTTACTCTTTGTAATAATATTGTCCTTGCCCACCCTCTCTTTAATTGAAAATTCTGAATAAATGCAAGACTAAAAAATGGAATGCACTCGTCTTCTCTAACTTATGACAAGTACTATATCATGTGAGGGATTAAGCATACTGACCTTTTTCAGTTACTTAAGCCAGATTATATGCTCTCTCTCTCTAAGAAAATGTAACACGTGGCAGTATGAACTACAGGTTGCATATGCAGGTGTTGAAGCAATACAAATATACTTGATCAGCCACCCTAAAAGATTGGTGTACTTGGAAATAATTACTCATTGTATATAATTTTCCTTACTGATAGCTGGAACTGGAGTTTCATGATAAAATACAATGTTCAGGTTCTGAATTAAAACGTTTGTCTTAACTCAGCACCTGAATATTGTGTTATGTATGAAGTTGTGCTGCCAGTGAGGAAAAAAAAAAGTATATTTATTAATATATAGTTTATAGTTCTATTATATTGCATCAGGCATAATTTTATTAGGTTGGTGCAAAAATAATGTCGTTTTTCTCATGTATGTTACTATGTGAGAAAACGACATTATTTTTGCCCCAACCTAATATTAACACCAGCACTCAATGTGTGAAATTATATATAATCAATTTTTTATTAAAAATATTCATATTCTTTTTGCTGTGATGTCATACATTCTTGTTCTGATTTCAATTGATAAATTTCTTAAACTTGAAGAAGTAAACAAAGCTGCTGTTCTTTTTTATTTTTATTTATTTATTTATTTATTTTTTTTGTATATAACTTTGAGATGTATCATTGTAAACATTCAATCATTTTTTCTCATTTTGATTCTTTTATCTGTTTTATTCTTTAGCCTTTCTTTGGTGAATGTGACTATATTTAAAAAAAAAAATGTCTTATTTTGATCAAAGCCTAACAGCAGATTTTGAGTCATTCTTCATTAATGTAACTCGCTTATAGAATTGTATAATCTTCCCTGACTATTTATCTCTGTGATACTTAATTCCACACTGATCCTACTGAAAGGATTTTTGTTTTAGATAAAAATAACAGATCAATTAATTTTTTAAACTATTTTCATTTTCACTGTTTTTAAATTCACAGCATTTTGGCTAATTCAAATTGTGGTCAACTTGAATTTTATTCATTGTTTATACTTAATCAGGATGTGTTACAAAATTTAACAAATACTGTCAATATATCTAAAAAAAATGTCAGGTAGTAAATCTGGTTTATCCAGAACAAATTCTGACACTTTTTCCTGAAAAGAACTTAAACAGCTGATTCCAAAATGCAGTGTTAAAAAAAGAAAAGTGATTTTTATATTTTCAATCTACTAAAAGAAAGTTACTAAAACATAATATTTTTTTCCTTATAATTTTAATTTGATTAAAAGATTGGAAAAAATATGCTTTTTTTTTTTTTTTTTTTTTTTTTTTTTTTTTTTGTAAAAAAACAAAAAAACAACAAAAAAAAAAACAAATGTAATTTTCACAAAAAATTCAGTGAAACTTGCATATACAGCAACACATCAAAGGTACATTTCTTCTTAAATATATCAGAAACTAGCAGAGGTCCCCAGGGTTGCTGGGGATATAATATATGATGGTCATGACTTTTTTTGGTACTATTTCTGATTAGTTCACCAGATCATGATGACATTTTATCTATTTTTAAGCATGGTGAAACTTTAATCTCTGTAATTACATTTGTTTTATCACTACACATCTACCTGCCAGAGTTTATTTGCATCATCCTGCTTTGGTCTGTCTGCATATGTGGCCATTAAATGAATTCTGAATGTTTATCGCAGGTGAGCATTTTATACCTGAACCATTCATGGTAGCAAAAGTGCCAGATTATAAAATTGCTAATAAAAATATGTCAGATTAAAAAATAAACTCAATTAATTCATTACCCATAGTGCATGCATGAAATTAAGTTTTCTCTCAGAGAAGAAGATTACCATTTTGTTGTTGCATCACAGAGCAGAAAAGAAAGAAACAGTTATGCCATTTTCTTTTATAGTCCTTAAACTGTGCGCTTAACAATTGTCTTGACAGACAAGGTGGAGATAATACCTACAGGCCAATTAAACTTTCCTAGTTTTCATTTGTGCATACATTTCAATTTGTTAAATATAAATTTATCAGGATCCATTACCATTGTCAAAATTAAAAATATTACACCCCCAACACCCATAGAAATTATGGGATTACTCTAATTTATCTGACAGAGGGACTTTTTTGAATGCTCATGAGTGTCATTGTTAAAGCAATATAAAGGAGAAGGTGCAAACCCTCTCTTTCATTCTGCAGGATGCCATAATGGCAAGACAAATCTCTTTCTTTCTCCCAGCAACTTCTTAGTCCCCTAGCAGGCTGTGTGACATTGCACACACATGATTATCGATACACTGCTTCCTATTCAAAAGATTGATGTGATGACAATATTTCCACCTTAAACTATGATAGAAGATATCTATATATATATATCTACAAAACAAGAAAATCAGACAGCACTGCTACAAACTCCCATAAGAAACTAGGTAACCTAATGTCATAAGTTTTTGAAATGAGCATTGTCACTCACTTTCTCACACATAGTAGAAGGTTAATAGTGTGTTGAAGAATGGATTTTTTCTCCTCTCTCCTATATTATACCTCTTAGTGTATTTGAATATATATGAAAGCCATAAGTCTCTTAAATTAATTTATTTTCAGATTGCTGAAATTTTCTACCAAATTTTGTTTCAACAAACTTCAACATAAAATGTAACTTTGGGTTTCCTTCAAAATATACACAATTTTACAATTACAATATGGTGATTCTACATCTGTACAGATGCAAAAGAGGCCTTGGAACATATAAAGATATGTTTGCCAATGTCAGTTACATCGGGTTATGAGTTTTTTCCTATTAGCAGTGGGGCACTTTGGCATGTCTAGTTATGTGCTTCTCTGTAACTGATAAAAATCCTGGTTTTTGTAAGATGCCTCATGCCAATAAAAGCAGGGGGAAAACCAGCAGGTGGAAAGACACATTGTCTTGTGAAGTCTGTCCTGTGTGAATTTTGTTCCTAAAGTTGTTGTGGTTTCTAAGGAAGTGTTAGTTTTGTTACCTCCCATGTTTTACCCCTCTCTGGCTATAACCCCCATAGCAGTTGGAAGATCAATTGGTTTGATGTTTCCCTGCTCCCCAATCTCAACACACTCTTGCTGTACATTACAACATAAAAATGATTTCGTTCATTTTTTTTTTAATTTTTTAAAAAATAACTTCACAAATAAAGTAATAATGCTGCTAAAATGTAAGGGCATACTTGGAATGAAAGAGAATGAGAAGACACAAGTTGTTAGAAAGAAAAATAAAAGAACAGAATTCAGGAAGACCGAGGATGGTGACTGCTATTGCATTTAAATTTTTTAATAACATAGGTTGCAGGTAAGCAAGAAACTAGAACAGTTCCACAGGCAAAAAGTGCAAGAAATTATTAGCATACAACTTAGGGTTATATCTAGCTAACTCAACAGTAAAATGATGAGACATATTTGCCAATCTAGCAGGATACTTCATGTAGTCAAGGTACTGATGAAGAAAGCTCATCAAAACAATTGCTCTGAAAATAATCATAGAAAAGAAAGAGGGCAGCCACATCACAGTGGTGAGATACTGACTGAAGTTGAGATGCCAGGTCAGGCTCAATAACATTATAAATCCTTTTTGGATTTTTCCAAGAATCTAGATATATTAGGAGCACCAGACCAGATATGGCTGCAATATTCAATGCATGGACAAATGCTAGATTTATTAATGTGTAAGATGGATTCTGGCAAGAAAAATTGTCTAGCACACCATAGTGGACTTTTTTTTTCTAGCAGCAAACCTAGCAATTGATTCAATATCATCAATCCACAGTCAGTGGAAAATGTGAGATCAAGAAGGCACAATGAGTTGCTCTACTGGAGGTTAACATTGATCATGCTGATGAAAGGCGAGTATGGTTCTCTATGATGATTAAAAGATAGCACCTTCATTTTGAAGGCATTAAAACTTACAAGCCATTTCTTGCCCAAGTTAACGATTGATTAGAGGCCATTTTCTTGGAAACTGTTGACATAGAGAAACAAAAGCCATAATGTTTATCTGAAAGAAGACAATGCAAAGTGAGATGCTTAACCAATTTGGGGATGATTAGAGCCTTTTGCACATTACAAAAGAGTTATCAAAGATTATGATGTAATGGAATAACCTGTCACCCCCATGAGTGACTACACTATATGTAGTAACTAACTATAAGTATCTGTAAGTCAATGGACTACAGAGTCTAGCCAAAATCTTTTTGGCTAGACAGTCAAACTCTCTGCCTCTGAGCAGAGAGGAACCAGGACAAGGCTCAGGAAGAGCAGAGTCTCGTTTGTGGGGTGGCTGACCAACCTGTTCCCGTTATGCGGGTTCTACGGGCATTTTTTGGGCCAAGCCTACAGGCTCGGAGAACCCACGTTAAACTCGGCCTTGTGCCACATGCAACCCTCATGAGGTGGGGGGCTAAATATTCTAGCTGGAATCTTTTCAGCTGTACTGTCGAACTCTCTGCATTTGGGCAGAGAGGAACCTAGATGAGGCTCAGCCAAAGGGCAGAGTCTTGTTTAGGGAGATACAGACCCGATCCCATTTATGCGGGGTCTATCTGAATTAACATTAAATTTGGCCTTGTGCCACATGTTACTGCATGGGGCAATTGCTAGATACTCTAGTTGAATCTTTTCCAACTGTTCTGTTCAAACTCTCTGTCTCCGAGCAGAGGATCCCCAGATGAGGCTATGCCAAAGGGTAGTCTCTCATCTCGGGAAACAGCTACCCATCCCTGTTTGACACAGGGTCAATGAGAATTTTTTGCTGAGCCTATGGGCTTGGATGCCCCACATTAAACCCAGCCTTGTGCCACATCTGATCATGTGGGGATGTTAGTAAATACACTAGCTGGGATCTCTTGGATACAACTCAGATTTACGTGAGAACTACTGACCTATAATAGCACTCAATACTGGATTGACTTGTGATGACTTTGTGCATAACTGTTACCATTATTCTTATTGTATTGGTTTGTACAATAAAACTTTACTTATTTTATCCACTGTCTTTCAAATTTACATTCCTATTAGTTCAGAATATAACAGATTCGTAAAACAAGTATCTGAGGGATCAGTAGGTTCACCAGAGATCTTAAAGAGAAACAACAAAAGAGGATTTACATTAAGCTGGAAATCCAGAAGCTGAAACACATTTATCATAGTGTTTTGAGAGAACAGGAGAACATTTCTTTATGTACATATCACTCAGTTGGGATTCTATTCTAGGAAAAAAAAAATCAGGCAAAGATATTCCTAAAGAGTCTAGATTGGAGTTGGAAGACAATTTATAAGCAAAGCATTCTGCTCTATTAATAGCAAATGACAAACTGATTGAAGTTAGGATGGATTGGGGATTTACCCTTCTTCAACATGCTGTTACAGAGTCACCAGTCATCTCTAGAAACAAACTTATGTGAGGGTATACTGTGTCACATTCTATCAGCGAATAATGAATTTGCTTTATCGAGGATACACTATGTACACATTTTGGTTGGCTGTAGATATCTGTATAGAACTCAGTTATTCAAATGCCTGTTACTAACCTTTTTTTTTTTTTCAAGACTAATTTTCATCTGGAAAAAAAAAATATATATATATATATATATATATATATATAGATAGATGAGAAAAATGCATGAAATCATAGGTTTTTTGGTACTACAAATTTATTAGGAGCTAAGGGAGACAACTCAGTGTTACATCTGAAATGAAGAATTGCAAATATTTTAACCAAAAATAAATAATATTTTTCCTTCTTTAAAAAAAGAACAAAGGAAAAAGTTATATGAATGAAAATATTGATTTCTTTACCAGCATTTATCCCCAAATCTCCTCTATTTGAAAAAAAAAAAAAAAAAAAAATTTCTTGTTACTCAAGTTAATCTCCATTTAAAAGATAGCTACCTAAGCTGAAAGGCAGCAGTGTTGGCGAGGTTACTCCAATTACAAGACCTAATATAATTTACCCATCATCAATGAGATTTCACCATAATTTCATTATTAACTTATATAGTCTTTCAATTCCCTTACTACCTGATTCACATTTTGTTTATGCCCCAAGCATATCTGAGATGTGGGTCATGGAGGATGGGTAATGTCCATAACTATGGATGGTTGCAGCTCGGCTATCAGACCAAGCCAGCAAAATGTCTAATAATTTTATTTCTGTTCCTAAATTACTTGAAATAGGAATGCTTGCTCAGTGAACCATTAAGACAGTCTCTGTTCTTTTACTGGAGATCTGAACAGTCTTTAAATTCACTCTTTTATGTGTACACTTATGCATGTATGTGTATGAATATGTTGAAATATCACAAATGAGAATAATTGAATGCGGTTGCATAAGTAGAAGTTAATACCAATATCTGTTTGTAATAAGTCATTTTCCTTTTATTTCATTTTCTTTTTTAGTCTTTTATCAATAATTTATTTTTATATTTTTTTATCTATGCTATCTTTTGATTTCCTCATCAATTTCTCTTTCATTTTAATTCCATTTCTTTCTTTTTTTTGCTTAGCATTATAATCTTCTCCAATTTCCATTTTATTTTCTATTTCTTTTATTACTGAATCTTTCATCTTTCTCAGTATTTCCTTCATTCCTATTAAATATTTTTCGTCATTTTTTTTTTTTTTTTTACCCAAAGAAATTGTTTACTTTCTTTTTTATTTTCTATTCATTCTTTCCTTCCTCCTCCTCATCTTTCGTCTTTCTTTACTCATCCATTCTTTCAACATTTCTTTTTGTAATATATCTTAGGTTTCTTTTTTGTTCAATATTTCTGTTCTTTCTTGGCAAATTTTTTTATTTTTTCCTGTTTGCTCTGCTTCGTCTCTCTCCCCTTGTCGGTCTCCTCTCTCACCTTGTCGGTCTCCTCTCTCACCTTGTCGGTCTCCTCTCTCTCTCTCCCCTTGTCGGTCTCCTCTCTCTCTCTCCCCTTGTCGGTCTCCTCTCTCTCTCTCCCCTTGTCGGTCTCCTCTCTCTCTCTCCCCTTGTCGGTCTCCTCTCTCTCTCTCCCCTTGTCGGTCTCCTCTCTCTCTCTCTCCTTGTCGGTCTCTTCTCTCTCTCTCTCTCTCTCCTTGTCGGTCTCTTCTCTCTCTCTCTCTCTCTCCTTGTCGGTCTCTTCTCTCTCTCTCTCTCTCTCCTTGTCGGTCTCTTCTCTCTCTCTCTCTCTCTCCTTGTCGGTCTCTTTTCTCTCTCTCTCTCTCTCTCTCTCCTTGTCGGTCTCTTTTCTCTCTCTCTCTCTCTCTCTCTCCTTGTCGGTCTCTTTTCTCTCTCTCTTCTCTCTCTCTCTCGTTGTCGGTCTCTTTTCTCTCTCTCTTCTCTCTCTCTCTCCTTGTCGGTCTCTTTTCTCTCTCTCTTCTCTCTCTCTCTCTCTCTCTCTCTCCTTGTCAGTCTCTTTTCTCTCTCTCTCTCTCTCTCCTTGTCGGTCTCTTTTCTCTCTCTCTCTCTCTCTCCTTGTCGGTCTCTTTTCTCTCTCTCTCTCTCTCTCCTTGTCGGTCTCTTTTCTCTCTCTCTCTCTCTCTCCTTGTCGGTCTCTTTTCTCTCTCTCTCTCTCTCTCCTTGTCGGTCTCTTTTCTCTCTCTCTCTCTCTCTCCTTGTCGGTCTCTTTTCTCTCTCTCTCTCTCTCTCCTTGTCGGTCTCTTTTCTCTCTCTCTCTCTCTCTCCTTGTCGGTCTCTTTTCTCTCTCTCTCTCCTTGTCGGTCTCTTTTCTCTCTCTCTCTCTCTCTCCTTGTCGGTCTCTTTTCTCTCTCTCTCTCTCTCTCCTTGTCGGTCTCTTTTCTCTCTCTCTCTCTCTCTCCTTGTCGGTCTCTTTTCTCTCTCTCTCTCTCTCTCCTTGTCGGTCTCTTCTCTCTCTCTTCTCTCTCTCTCTCTCTCTCCTTGTCGGTCTCTTCTCTCTCTCTCTCTCTCTCTCCTTGTCGGTCTCTTCTCTCTCTCTCTCTCTCTCCTTGTCGGTCTCTTCTCTCTCTCTCTCTCTCCTTGTCGGTCTCTTCTCTCTCTCTCTCTCTCTCTCCTTGTCGGTCTCTTCTCTCTCTCTCTCTCTCTCCTTGTCGGTCTCTTTTCTCTCTCTCTCTCTCCTTGTCGGTCTCTTTTCTCTCTCTCTCTCTCCTTGTCGGTCTCTTTTCTCTCTCTCTCTCTCCTTGTCGGTCTCTTTTCTCTCTCTCTCTCTCCTTGTCGGTCTCTTTTCTCTCTCTCTCTCTCCTTGTCGGTCTCTTTTCTCTCTCTCTCTCTCCTTGTCGGTCTCTTTTCTCTCTCTCTCTCTCCTTGTCGGTCTCTTTTCTCTCTCTCTCTCTCCTTGTCGGTCTCTTTTCTCTCTCTCTCTCTCCTTGTCGGTCTCTTTTCTCTCTCTCTCTCTCCTTGTCGGTCTCTTTTCTCTCTCTCTCTCTCCTTGTCGGTCTCTTTTCTCTCTCTCTCTCTCCTTGTCGGTCTCTTTTCTCTCTCTCTCTCTCCTTGTCGGTCTCTTTTCTCTCTCTCTCTCTCCTTGTCGGTCTCTTTTCTCTCTCTCTCTCTCCTTGTCGGTCTCTTTTCTCTCTCTCTCTCTCCTTGTCGGTCTCTTTTCTCTCTCTCTCTCTCTCTCCTTGTCGGTCTCTTTTCTCTCTCTCTCTCTCTCTCCTTGTCGGTCTCTTTTCTCTCTCTCTCTCTCTCTCCTTGTCGGTCTCTTTTCTCTCTCTCTCTCTCTCTCCTTGTCGGTCTCTTTTCTCTCTCTCTCTCTCTCCTTGTCGGTCTCTTTTCTCTCTCTCTCTCTCTCTCCTTGTCGGTCTCTTTTCTCTCTCTCTCTCTCTCTCCTTGTCGGTCTCTTTTCTCTCTCTCTCTCCTTGTCGGTCTCTTTTCTCTCTCTCTCTCTCCTTGTCGGTCTCTTTTCTCTCTCTCTCTCTCTCTCCTTGTCGGTCTCTTTTCTCTCTCTCTCTCTCTCTCCTTGTCGGTCTCTTTTCTCTCTCTCTCTCTCTCTCCTTGTCGGTCTCTTTTCTCTCTCTCTCTCTCTCTCCTTGTCGGTCTCTTTTCTCTCTCTCTCTCTCTCTCCTTGTCGGTCTCTTTTCTCTCTCTCTCTCTCTCTCCTTGTCGGTCTCTTTTCTCTCTCTCTCTCTCTCTCCTTGTCGGTCTCTTTTCTCTCTCTCTCTCTCTCTCCTTGTCGGTCTCTTTTCTCTCTCTCTCTCTCTCCTTGTCGGTCTCTTTTCTCTCTCTCTCTCTCCTTGTCGGTCTCTTTTCTCTCTCTCTCTCTCTCTCCTTGTCGGTCTCTTTTCTCTCTCTCTCTCTCTCCTTGTCGGTCTCTTTTCTCTCTCTCTCTCTCTCCTTGTCGGTCTCTTTTTTCTCTCTCTCTCTCTCTCCTTGTCGGTCTCTTTTCTCTCTCTCTCTCTCTCCTTGTCGGTCTCTTTTCTCTCTCTCTCTCTCCTTGTCGGTCTCTTTTCTCTCTCTCTCTCTCCTTGTCGGTCTCTTTTCTCTCTCTCTCTCTCTCCTTGTCGGTCTCTTTTCTCTCTCTCTTCTCTCTCTCTCTCTCTCTCTCTCTCTCTCTCTCTCTCTCTCTCCTTGTCGGTCTCTTTTCTCTCTCTCTTCTCTCTCTCTCTCTCTCTCTCTCCTTGTCGGTCTCTTTTCTCTCTCTCTCTCTCCTTGTCGGTCTCTTTTCTCTCTCTCTCTCTCTCCTTGTCGGTCTCTTTTCTCTCTCTCTTCTCTCTCTCTCTCTCTCTCTCTCTCTCTCTCTCTCTCTCTCTCTCCTTGTCGGTCTCTTTTCTCTCTCTCTTCTCTCTCTCTCTCTCTCTCTCTCTCCTTGTCGGTCTCTTTTCTCTCTCTCTTCTCTCTCTCTCTCTCTCTCTCTCTCCTTGTCGGTCTCTTTTCTCTCTCTCTTCTCTCTCTCTCTCTCTCTCTCTCTCCTTGTCGGTCTCTTTTCTCTCTCTCTTCTCTCTCTCTCTCTCTCCTTGTCGGTCTCTTTTCTCTCTCTCTCTCTCTCTCTCTCTCCTTGTCGGTCTCTTTTTCTCTCTCTCTCTCTCTCTCTCCTTGTCGGTCTCTTTTTTCTCTCTCTCTCTCTCTCTCTCCTTGTCGGTCTCTTTTCTCTCTCTCTCTCTCTCTCTCCTTGTCGGTCTCTTTTCTCTCCTTGTCGGTCTCTTTTCTCTCTCTCTCTCTCTCTCTCTCCTTGTCGGTCTCTTTTCTCTCTCTCTTCTCTCTCTCTCTCTCTCTCCTTGTCAGTCTCTTTTCTCTCTCTCTTCTCTCTCTCTCTCTCTCTCCTTGTCAGTCTCTTTTCTCTCTCTCTCTCTCTCTCTCTCCTTGTCGGTCTCTTTCTCTCTCTCTTCTCTCTCTCTCTCTCTCCTTGTCGGTCTCTTTTCTCTCTCTCTCTCTCTCTCTCTCCTTGTCGGTCTCCTCTCTCTCTCTCTCTCTCCTTGTCGGTCTCTTTTCTCTCTCTCTCTCTCTCTCTCTCCTTGTCGGTCTCCTCTCTCTCTCTCTCTCTCCTTGTCGGTCTCTTTTCTCTCTCTCTCTCTCTCTCTCCTTGTCGGTCTCTTTTCTCTCTCTCTCTCTCTCTCCTTGTCGGTCTCTTTTCTCTCTCTCTCTCTCTCTCCTTGTCGGTCTCTTCTCTCTCTCTTCTCTCTCTCTCTCTCTCTCTCCTTGTCGGTCTCTTCTCTCTCTCTCTCTCTCTCCTTGTCGGTCTCTTTTCTCTCTCTCTCTCACTCTCTCCTTGTCGGTCTCTTTTCTCTCTCTCTCTCTCTCTCTCCTTGTCGGTCTCTTTTCTCTCTCTCTCTCTCTCTCTCTCCTTGTCGGTCTCTTTTCTCTCTCTCTCTCTCTCTCTCTCCTTGTCGGTCTCTTCTCTCTCTCTCTCTCTCTCTCCTTGTCGGTCTCTTCTCTCTCTCTCTCTCTCTCCTTGTCGGTCTCTTCTCTCTCTCTCTCTCTCTCTCCTTGTCGGTCTCTTCTCTCTCTCCTTGTCGGTCTCTTCTCTCTCTCCTTGTCGGTCTCTTCTCTCTCTCTCTCCTTGTCGGTCTCCTCTCTCTCTCTCTCTCTCTCTCTTTGTCGGTCTCCTCTCTCTCTCTCTCTCTCTTTGTCGGTCTCCTCTCTCTCTCTCTCTCTCGGTCTCCTCTCTCTGACCTTTCTTCAATTTTTAATTTTTCTTTCTTATTCAATCTTTCTTTACCTGTTAAATTTTTTGCATTTATTATTCTTTGTTTTTTTAATAATTCAGCCTATTTCAATTTTATAACTCTATTTTTCATGAATTTGAATGTTTCATGGAACTGATATTGGCAGAGGAAATGAATCAACTATTTAAATTCCATCTGAAACTTTTTGGGCACTTTACATTAATTCCTTTAAGAAAGGCGTGTATCCACCACTGTCTACTTTGTCTTTCTGCCCAAGATCTGAGAAAATGTCTTGTTACTTGTATACCACAACAGTTGTGTTAAAAATATAATGGATAAATAAGCATTTGTTCAACCTCCTCTCCCTTATTACCTTCCCTACCCATGCAATAGTAACAAAGAGCAATTGTCTCCATTGTTAACCTTAACGTGAACCAGTCAGATATTTAGGGGAATGGAGATCATACTCTGGTGTATAAATTTGGCATTAATTATGGCTTAGTTTAACAAAGTTTTTTGAGTGTTTTCCACATCTGTTACAGACACTCTGTTGGCTAGCAAGACCTATGCAGGAGAGGCAAATGGTATTACAATGTTTACAGAAGAATGTCTAGCAGCGGTAGGAAGCTTCCATCATTTAGAGCCACCTCTTGCTCTACAGTTTTCCTAGAAGATATCTTTTTATCATGTCTCTTTGTTAGCTTCTTCTGTTGCCCACTCACAATAAAAGAATATATTTTTAAAGGAATATGTAGTGATAGAAAAATATTAACAAGATGACCAATATTTCACCATCTCTAAAAACAGATGTATAATCAGAATCACCAGGCAAGAAAGCCATATTTCAACAAACCAATTAGAATTATTTCACAACCAGGGTATAAGAAAAAAAATAAACAAATAATAATGTGACCAAAATTTTATGATTTATAAAAATTGACATATATTCAGAATCGCTTAGCCACAATGCCATATTTTGACCAACCAATAAAAAAGCTTTCACAAACAAGATAAAAAGGTTTGAGCCAATGAGAATTAAAATAGCACTTTCACAGTGGATCTCTAGAAATGAATATAACATAATGGAATATAAAACTAAACCAGAATCGTTGAATTAATTTTGTCCACTCTCTGATGCTGCAGTCATCGTAACTTACCCAGAGTTGGAATACAAAATTTTGTACAATTAGCTGGTGACTTTAGAAGGCTGCACTATCTTGCTACATTTTTTGTAAACATATATAGCTTCCTTCACCCAACTACTACATTTGGATTCATAAATATACATATTTACTTCGTACCTGACACTTTATCTCTCTTGTATGCACCAGGACTTTTACTTTTGTGATCTCTTGAAACTTCAACATTTATTTTATCCTTCTGTATTATTATATTGTGTTATATAAAGATATATTTTGTATTTTTCAACAGTTTGCGCATTTTCTTTTAATCATAAAAAAGGACTATATATGCCCAAACCAAATATAGTGACATATGGTGGTAACATTGTCATAACATAACCTTTCACAAATTTTCCATACATTTTTTTTCTATTCCTTCTGTAGGACTCCATTTCAGTGCCAACCAGGGACCAATTTCTATGCAACACCTACTTGCTATTGATAGAACTGCTATAAGCATGGAAACACCCTCATAAACCTTCATGAAACTAAACCCTGAAATATAAATTCATTTAAATACCAACAAAAGTTCCTTTTTAAGGGATTTTTGGTTAATTTTTTTTTTTCTTCAAACTATTTTCCTAGTGTTGATTCCAATCTTGATAGGAATGACTGCAAAACACATGCCCCTCCCCAATTTATAGGCAGAATGCACAAAAAAAAGGATGTTTCTTTTTTCCTAGCCAAATATAAATAGGCCAGATCTTGGTTTCATTGGACACAGTTATGGTCCGTCTTGTCTTGAAGTCAAAATGCTACATTCACTTGTCCTACCTTGCTTTTGTATGTCAATTCTTATTGTTACGGCCAATTACTGAAGCACAAAGTTTAAAAAGAAAAGATAAATAAATAAGTTGTTGTTTAAAAGATGCCCAGGTTTACTACTTCACAGTGAAAGGATTTCATGCAGAGTTAAATACATGCTTTTTAGAACAATAACCAACAGTGACCAATGCCAAAGACTAATATACAAATTAACAATAGTTAATTACAACTAGACAATACATAAAAACATTTAGATATGAGAATTAGTGAAAAGATGTGTGCTATACATTTCTTTGTCTAAAGATGCAAGCATTATTTTATGAGGGCAAAATTTGAAACGGGAACTTAGCTTCTGTTTTTCTTTTGAAGTAAAATAAAGTTTTCCCTTTTCTCTCTCTTTCTCTTATAAATCTTTGTCCCTTTTAATTTGAAACCAGTTCATTCACTCAAGTAATGGTGTCCTTTGATCTATTCATCTTATTTCAACATTGCATTTATTATTTGGTCATTTAGTCTTAAATTTGGTTATGAAAATTCGATGCTGTGTAAGCCATAGGTTTAGCTGTGCAGGATTCATAGTTTGGATCCTTCATC
>OZ010577.1:42500906-42533406 GCA_963932145.1 Acanthosepion lycidas | reverse complement strand
TACTGTGATGAAAGCCTATTACTTGTGCAACTTGTAGACCCTATGATCAAATTTTAGTTCTTTGGCAGTCTTTTTGGCTACTCAGTTGATAGAAATTTCCCAGTGCCTGGGTGCTTTTTTGTAATTCTTGTTGACCTTTCTATTAATGGCTTTTTGATATGTGTAAACATCTACTTGCTAATGGTTGACCATTTTGTCAGAATTGATGATAATCTTATCCAATTGGTTGATAATGTCTTTCTTCATTTTTTATTTTTTTCTGAAGGTTATTAGTGGTGTTAATAAATTTGATCTTCTTAATAATGGAGAATAATTCTTTTTGAAGTGCAGGAATTGATCGTCACAAAGTGATGTTCTTTGCGATTTAAATCCAGAAGATTCATTTTCATCCTGTTTTAGATGTTCAAGTTTGCATTTAGTGAAGAAAATCTTCCACCTCACTTTCTATTTGTGTAGAAGGTTCAGTTCATATTTGATTTCTCAATTCCCATTTTCAAAACAAGCATCTCTCTAATTTAGAATTTCTATTTCTTATTTCCAACATTATTTTAAATCTTACCTGTTAATCAGAGCTTAAATTCAAATACAAAATTAAACTACAATTCGTTTAAATTTTTTTAACCCCAATAATATTCCATCACAACAATAATACACCTCGCATAAACCAGAAAAATTAAAAAAAAAAAAAAAAAAAAAAAAACCCAAAATATAAATATATTTCTGGCACATGAAAATTGCTTAGGCATAATGTGTGTAATATATATATATATATACATACATATACATAAAATTATTTATTTGAAAATTAACATAAATATGTTATAAAATCTCTACAAAAATAGCCATTTTGTTTCAATACTTCTGGTGTCTTATCAAGTGATGTTGTTGAAACGCCATCACTTGATAAGACACCAGAAGTATTGAAACAAAATGGCTATTTTTGTAGTGATTTTATAGCATATTTATGTTATAATTTTCAAATAAATAATTATATTTGCTCTACTCTGAATTGAGTACTCTTTTAAGAATAGTATTTTTTGGTTATTAGAATTTATTCCATATACACCAACCCTATACTTGGGGTGTGTGTATATGTATATATATATATATATATATATATATATATATAATATTAGTGGTAAATATACATATGCAAAATATATATACATACACATACATATATATTTGGTGTAAAAAAAAAAAAAAAAAAAAAAATTCCAAGAGGATAGAATCCAGGTAGAACTCAATGTCCAGGACAGAGTAAGGATATAATAAAAAGGCTTAAACACTAATATTCCATGGTCATAATTTATTCCATTGGAATCGTAAATACAATCCAATTCATCAGACCTACAAATTCAAAAAGATTTTTTCTGTTTTCTTTTTGAATTTGTAGGTCTGATGAATTGGATCATATTTACAATTTCAATGGAATAAATTATGACCATGGAATATTAGTGTTTAAGCCTTTTTATTATATATATATCTCCAAATAAAGAGAAAGGACAGACTAATTAAGAACCTGCAGTTCTAAGCATTTATTTTTTTTTTAAAAGTGCTCTATACAATGTAGAGCAAAATATTACTACAATATTTTACATTGCTACACAAAAACTCATGTTTCGGAACTATAATTTTCATTTTTAGCCTAGATCTGTCTCTTAATTGAAATCAAACCAGTGGGAGCGGAGGTGTTGCTTGGACACAAACACACATAAACTGTGCTTTATATATATATATATATATATATATATATATATATATATAATGTGTGTGTATTAAATTTTTAGTTTGTTTGCATGTGTAGTTGCACCAATATCAAATATTTAGTCCGAAACACGTCACAAGAAAGTTTTTCCACTTTGTCATATATTTTCCCCAATATTGTTCTTGATATATAGCAATATACTAGTATCTCATTATGTATATAATGTGTGTATGTATTTGTATATGTATGCAAGTGGGTGCTAAAAATGTTTCATTATGACCCACTCTCACATTACTTAAAATCTGGCTCAATTATCAAATAGATTTTTGTATGGAAAGTGCCTCTTGGTTGAGCTGACAACTTTTTATCATTGCTTTGTATGTATGCAGTAATACATGTATAAACTTATTTGTGTTCCTGTGTCTGTCTCTACATATATCAAAAACATATTGTTATCATTTATTTATAATATATATATATATATATATATATATATATATATATATATATATATGTATCTATGTATATAAAATGTCACCGGACATTCTATTCTAATTTTTCCAGCAAGCAGTTACTTCCTCCTCCCCTGCCTTTCTTCCAGGAATATCTCAATCATCCAGACCACAGTATCAAATCTTCCATCTCACAAAATGATCTATGCATTACGTCCTTCCTAACCTTTTTATACCGACCTAACAACCACCATGAGGACTCTCTTCCTATCAAAGTCTCCTCTTTTCTCTATCGAAAGGTTAAAAAGA
This sequence comes from Acanthosepion lycidas, assembly GCA_963932145.1. Classification (NCBI taxonomy): domain Eukaryota; kingdom Metazoa; phylum Mollusca; class Cephalopoda; order Sepiida; family Sepiidae; genus Acanthosepion; species Acanthosepion lycidas. The sequence goes on along the minus strand of OZ010577.1, from coordinate 42,530,937 downwards.
AAATCCCTTTGTGAATGTTCATCACATTCCAGGGTCCAATATCTCTTGCCAATTCCAGAAGAGTTCATGATACAAATCTTTGTGACAGGCTATTGACATATCTCTGCTTCTTGGATTTGTCTATGATAAAATAATAGATAAACAAATGTAAAAATTATTACAATAAAGACTCAAAAGTATACACACTAAAATAATATATCAAAAGAAGAATGAAAGGTTCTGCTTGAAAATAATTTTATTTTTTAAGTGTGACCTTTAGAGGGGCATATGAAAAAAAAATTCTTGGTTCAGCAAAGATGGGTTTGTACCATAGAAATTTGGTTCCTCGTCCTTTTATTAGATTTTGGAAAGGAAGTTTGGTTGATAAATTATTCAGAACTTTCTACATATCTAGTTTTTCTAATTTTACATAAATGTCTAATATTTTATGAGATACTGCTGAAAAATTCTTAGTCTGATGACAATGCCCTTAACCAACAAAAATGTGTGGTTTGCTTATTTTATCAGATTTTGGGAAAATGCAACTGATTGAGAACTTTTCAGCACCTGTCACGTCTAGTTTTTGCTAGTCTGGATAAATGTTTGATATATTACATGAGAGCTGAAAAATTCCTAGCCCAGCCAAGATGCCCAGAAATCTGAGCTTTGTTCACTTCATGAAATTTTCTGAAGCAGATTTGACTGAGAACTTTCAATGCCTCTAGTTTTCTCCATTTTGGATCAAGGCTTGCTGAGGACAATAAATATGTGATGTAATTTTTTTTCAATTTTCTGATAATAATCAGTGGCATAATTTAGTAAATGACACAGAAATGTCACCTGGTTTAAATTTAGAACCAGTTAACTTAAACTTAAAATATTTGAGACTGGTTTGATATCATTGCTATTAGCATGCAGTTATGAAATAAAAGGTTCTTTTGTTCAAAATTTGGAATGTTTTTTAATAAAAATCTTATGATCTGTCAGTGAATTGTTTTGTCTCCTCTGGTCTCTAAAATCTAGGAGATAAAACAAAATTAGTTGAATTTAATCAGTAATAATTATGAGATAATTGCTTTTATGTAGAATTCTTATACTTTTGCTCAATAGTTGCTTTTTATCTAGAATATTGATTAGATATAAATATTGATTAGTTATGTTTTGTTTTTCTGAAAAACTGATTCAATAATAATTTCCTTTTTTGTAATTTATTAATAATTTGTAAATAATTAATTTACTTGTGATTTTTAGACTCTAAGCATCTATTAACTGATTTGTTTATTTAATTACTAAACAACAATTAAATGAATTTACACTCTATTTAATTACAAAACAGCTCATTAATAATCACTTGATTTGCCGAATTGAATTGCTTACCACAAATTAGCATATTTTATACAATCATAAAAAATTATACATGGACCCTTTTAATTGTGTAAATAACAGATAGGCTATTACCTCTTTTACAAATTATTTTTTGATAAGCTCTGGATTATGGACTTAATTTTTCTGAAACTTTTACAAGTACATATCTGTTTCTTATATATGCCATGTCCTTTCAGGATTTTAGCAATCATGACTCTTAACATTTTGCTGCCTTTTGTTACTCTTGGGAAAATTTGTCTTTCTGCTATCTCTCCTAAACTCTGTTCTGTCACGAATTTACACAAGCTTGTTAAGTCAGTTATGCACTGTTTTCCTTTGTCTCTTAATATAATTTCTAGGCCTTAATCAAGTTGTTTTTATTTTTTTATTAGAGGTTGAATTTTCTTGTACAGTAATGTGTTTTCATGATCCAAGAACCCATAACCTTTTGGACTGACCCACATGCTTAGATGAAAAAGAACTCTCCACACCAGAACAGTTCAAATAGGGACAGTCTCAGCTAATGTAGGAGCAATGGTAAGCATATATATGCAAGCATTTTCCATACTATGTTACCCATAGTAAATGACTATTTTGTTTGTGAGTATAGTGGAAGGAGAGTAATAATATGTTGCCAAATAGTATTTTTTAATATTAACAGACACCCAATACAAAGCTCATGGTAAATTGTTTTCTGAATGAGTTGGGGGATATGAACGTTAGAGGAAGTAGAAACAAATGAAGATCATGAGGATAAGGAGGATAGATAGAAACTTACCCATGACTTGAAGAGGTTAATAGTGTTGTGTTCAGGGAAGCATCCATATGGGAGTTTGACAGAGTTCACTGGAAATAGTTGTTTTTAGTGGAAGTTCCTACTTAAATCCAGAGGAAATTACTGATTCAACTCTGTGTACATAGCATGGCAGGTCCTGTCTAAAAAGATCTTAAATGGTGGAACTGATTGGAGCTCATGTGACTATTTGCCATAGAAATAGTGATTGAACATTGTACCTGAGTGGAGAAAAGAGACTGTAGAGTGGGAAATAATTGCTTGTAAGAATTTTATTAAGGGTGGAAAATGAATATTGAGCAGCTCCGGTGCAGACAGGCCAACAATACACCATTTTTTGACTTATTTGACTTTTCGAAAAATAAAGCTCCTTACAGATCAATAGGTTTAAGGCAAATCCATAGACTGAAAATGTAATTCATGGGTATGTTTTAAGGAAAAAGGAAACAAAAAAGACAATTATACTTAGAATCAGAAAGATAAAATTGAAATTTCTTTGCCACAATGCAGAAAGAGGGCATGGAGAATTTGATACTCACACGACATATTGAAGGCAAGAGAAGCAGAAAAAAGCAGTAAATAAATTATTTAATAAGCTTGTGTAATTGGTTGGCAGAACAGAGATTAGGAGAGGTAGCTTAAAGAAAAAAATTAACTAAGTGCTGTAAATCACAGGAAGATGTGGAGGGCCATGATCACCAATGATCTGAAGGAACATGGTGTATAGAAGAAGAAACATAAAGCATGGAAGGAGTTGATTACTATCTGTACTAGTAGTAGTAGAATGTAAGCTTTTTCTTCTCTTAAACTGGTTGCTACCCAAAGCTGGAGAGATCAGTATATCCTGCGATTTGGGCAAATGTGAAACCAGCAAGAAAGGTTTTTATTAGGTTGGTGCAAAAATAATGTCGTTTTCTCACATATGTTACTGAGAAAATGACATTATTTTTGCACCAACCTAATAATTTACCAGCATCTTTTGGTAATAGAACATTCATGTCTGATGTGGATTAAATAAAAAAAATATTTAACAAGCTACTCTATTTTTCTACACTTTTTTTCTTTCTCTCTTTTGGTTTTTCTATTTCTTCTTTCACTCTTTTGGTTTTTCTATTTCTTCTTTCACTCTTTTGGTTTTTCTATTTCTTCTCTCTCTCTTTTCGGTATTTTTTCTTCTCTCTCTCGGTATTTTTTCATTTCTCTCTCTCGGTATTTTTTCTTTCTTTTCTCTCTCTCGGTATTTTTTCTTTCTTGCTCTCTCTCTCTTTGGGCTTTTATTGCTCTCTCTCTCTTTGGGCTTTTCTTGCTCTCTCTCTCTCTTTGGGCTTTTCTTGCTCTCTCTCTCTCTTTGGGCTTTTCTTGCTCTCTCTCTCTCTTTGGGCTTTTCTTGCTCTCTCTCTCTCTTTGGGCTTTTCTTGCTCTCTCTCTCTCTTTGGGCTTTTCTTGCTCTCTCTCTCTCTTTGGGCTTTTCTTGCTCTCTCTCTCTCTTTGGGCTTTTCTTGCTCTCTCTCTCTCTTTGGGCTTTTCTTGCTCTCTCTCTCTCTTTGGGCTTTTCTTGCTCTCTCTCTCTCTTTGGGCTTTTCTTGCTCTCTCTCTCTCTTTGGGCTTTTCTTGCTCTCTCTCTCTCTTTGGGCTTTTCTTGCTCTCTCTCTCTCTTTGGGCTTTTCTTGCTCTCTCTCTCTCTTTGGGCTTTTCTTGCTCTCTCTCTCTCTTTGGGCTTTTCTTGCTCTCTCTCTCTCTTTGGGCTTTTCTTGCTCTCTCTCTCTCTTTGGGCTTTTCTTGCTCTCTCTCTCTCTTTGGGCTTTTCTTGCTCTCTCTCTCTCTTTGGGCTTTTCTTGCTCTCTCTCTCTCTTTGGGCTTTTCTTGCTCTCTCTCTCTCTTTGGGCTTTTCTTGCTCTCTCTCTCTCTTTGGGCTTTTCTTGCTCTCTCTCTCTCTTTGGGCTTTTCTTGCTCTCTCTCTCTCTTTGGGCTTTTCTTGCTCTCTCTCTCTCTTTGGGCTTTTCTTGCTCTCTCTCTCTCTTTGGGCTTTTCTTGCTCTCTCTCTCTCTTTGGGCTTTTCTTGCTCTCTCTCTCTCTTTGGGCTTTTCTTGCTCTCTCTCTCTCTTTGGGCTTTTCTTGCTCTCTCTCTCTCTTTGGGCTTTTCTTGCTCTCTCTCTCTCTTTGGGCTTTTCTTGCTCTCTCTCTCTCTTTGGGCTTTTCTTGCTCTCTCTCTCTCTTTGGGCTTTTCTTGCTCTCTCTCTCTCTTTGGGCTTTTCTTGCTCTCTCTCTCTCTTTGGGCTTTTCTTGCTCTCTCTCTCTCTTTGGGCTTTTCTTGCTCTCTCTTTTCTAAACACTGATCTTTATTTCTCCCCACTCTTCTCAAAGTGAATCATGAACTGAACCCTTTATTTCATCTGCCGGGGTAGATTGTTTTACTTCCACATGCCACACCTTTTCTACACATCTCAGTTTCAGTTATTTCACTTTAGTGAATCAACTCTCCAAGTTTTTATTCACCTCTGCTGTGCCCAGGTATCGAACTCATAACTGTTTGCGTCAAGTCACTGGATCACCTCAACCAACACTTTTATCCACTGGGCCAACATATGTCACCTGAAGAAGGCCGGAATGTACAATGGCCAAAATGTTGTGAATATGGCAGTAAAGATGAGGACAGTAGTCTGAACAATGTAAATAGAATAAATAGTTACAATACCTCATATCAGCAATATAGACAACTATATTAATGTTTTTTCTAATATTGCATATATGACAAATGAAATTTTGCTTTAGTAGAAAGGTGAAACCTTTACATGTGGAATTTGATATTTTTCTGTACAAAGAATTGATTTACAGACATTCTGCTTGATAATTCTCAATGGTTTCCCATTTATCTTTCTTCTTTCAAAATTTCTCTTTTTATTAATCACAACATAAATCTCTAATTTCAAATTTAAAAGTAATTAAACTATATGCATTCTTGTTGAAAACTTTGCATAATTATTTATTTCTGCAAGTGTTGTATGTGATTCATGTTAGGAAATGCCTGAGGTTTGAAGCAAATATAATATCACTTATGAGTCTTTGATCTAGGAGAAGTTTATCTCTGGTGACCACAGTATATCGTGTGCTCACCCTAAGAGATACCAAAGACTTTGTACTAGGTATTACCTCAGAACATCAAAAGAACTAGGTGCCTCAGAGAATTGACCTAGAAGGTGATCTCATAACCACCAAGTGCAGAATTGGGCCTCAAAGATATTGGTGGCTGCAGTAACATGAAACAAGAATTTTCAACCCAGATGGAATTAGGATATTGGAAGTTATATAAGCACATGATCCACGTGGTAGAAAGAGTCCCTTATATTGAGAATGTCATTGAATGTTTAAGATACTCATATGACAAGCATTAATTTGATGGTTGATAAAAAAATTTGTGCATAAAAAATTCATTTTCCTATTATAAAATGTTGCTAATATAATGTTACATATTTATTAGCAGACATATTCTAAAAAATATATCGGCTGAGCCACTGGCCCCTGTCAGAAGAAGTGAACCATACATCTTATAGATAACACTTTTGTATTATTCCATAAAGCTATTCCACAAGTATTAAGTCAGTTTGTAAATATATGCTCTAAAAGATTTCTACTCATTAACCACCAATTTAAAAAAAGAGAAATCTTGTAGATTTGTCAAAATGTCGGGATGTTACAATGTTATAAAATTATTAACTCTAGACTGTTACATTCATGTGTATCTATCTTGTAAGTTTTCAATATGGAATGTTTCTGCATAATTGACCTTCAATAATTATTCATTATTTACTTTTTATTTTCAATGTGATATCAATAATTCTAGTCACAAGACAATAACCCGAAGAATAACTAGAACCAGAATGTGCCAATTCTGAAGATTTCAGTCATAAAACAATGGATAATATATTTTATTTTATTTTTATTTTTTTTTTTTTTTGTGGGCGGGGGGGTTATTTTTTTTGTTTTTTGTTTCTTTACTTGTCCTTTTTTTTGGTGGGTGTTAGTTTTGGTGTTTTTTTTTTTTTTTTGGTTTTGTTTCTTTTTTGGTTTTGTTTTTTTGGTTTTTTTTTGGTTTTGTGTTTGTGTTTGGTTTGTGTTGTGTTTGTTTTGTGTTTGTTTTTTGGGCAGGTGTTGGTTTTGGGGTTTTATTTTTTTGGTTTTTGGTTGTTTTTTGTATATATTTTTTTTTTTTTTTTAAATTTGTAAATGATACTCATAATTCATTGATAAAGAGACATCATCACTACCTGGGATGATGGCTAATTAGACTCATCCCATTGGCCACAAATACCGAGTAGTGTATTAAATCCTCACAGTTTAATGTCCATACAAAATGTACATGCTAACCCAAAAATAGTTGGGAATATGGCTACAACAGTTTTTGCTTTGTTGGTGATTTTTCATTTTTTAGTCACAATATTAAAGCAAGCATGCAATCTCTAAAGCAATATGAAACAAGTACAAAAATTTAGATATCTGGGAAGTGTTCTAACATAGGGTGGAAAGTGTGGCACTGAAATCCAAAGACACATTAGGATTTCCAAAGATGCATTCCAAAAGCTAAGCAGAGTATTAAGAGACAGAAACATTTTGTTAGAAATGAAGAAAAGAGTACTGAATTGTTCCATTTTTATCTGTGCTCCTATATAGAAGTGGAAGCTAGAAATCTCCTCAAAGATGAAGAAGAGACTTGAAGCAACAGAAATATAGTTCCCACAAAGATGGTGAGAATATTATGGACTGAACATGTGAGTAACAATGAGGATTTAGAGAAAATGGAAACAAAAAGGAAACTTATACTTAACATCAGGAAGAGACAGTTGAAATTTCTGGGGTACGTAATGAGGAGAAACTAACATCTGAAACAAATCTGCTACACTCATAATTTATCTCAGATTTTGGCCTACAACAGGACTCTGCCAATCTGTTAAAAAAAAAATTAAAAATCTTTGTTGCTCTCTTTTGATACAAAGAGCTTCCATCAACAATTGTTTTCGAACTTTGTCATTTTATTTACATGTTGTTAAGGATTCTAAACACTACAATAGCTATCTTTTGATTTTCTGTAAACTTTCCTTGAAAGTGATGGTCAATATTCAGAAATATTTGTAATGTGACACAATTTCAACAAGTTTTTTTTTTTTTTTTTTTTTTTTTTTTTTTGAGTTTCCACCTGATAAATCTAGCCTTGCATATGACAATAAATTACATCTAGAACCAAGGCTTCTGATTGGGAGATTGGAGGTTTTGAGGAGCAGGGAACAACCTTTTAATCACTGTTGTCCCCATGTCTGCTCTGACCTGGGGTGGTTGCACCCATTAGGATTCCAGCTCTAGCCAAATAGTGAATCCCCAGACAAAAACAAAACGCTATGAAAGTATATAAATACCAGTAATACATTTTATCTTCAGTTAAGCCATATAATTGCCTTTGAAATATTTAGTTGAATCCATAAAATTGTTCAAAATATTTAGATTTTGGTATTACATAACCCATAGAGATGTTGATATGCCACTAAACAAAATCAGCCAAAATCTGATGTCGGACAAGTTATTTGAGAACAGGAGAGATTCAACAAAAGACATTCCCTGTCCATACTATTAAATAGAACATATGAGTCCAAAGCCTAATGATCAGAAAATAATTTATTTTCCAACATAATATCTTTTTTTTCTTAATATACTTCACTAACTTGAACAAACAATATGGCCTGCATATCACCAGGTCTATGGCTAATGTGTTGAGTATGCATATCAAACTCTTGATAATAACGGCAAAGCTCATGCAGTAGCTCTAGATATCTCAAAGGCATTTGACAGGGTTTGGCATGCTGGTCTTCTACATAAGCTCCAGGGCTATACTATTACAGGACGATTGATTTAATCTAATCATCCCTATCAAATTGTGAAATGAAGTTTGTTTCAAATGGGCTTGCTGCTAGTTCCATTCAAATGAATGCAGATGTCCTTCCCAAGGCTTTATCATGGGTCCTACACTGTTTTTGATCTTCATCAATGATCTTCCTGATGTCATCAGTTCCTGAGTAGTTATTTATGCAGACAACACTACCATTTACTCCTGTCTCAACAGAGATGACAAAGTAAACTTGGCAACTGTTCTTGAAAAGGACCTTCAGTCAGTAGTTAACTGGGGCTGGAAATGGCTTGTAAATTTCAATGCCTCTAAAATGTAACTGTTCTCATTTAATCACCATAGAGAAACTTTTCTGCTTGCTATCAGCATGGTTGATGCTAGACCCTTGAGAGAGAGAGAGAGAGAAAAAATAATCAAAAGCTGCATCTACCACAAATAATGTTGGGTCACTGTGTTATGCCAGAAAGTTTTTTTTTTTTTTTTTTTCCCTCTGAGTTTGTCTGATATATTTACAAATCTACCATTCACTCATGCATTGACTACTACTGTCATATCTGGTCTGGTGCTCCTGCTATTTATCTCTGGGTTCTTGAAAAAATCCAAATAGGATTTGTGATGTAATTAATCCTGATTTGGCATCTTCAGTCACTTCCACACCAATATGGCATGCTTTCTCTCTGTCTTTTCTACAAATACTTTCATGGCACTGCTCTGATGAGTTTTCTTTTTTGATGCCCGAATACATGAATTTAGGTGTGCCACTAGATTGGCATCTGGGACCTACTCTTTTACTGTTGAAGTAGCTAAATGTAACCACCGCTTCTGCAGAACTCCCCTTTTGTTTACTTGCTTCCCTGATGACTACAATCTTCAAAAATTTAAATGCAGCATCAATCGCCATCTGTCTTCTTTTGTTCTTTCCATAATCCTCCCTATAATCCGTCTTTTCTTTCACTTTCACTCTTTGTAAGCCCCTATGTACTAGTGGCATTCCTGCCTTTCTTGGGGTGAAATGATTAAAAAAAAAAAAATGAAATTGCTATCGAAGTGCACATGATGAGGATATGCAGGATAGATAACAGTTGACCTCAGACTTCAAGAGGTTCAGATCATAGTGATTGGGGAAGCATCCCCCTGGAATGTCTGTTCAACAAAGTAACAGTCCTGAGGAAGAAGCAGCTTGAATGGAACTTCTTCCTTACCAATGGAATACAAAGAAAATGAGCATGAGTTAACCCAATGTACATGGCATGCTGAATCCTAGATATGAAGTTTCTGAACTGGTGGAGTTAAGAAATGTTGTCTGAATATTTGTCATCAATATTTCATCTTTGGAAAATGGGTTTTAGAGTAGAAAATAATTCATCATCCACAAGGATGCATATGCTCTACAAGTTTTCGGTTGATTTAAATTTGAGTAAACAAGCTAGCCATTTCATAAGATTAATCTTTTTGAAACTGTAGCAAACAATTATGTATTAAGTTGGTGCAAAAATAATATCGTTTTTTGACGTATTTTTTAACGTCAAAAACGATATTATTTTTGCACAAACCTAATAGAATTTAAATGAGTCATAGTGGCTGGGGTAAAGGAAAATAACTTCCTTACTTCAATATGTGACACATAGCAACTATGTTTTGTTCCTTTGAAAATGGCATGAATCTCTTCCCCCTTATTTATTCTGGAAGTGTATGATTCTGAAACATTGGCTTTTATAAAGCTTAGTGCATTTTGACAAATAGCTATCTGCATGCTTATTGGTCAGACTGGAAGATGACATTTGTGTGAATGAAGATGAATACAAGAATGTTGATTGGTCATTTGGCTTCGGCTTCGGCATAAAAATGGCTGGAGCAATGAGAAGTGGGTGGTGAGTTTTATGTTACTGATGTGTGTTTGCATTCATGAACAGTGTCGTCAGAAGGAGCATTTGGTGTTGTCTGGGGAATAGAACCTCGTGTAATACAGAAACCATTTTATTATCTTCATTTAGTTTTCCCCAGTGAATGCCATGGGGCATTGTCTTGTATATGATTAATTTAACTATTAGAAGTGTTTAGCTTCTCCTTGAACCATGGCTTTGCTTATACCTTCAAAAGATCAACATATGTCTAAGGTGACATATTAAAACAATCTTCAACTCCTCATGGTTCCACCTCTTCACTCTCTATTAACTCTCCTCAAAATATCACACTACCTCTACTTTATTGACGTCTTAAACTGTGAAGGAAGTTTCCATCAGTAGTTTCATTTGAGGATTGCACGTCTAAAGGATATTTGAAAAATCTTCAGTAAACAGAACAGTTGAAACACCTGTTTTCATGTATTGACATTTTCATTTGAATTTTAGTATGACTGTCATTAGGGAAAAATCTTGTAATCAGTCTCACATTTTGCCACTTTAGTTAGAATCCAACCAGCATGTGTGTGTTTTTTTTTTTTTTTTTTTTTTTTTTTTTCAATAAGCATAGATATGAAGAGATGGACCCTGATCATTTCAATATTCCATACCAGATTCCAAATGAATCCACTATTAAAAGACAGTGATTCTGATTTCCCTCCATAAGGTGGCAACCTACAAATTCATATTTAGGATAAAAATGATTTTGAACTATAATCAACATTTACTAAGTATTGTAAGATATAGGACTCAAAATAATCCTTTGCAAAACAGAAAAAATGATGTGGAATTGGAATGAAAATAGTAATGGCACAAAGACTGAATCCATCATAAATCTTCGAGATGTGGATGAGTTATGAAAAAATTTAGCATAGGAGATAGGAAATTTAACATAGAATAGGTAGTTTCACCCAATGCCACAAATTGACTCAAAACTAAAACATTAACTTCAGAACAATAGTCATGTTCGCAAATAGTCTCATCAGACTGAGCCTTTTGTATAAATGTCATGATGAGATCAAACTCTTTCAGAAATATCTAAACTATCAGGTTTATACAACCATTTTCTAAGTTTAATGGTTAAAAATGGTTTTGAGCCAGTGAAGCTTGTGGATCTTGGCAAAGACCATTCTTCAAACATTGTAGACTTGCGCTTCAAAACCACAAACAAAAAAACTGTACAAGATAACAGAAACTACATCACTGGAGGACTTTCCGCAACAGCTAAAATGGATATCACATGTAACTTGAAGAGAAACTTGACATAATCAAGATGATGACGTTTCACACAACCCTAAACAAAAGGTTAGAATATTTGAATATGGCTGCTGCATCTGGTCTGGTGCTCCTGCTTCATATATATATATATATATATATATATATATATATATATATATATATATATATATATATATAAAGAATTTTTAATAAAAACGTAAAGAATCTGCAATGTTATTACTCCTGACCTGACATCTTAGCTTTAGTCCCTTTTCCACTGCCATATCTTTTCTCTAAATATTTTCATGGTAATTGTTCAGATGAACTTAGTACCTATGGTATGTAGACTTCATGAATTTAAGCACGGTACTAGATTCACAGTAAGGTCTCCTCATTTTACAGTTGAAATGGCTTGATCTAACTATGTTAAATGCTAACAGTTTCTTCCATTGCACTTCTTACTTGTGGAACTTTTCCAGTTTCTTGCTTCTCGGTCAACTTTAATCTTCAAAAATTAGATGCAATGTTAATTGGTATCTTCTGTCATAATTGTTGTTCTTTTATTATTCTTTTTCTTTAATAGTAGTTTTTCTCCTATTTGCTAACAGTCAGTAACATTTTGTATCCTAGTGGCTTTATTGCCTTTTGGGTTTAATGATTAAAAACCCATCAATACAGGAAAGAGTGATAACAGGTACTGGACTTTAGAAACCTATTTTCCTGAAAACTTGTTTTAAGAGAAAGATTTTATAGATCTCAACTGAAAGCAGCACTGGCTGATCGGTCAATGAATGCTAATATTATCCTTGCCATTGGTACCAAGCTAAAAATTTCAGAATTTGATGATAATGAATTTATTGTACTATGCCCTCTCTAGCCTGGATTATCATTTTCTCAAGCATTTATATCACTTTCATAAAGGCATCAGAATCAAATGAAAGTAGCTTTCAATGAATTTGTCTCTTTTAATTGATAAATTATTAAGAAAGAGTACAGCTGCATTGGTGCCAAACTGGAATAAATATAAAGAAGATGAAAAAGAATATTTAGATTAAATAATTTTCCAGAAAAGTTTCCAATTATTTATTTCGCTAAAAAAAAAAAAAAAATATAAAAAACGACAACAATTCAATTTCATGTTGAACCACATTATTTCTGCAAGGGTTGTTCTGAATAGAATGCAGTGATGTGTCATTGAATTATTTCAGGCAGAAAAGAATTGAACCCATTTTATTCATTGAGACTTACTAAACATTTTCAAAACAGTGGATGTAAGAACAAATAAATAGTGGGTAATGTGTTTTCAGCATTCATGGAAGCAATGCGAGTAACAAGCCACATTCAATTACCCACATTTAGTTTGTGTGTGTATGTGTATATATATATATATATATATATATATATATATATATATATATATATATATATATATATATATATATATATGGCACATGCGTGAGTGCTTAAAATGCTCACTTCCTGACCATGAGACCCGTGTTCAAATTGCACCATGGTTGATTTGTTAGGAAGTTGACTTCTCGATGTTAACAGCCTGAGGATATGATTGTAGCATAGAGAACCGTTGAAAAATGACTGAAATCCATGTCACAGGTTGGCCCAAGCCTTGTGAAAGGAACTGGGGAGATGGAATTATTCAAAGGATGTCAGTAGTTGTGCTAACAAGAAATCACAAGGTCTATGGGTGTTGAATAAGTACATATGCGTCTGATCGGGTGTCTACTACAAGGACTGGCTAGCTGCCCTAGCAGGTTTGCATCTAGAAAACGAGATGCCCGTTTTTTTTTCTGTACATACATCATTTTATATATATATATATATATATATATATATATATATAGAGAGAGAGAGAGACGGACAGTGTGATTGATAAATTGTCATCTAAATTATGCAAAAATGAAAATAACATTGGCATCTCATTTTAACAGATATATTTACTAAAATATCTTGAAATACTAAAGAGTAAAATTATTCAATAAAATTGCAGTTGGCTTCAACCACACCCTTCAGCCAGAAAACAGAATCTCCTGCAACTCTTTTGGACGGTCTCCTTGATTTAGTTGGTGAATGCTGCCATAATTCTTGCTTTCAGTTATCTTTGGTGTTACAAAAAGTTTTGTTGGTCTTTCACTCAACTGTACTCCACAAATAATAATCAAGGGGTTTGCAGTCTGGTGAGTTAAGTGTACAGACATAAGGGGTGATGTGGTTGCAGAAATTGTCTGACTGCTATGACTGGGTTCTCATGCTGCAGTGGCATGGTGCAGAATCCTATTACCAGCAGCCACCATCTTGACCCAGGGCAGCACTATCTTATCAAGCCATTTGAAGTAAGCCTTTGTGTTAATCAGACCCTCCCACCAGCAAATTTGGTAGTTTTTTTTTCCTCATCAGAACGAGTTTTCTGAGTTGCCGTACCTTCATAATCATCATTAATTTCATCCAACTCTTTCTAAATATTCTGCACTGTCCTCAGTGAAATCTTCGTATTTGAGATTCTAGTGTATACAGTAGTATAGCAAACCTTTTCCAAATTTCTGGCAGAGTTAATTGTGTCAAGGTGCTCTTTTTCTCACAGATGGTGTCCAACTAACTCTAGTATACTGTGCAGTTGATAAAATCAAAAACAGACAACATATGCGAAATTATAAAATAGCGACAATTTACCCATCGCATACTGTATATGATCCATGTATCATCCACTTCTGTTTACAATAAACCATTACTTGAATATATTTTTAGCTTCTATATTTGTTAACTACTACTTTTTGGAATTTTGTTTTGAACTCATGAGCTTTTACTGCTGGCAATTTTTAGCAATTTTTTTTTTTTTTTTTATAATCATTTGATTTTATTTTTCATTCAGCTGAGAGAGTGAACCAGAGTGCATTGGCAATAGATGTCAAATCTACCAAAGTTCTTCCACCCAAAACTTTGAAAGATGTACTCAACCCTAAGGTGCGAAACACAGTTTTACACCCCAGCAATACTTACCAAATGGAACTGCTCACAGGTAAGCAAAAGAATATTTATTGAATACAGTTTTGTTTTTTTGTTTATGATTTAACTTTTTCATTTTATTTTTAGAAGCTGAAAAAATAGATGGAAACTGTCAAAGGCGTTTTTCTCTTTGCAACTTATTTTCTTTTATGATTTATTCTTGTCATTTCTATCTATTTATGTTTAAATTCTTGACTCTTTGGCATCAACATTTTGTGTATCAATATATGCATGGATATTTTTAGATATATTGCTAGATATTAACAGATTATGATAGATAAATAGGAACAGACTGAATAAGAGAAAGGCAGACTGATATGAAAAAATTGATATCAGTAGATACTTATGAGCAGGCAGACTGATGTGAAAAGATTGATATCAGTAGATATTAGATATAAATAAATTTGAATGTATGTCGTTTTCTCACATACGTTACTATGTGAGAAAACGACATTATTTTTGCACCAACCTAATACTTATGAGAAGACAGATAGATATTAAGAAACAGAGGTTGGTAACCAGACATGTCTACTCATGATAATCTAACTGAATTGTGAGGTAAAAGGTAGACAGTGTTTACAATTTACCATTAACACAGACTAATTCATCACCAACAGATCTACCTTGGTCTACTCATGTCTGGCTAAAACCAAGATAGATCTGTTGGTGAGGAATTAGTCTCCCTGCTGCAACCCTTATTTCATGGATGAAACCTTGCTAAGCTGTCACTACTCTATGGCAGATGTTTAGATGAGTTATATGCATTAGTTTCACCAGCTCAAGTCTTCACATCTTGGATGTACCAAGACACGTTCTCTGTGACAAATTTTCCCAATTTCCTTCATGTTCCTTTGATAAGTAGTTCCACCCAGAGAGCTTCTTTCTCAAAGAACATTCCCAGAACTGTTAATAGGTAGAAAAAACTTCCCAAGAGGATGTTTCCATGATAACTATAATATTGGTCTCTCTAAGTCTAGAATCAGCTGATATCTATCCTGTATATGTTCATAATTTGCATTTCTTAATTCCTCCTCTCACTTAAACAATCTCACTCAGTAATCCTATACCTTGAAAGGCTCTTGGGCCTTTTATTGGTTGAACAATAAACATACTAAGATAGAGCTATAAACAGACTTAGAGATATATACATATCTTAATGCACATAATGCTATTGATAGCTATCTCAGTAAATAGATGTTTTATAGATTAATTTGTAAGTCAGTGGGATTTATTTTCTTTCTTTCTTTTTTTTTTTTTTTTTTTTTTTTTTTTCAATTATTTTCAATGTGCATAATATATCACGACAATTGTGGACACCAAAATATTATGATATCTCTATAATATTTTGGTGTCCACAATTGTCTTGATAAATTAGGTACATGTTTTTTTTTGTTTTGTTTTGTTTTTTTTAATTCATTGTCTGAAGATGTGTAAATGTAATTCAAATTGAAGAAATATTAAGTAGAAATGATGCTTTTTCAAAACAAGAACTTTTTGAATTTCTGAAAATGTTGAAAGAATACAAAAATGACAACAGGTCAATATAAAAGGTTATAGATTTAATTGCTACAATAAGTAAAATAAATACCAAACCAGATATGGCAGTAATTTTCACTGAGTGATAAATTCACCAAGCTTTCTTTCCTCTTTACATGTCCCCAAAATCTTATCTCTTTGTGGTTTGAATCATTGAGCAGAAGAAGTGGTTTTACTTACTTAGTACCTGTAAAGAAACTGAGGGAATTAGTGTGTGTTTTTTTTATTATTATTATATATCGATAAGTTCAAAGGCATTGTGGGGAAAAAAAACGTGTATATAAATCCCCCCCCACTCCCCAAAGAGTGGGAGGGGGCACTTTTTTGTGTTTCTGGGAGTACCAAGCAGATACAGATTGCTATCAGAGGAGGAAGAATCAGTGGAAGTTATAAGAGCAAAAGAGACTGAAATCCAGAAATTTGGTTGGATTGATCAAAGCAATCAATTCTAACAGTTTTGGTAAATTGAAAAGAAAGGAACCAAGGCTTAAAAGACACAGGTATCAATTTCTCTCCAACTC
Source organism: Acanthosepion lycidas (assembly GCA_963932145.1). Classification (NCBI taxonomy): domain Eukaryota; kingdom Metazoa; phylum Mollusca; class Cephalopoda; order Sepiida; family Sepiidae; genus Acanthosepion; species Acanthosepion lycidas. The sequence continues at coordinate 42,514,713 of OZ010577.1, read as the reverse complement.
TCTTCTTTGGAATTCATTTTTTCAAGCCACATGATTGTTAGCAGCAGTTCCTATTCTCCTTTAAGATTCCTTGTTCCTCACATGATTGGGCACTTCAAGTTGGTGTAATGGTTAACAAGCTTATCTCGCTAGATCAGTTACAACTGAAAAGTGGGTTTGATCCTCACTAGGTGCCCCCAAACATTCAACCTTGTGTTACATCTGAGCTATGCTGAGAAAATCCCCATACTCTATCAATAATATTCTTTGTATTCATTGGTAGAACCACATCTGTCACTTCAAGTCTCGTCATCTGTAAACAAATTGCACTGTATACACTGACATTTAAAAGATTAAATATTATTTTCACTATTTTTGTTATTTCTTATAACATTTCCTAATCCATTATGCATTGTTATTAAGTAATAAAAAATATATAATCCAGTGTTTGCATATTATACCATCTTTGGAAAATCTATGACCAAGTGGTAAAGGCCACTTTAGTCTGAAGAAGTCCTAAAGAGCAAAATGTCACATGAAAAAAATTTTCCATTTTTGTCATAGATTTTCTTAAAATTGGTCTGATATATAAAAATTTTGTAGTGAAAGAGATAATCAGGTACCCCGAAAAAAAGTTTGTGTTTTGTGTGCGATCTGCCGAAGAAAAATTACCAAAAAGTAGTCAGCAAAAATCTACATCAATGACTAGAAGCTATGCTAATGTTCTTCCCTCCCCTGAATGGCGTGACCAAACAGAAAATTCTCTCGGTGAACAGAAGTCGTTGTTTTTCGCTTATAAAAGCAGATGATTTTTTATTTTTTTTTTTTTGAGCTGTGAGACGAACACGCGTTGTTGTTGGCGAGAAGTGAAGGTTGGATGTGTGACTATTTTGTCGTCTCTACGGTGTGTGTTGGACTGTTACGTCGGACTATCGCGTGAACTGCAATTTGGCTACAAGTGTTGCGGCTGAGAAACGAGAAATCTATTGCTGTTGCTACAATCAGTTGACAGTTTTTTCTTTACCCCAACAATGTACATGTTAGACATCATATGGTATTTAATATGAAATGTTATATGTTAAGATCATTATAATGATACATTATATACTAACTTAAAAGCCACCCTGTAGAGGGCTCTTGATAGGGCCTTCATTACAATAGGTAGGGAGGAGTAGATGTGATATGCAACAATAAGCTACAGAAGAACTCAAAATTGATTGCTGCATTTAAGTATTGCATTAGTATTTAAGTCTACCTAGGAATTCACAATAATTCTTCTTCTACCACTTAATTTAAAGAGAGTTTGATGTATGTAGGTACTTACTTTCCATATAAACAATCAGTTTTAATCCTAGGTGAATTTCACTGGATTTCACAATTAATTTTAATTGTGTTTCATACCCACCTCATGCTGGGGAGATCTAGGCCAATGGTGCCAACTTACTCATGTTGTATAGCCCCCATGCTGGGAGGTCTTGGCTGATGGTGTTGATTTGATAATAAAGTTGCATTCTTCCCTCTTGGTTGGTGATTGCTAGATGGTTTGAGTCAGGAAATAAAAGAACTTCAACAAAGAAAATTTTGTGAAGTTGCTCTCTCTCACTAGGGAGCAGTTCCAGACACTAAAGGAAACACATCTACATTGTTTGGCAGTTAAGAAGCAACTCCTTAGAAACCTTTCTCTATCATTTTCACACTGGCTCAGCTAATCAAAATTGACTTTCTTGTTTTGTCTTCCATCTGATCTCGGTGGTCAACCTCTGGAAGTTGGAGCAGTGATATGCTTCCTCTAAAAAACTAACAGTCTTCTAAAAAAAACAATCACAGTAATGAAAATTTGGGAATCCAAAATTTCGGGATTGCAGTTCAGATCCAGCCCAGAATGTTCTAAATTTGCTCAAGCTTGATTCCAAAATGGTATGTTGGGTTGCAGCCTTTAGTTGTAAAGTTGAAAAATGTGGGACACTGTCATTCACATTTATTATATTGATTATTATGTTATATATTATGATATATCAAGATTATTTTATATATATATATATATATATATATATATATATATATATATATAGTTAAACCTAGAGAGCCAGACAAACCTACCAAGGTTTCACCTAAGCAGATCGTCAGGGAGCCAGCCTCCCCTGACAATCCGCTTAGGTGAAACCTTCGTAGGTTTGCCTGGTTCTCTAGGTTTAACTAGGTCTGCTCTACTTACTGTATCGAGCACTTTTATTTAGTTATTTTGCCTACTTGTATCGGGTTTTTTCTTTGGGCTTTGGACTTTCAGCTAACATGTTCTTTCTTTTTTTTTTATATCTTTTTTTTCTCTTTGGTATTGGTTTGATTATTTGCAAGGTTTTCCGAACAAGTATAATTTTTTATATTCATAAGATTATTACTAATATATATGTGTGTGTGTGTGTGTGATATATTCCACACTGTGCTGGCTGTGACTTAATTTTGACCAATGTCATTGTTTGATCCTTCCTCAAACCAGGGCAGTGCAGAAGTGTTTTTTTAGTCCTATATATGGCTATAAAGAAAAATTTTGTGCCTGTGTATAGATCGTTGACTCTATCAATTGCATATAAATATTTTTTTCACTCTTACATACACACGAATAAGGACAAAAATAAATGAAGATAAGAGACACAAAAATTTAAACAGGGGAACCAGGAAATTATTAAAAAAAACAATAAAAACAAGTCCTGATTAAAACTCACTGAACATTGCCTGAAAACATCCATACTCTATGGATTACCAAAAACATATTAACCAAATATCCTGATGAGACTCATTATATCAGGAATAGGTAACATCCCACACACACTAGACAGAATTTTAACCCCACTTCTTAAGTACAATTAACTCCTTAGATACAAACAAAACACAGGTGATCTTTTATATAAATAAAAAACATAGACATCAAAAACAAATATATGACTAGTTTAGATATAAAATTGTTATATATACAAATATTCATGTAAAGAAATACCTAAATCTATTAAAAAAACACTTAACAAAAATAAAATTAGCTATTCCCACGCATAAGATCATAAAAATATTCCATTTAATCAATAATTAATGTTTTTACACCTTTGATAACAGACAAAAATATGGTTTACCAATGTGGTCTCCTCTGTACTAGTCTATATTTGGAATTTCTGGAAAGTGTTCCTTACAAAAACATTTTGCCACAAAATTCTTATTTTAGATATATAGATGATTCTCTATTAATATATCCACTAAACATAGAATGTCAACAGACATAATAAAATCAAACCCACAACAGATTTTAATTTACCCTTCCTAAATATTGCTATGGGTGGTATATTGGCCTGCAGACAGATGTTGAATGATGAAAGACATCAACTAACAACATGAAGATTTGAGTTAAAATAAATATATATATATATATATATATATATATATATATATATATATATATATATATATATGTTGCCAAGTTTATTTTTGTTAAAGAAAATATATCAACAAAAATAAGGTTGCAGTGCACTAGCAAAAATATCTCTGCCTGTTCACGTAGAAGGTGAGAAGAGTGTTGTCCTGAAAAGGACAGTTTTTGTAGTCAAAGAGTGTTGTTCTGAAAAGGGGAAGGCTTGCTGGAGATGGTTGGCCGGAAATGCTGCTGTTTGGATCTGAATTTCAAAGTTTGAAAGACAATAATAAAACTCCTAAGGTGAAATGGAAAATTTAAAAAATGTCAATAACATATAGATCCTTGTATGAACCCTGTTTTTCTGTGTTTACATGAAAAATTGCAAATTATCAGGTTCTTTGATAAGAATGCTTTATTAAAGCAAAGATCTGAGTTAATAGTAAATTGTAAACACTGTCTACCTTTTACCTTACAATTCAGTTAGACTTGGAATTTGACAATGCTCTTTCTTAGATTTTAGTTGAACCATGTTACACCATATCTGGTTTATCTTTCTATTTGTAAGATTAATTTGGATTTAATATAATTTTGTATTAATCTCCTGGTAGAATCTTTAATCAACAGTTTAATATTAATTTACCAAGTAAGTCTATATGTTTAAATTAATTAGTGGTTTCTTAAAAAGTTATTTACTTATCAACTATAAATTTTATATATATATATAATATATATATATATATATATATATATATATATATAGGAAACTCACAAAGCATATAATTATCTATCATTTTGTTAGATTGCTACTTCATTTTTTTCTTAGGAAATGACATTGTCTAATGTGCAGTATATATCCATTTACATCTACTCCTGTTTAATGACTGTTGCTGCAATTGATTTCAGATCTATGGGTCATGACCCATTTATTAAAAATAATTCAATTTTTCCTTCTTCCCTTAGTTTAAATTTAACATAGGTCATATTAGATTGGTTGATCTGAGTAAAGCCCACAAATCTTACACCCCACCTTTTTTCTTTTTATCATAAAAAGAGGCTATGTTTTGCTTTTAAATCTGAATAAATTGTTCATTCACCAGCAATTTACAAATGCCTGATGTGTTGATACAATTCAAAACATGACTGCAATTGTGTAGCAATTTTGCCATGTTTTTTGATGTAATATCCTAAAATAAAGAATATTTCTCAATTTTGTATTGAGCCCTCTTTTAAATTAAATATTACAAACATTGGAATTATTATTCATTCTCATCTTACCTGGATATATATATATATATATATATATAAGAAAGGTTGTGTTTCACCTAAAATAATCATTAACCAGTGTATTTCTTGAGGAAAGACCTTTCAAAGTGAGATTAAAAAATAGAGTACAAATGAAATTAAATGTCTTATTTATTTCCCTGACTCAGTTTTGTAGAAATTGCATCTGCTTGTCACAAGGCTAGATAGTAAAACTGTGCTAATTTAATTTAAAAATTTTAATTTTGCTATCTAACCCCCTGATGAGTAGATATCATTTCTGTGTGAGTTGGAAAGATAAGCAGAATATTTAATTTTATTTGTTTGAAGTGTGTGTACACACACACACACACACACACACATATATATATATATATATATATATATATATATATATATATATATAATATAATAGGAAGAAGAAAAACAGTACCAGCTTACAGTAGTACATCAAAACAATGTAACTGCAGTATATTGATCTATTTTGGTCTACCAGAAATAAAATTTCTCAAATATTCAGGTCACCAGACAAAAATAAATATACAGTTTAATAAATACATTGAGCATCTACTCAAATATGAATATCCACAAAAAATAACATTTAATGAGATAAAATATGTAAATATTGATATTTTTACTAATATAATTTTATACATATTTATTTTATTTTTTTTATTTATCTTTTCACCCCAAGGAAGGTAAACGAAGCTACTAAGATGCAGGTGTTAAGATAATGTAGGAAAATCATGTAAAATATAACAAAACCATAACTAAGGAGCAAGATCATTGAGAGAACAGAAATTAAGAAGACAGAAGATAACAATGGACATTGCATTTAAATTTTAGACTGGAGAACAAGAAACCAGAAGAGAATTCCCCAAGTGTGATAGAAGAAACTGCTAGCATGTAACTTATGGTTACATCTAGCCATTTCAACTGCAAAATGATGAAACCTAACTGCTAATCTAGTATTGCATTTAAATTCATAATGTCTGGGTACCATTGAAGAAAGTTCATTAAAAAAAATTACTATAGAAGTGACACAAGGAAGATACATTATGGCAGTGGGGAAAGTGACTGAAGCCAAAATGCCAGATCAGGACCAAAGACATTGCACGTTGTTAAGATAGAAGTCATGGTCTAAATTCAAAATAAGTAAACCAACTGTCCAGTGAACAGAATTAATGATATTTGCAGTAGAAAGAAAAAGGAGCAAAACTTAAATGATATCCGGCAAGCTAGCAAACAATATAAAGAAAATTCAGTTCAGAAAACAAAAAAGGTTTATGGACCATGAATTAGCATCTATGCAGGAAAGCTAGGTCAAACAAGTGAACCCAATGATCTTCCATATAGACAAGATAGATCTGAACTGAGGTTATTTACCTTAGCCTCCCCACAAGGCAGGATGTGGCACAAGGCCTTTTTTTTTTTTTTTTTTTTTTTTTACATTTGGTGATTCCAAGACCATAGGCTTGGGTAAAAATTCCCCATAGACCCTATATACACAGATTTGGGCTTGTCTACCTTCTCGAATGCAATTCTGCTCTTCAGAATCATCTTGTCTGGGTTCCTCTCTGCTCAAAAGCAGAGACTTTGACAAGTCAGTTTGAACTGCTTGAAATGGCAGATCTCAACTGAGTCAAGTTTTAAATCGATCTATTTTATTGACTAAGAAAAGTATCCCAGCATGCATTTTGTGGATTTTTCTCCTATAAAAGGGAGGTGGAAAACTTGCAGTCATTTCCACAGATTGGAATTCAACAGAGATTCTTCTCTAAATATATAGTAGGAGCTGTAAACCATATGTGGTACCAATATTCAAAGCATGGATGAATGGTAGATTTTTATCTTGTTTTATGTTTTGTTTTTGTTTGTTTTTTGTGTTGTTTTGTTTTTGTTTGTTTTTTGTGTTGTTTTGTTTTTGTTTGTTTTTTGTGTTTTGTTTTTGTTTGTTTTTTGTGTTGTTTTGTTTTTGTTTGTTTTTTGTGTTGTTTTGTTTTTGTTTGTTTTTTGTGTTGTTTTGTTTTTGTTTGTTTTTTGTGTTGTTTTTTGTGTTGTTTTGTTTTTGTTTGTTTTTGTTTGTTTTTTGTGTTGTTTTGTTTTTGTTTGTTTTTTTGTAGAAACACATCTTTTATTATGCATACTTACAACTATTTATTTTCATGATAAAACTGTTTTGATAATCAGCTTGAGACAATTATTCCTTCAGCTGTCTTCAGTTCATTATATCATAAGTTGGTTATATGCAAATAAAAATGATTTTTTGCCATGAATGAACAGACTTCATTATATATCACAGAAAATACCTATATAGCAATCATCCTTAATAACTGAGATACTCATGTTTTCTACTTTTATTATGAGACTCTAGGGGTTATATTTGTGTCTGCTTTTTTTCTTAATTATTGTTTTTTTTTTTTTGTTTTTTTTTTTTGTTTATTACCTGAAATAACAGTGAGTGAAATTGAAAGTTTTTAAAGGTGCATTTACAAATATTAGCGGAAATCTGAAAATAGAAATGATATACACAAACCAAACTGAAAAAAAAATCTAAAGTGGAAGATATCTTTTCAGGGGAAAACATAAATTTTCTTCCTTTTAAAAATAATGCAAAAAGGAAAAGAAAAGGATATTGTAGATCAAAATAAACACAAAGAAAATAAAGTAAGGAAAAATAATATGAGAAATAATTGTCTAACATTTTTCAAAGAAAAATGTGTTGATGTAAAGTCAAAAACATTTTTAATAAAAATATAGAAATTTCCCCTGGTAAAAACAGTAAAAAAAAAAAAAAAAAAAATTTCTCTGAAAAATTTTCTAAAGCTATAAATTTCCATTATTTATCAACTCAAAATGTTTATCAGTATGCAAGAATTGATCAATAAGTTCATAGCCTAATGCCGATCTTAGATTATTTTTTTTTTCTATTTTTTTTCTCTGTTAATCCTTTCACCCCATTTAAGGCAGTAAATCTACTAAGACACAAGGGGTTACTGAGTGTGAAAGTATAAGAAAAAAAAAAAAGTGACATTATTAACGCGTGAGAACAATAGAAATATAATCAAGAAGACAGTAGATAATGATTGATATTATATTTAAACTTTTGAAAATCAAAATTGGCTGGAATCCAAGAAGTCAGAAGAGAGTTCCACATGTAAGAAGTGTGTGAAAAGAAACAGCATAGAACTTAATTACAGCTAACTTATTCAAATATAAAATAATCAGACCTTGTCACCAATCTAGTACTGTGCTTAAATCCATAAAGGTCAGGTACTATAGGGAAGAATTCATCTGAACAATTACCATGAAAGTATTTATAGAAAAATGACAGGTACGCTATATTACAGCAATGGAAAGTGACTGAAGCCAAGATGCCAGATCAGGAGAAATAATATTGGTGATTCTTTTATCTATTATGAACTAATGCTCTTGAGGAAGGCGCACATCCAAAGTTTCTTGTTATCATCCAATTATCTATCCTACTGTGATCATTTTGTGAGGAAACAGAGAAAAGAATAATGGACTTGTATGTATGAGCTATAGATAATCTCAAGCATCCGTTTTCCTTCTTCCAATTTACTTTATTGCACCTGAAGATGATACATGAAAACTGAAAGCTTGATTCTGGAAATGTTTTGCATCTGCAGCAGGAAGTTTTGCAGAAGCTGATTTGCATTAAAGAAAAGAAGATAGATAAATTGAATAGATATAGAATGTTTATCATTTTTTAATAAAACTTGTTTAAGAGATTTGCTGCTTGATTTTATTTCCTTGCAAAATGGTGCGATGAGTTACAATTCCTTGTTCAACCAGTTTAGATCTTTACCACAGGGCTGAATCATTCACTTTCAATTCTATTGTTAACATTGATGGATTGATTTGTTTTTTTACCGCTTATCAACTTTTTTATGGTTATTCAAAGTTGTAACATATTTTCAGAATTTTTTTTAAGATAATGATTTTCTAATAAAACTTCTACTTAGTTGGGAGAAGAGAAGGTTGATTCCTATCTATTCCAAAGGTATCTCTATATAACTTAATATAACGAGCACAACAGGAATTTAAACACAGCTCTTGAATTTCTTATTCCGTGTCATTATCTTTTACACTACCTGTACATCCAAGCTTACAACACCTGGTATTCTTGAGCAATCACCCAACTAGGTTACTGATCAGGCTCAATCTTGCTTAACTTCAGTGATTGGATAGGAACCAGTGTGTTGGTGTGATTTGGCCATGTGCCTCCATTAAAAAAAAAAAAAAAAAAAATTTATCACTCTGATTAAATTTCAGCTCTCAGTAGTTTGTGGGGAAAGATGAAGGTAATAAAATAATTTCCTTGACCTTGGAGGGGAGGGGGTCAATTGAAGTTATAATGTATTATCCATTTTAGTAGTAGCTGTTATTGAAAGTCTTAAAATATTAACTCAATAATGTCTACCAAAAAATCCCATATGAATTATAAGAATTAAATTAACAAATCCTATATTAATTAGTTGTTTCTAAACAGGAAATTCAGTATTGTTAATTATAGGCATATAAAAATCTGGTATTCTAGGCTTATAAAAATTCAGTATTGTAAAGGAAAGCAAGAAGAAAGGACTAAAGATCAATCGCAAAATGACAGAATCCATGGTTGTCACCAAAAGGAACAGCTTAACATGAAAATTACAAATCAGAGGTACCAAATCGAACAGTTAAAACAATTTAAATATGTGGGAATTGTTTTAACCGAGTACAGTAAGTGCAACATTGAAATCCAAAGATGAACTGGAATAGCAAATGATGACTTCCAAAAGATTAACAAAGTATTCGGAAATAGAAAAATTTCATTAGAAACAAAGAATACTGGACTTTTTATGCAATATGAATTATCCTATACAACTGTGAATATTTGATAATCTCCTCACATTTGAACAGACTTGAAGCAACAAAAAATTTTCTACAGAATTATGCTAAGGATAACACGAGCTGAACATGTGAGCAAGTACGAAGTTTTAAAGAAAGTAGAAGCAAAAAGGAAACATATTTAACATCAGGAAAAGACAGTTGAAATTTCAACAGCACATAATGAGGAAAGGGTGCTTGGAAAATTTGATAATCATAAGGCAGATTGAAGGCAAGAGAGACAGAGGAAAATGAAACATAACCTACCTAGTGAGATTGAATAAATGGATGGTGGAACAAAGTTAAAGAGAGATAACAAAAAGGCTAAACTTATTAAGAGCTACAAAGGACAGGAAAATGTGGAGAACCATGATCGCCATAGAAGAGCAACCTATTATGTTGAACTTTACAGAGAAGCACCATGGGACATCAAAAAGTGAAAGAAGCTTTTGTTCACTGATAAGAAAAAAAATTAACCTAGATGATCCAGATGGCTTTCAAAGTTACTGGCACAATAAGTATATCTCACCAGAGACATTTTCTACAATGAAGGAGGTGCCATCATGATCTGGAGTGCACATGCTTGTCTGTAAAAGGACTGTGAATAAAGACAAAAGGAAAACTTATCTTAGCCAACACATTTTGTCCTCTAATGGACTTCACCAAGGCTGTTTCATTCACTTTCACATTAATGCCCTTGTGAAAGGTATGAATTCATCTCTCCGCACCACTAAATAACAAAGTAGACTGACCTTTCTATCCTTGAATGGCAGACAAATAGAAGGAAAACATTGAATTACACATTATGAAAAAGGCAATGGAAAACCTTTCCACTGTGTTTCTCAGGGATTCATTCACTAAAAAAAGAAAATGGGAATTTGTGAAGTCATATGGCTTAATTTTATCGCAAATAAAATCTGAATCCTCAGCATTGTCTTGAAAGTGACACCCAGACACTTTGAATTTTTTGTATTCAAGCTTTCAGTGTGAATGCTAAGCAAGATAGCAGGTGGTTTCCAAATTTCTGGTGGAGTGAATTGTGTCATGGTGTTCTTTTTTTCAGACACTGCCCAAATGACTCTACTATACTTTGCAGTTGTCAAAATCAAAGACATCACACACATGTGAAATTAAAAATATAATATGGCAACAATTTACTCATTGCACTATATATATATATATGTATATATATATATATATATATATATATACATACATACACAATGATGTTTTTTTATCTATAATGTCTGGAAATCTCTGTTGTGTTAGAATTATTTCCTCTACACTTGTGATGCCAGGGGGCTCTATTTTTGCTCTCACAATGGCAGACTTTTCTATGATGTTTATGAAATAAAAAGATGAAAATGACCCACTCCATCAAAAAGTAGAGTGCAACAATGATAATTGGGTGGTGGGGAAAGTTTTGGTTTGTCATGTTCTAATAATACTAATATATAATACTTATAACTTTAAAAAATATCATATACTTCTTGACAGCATTGGTCAACTAGTGTACCATGCAGTACTGGTAAGTTCATAGACTGTTTGTGTCAAACTCCTTCATTGGAAAAGTACATGTATTTAACACTCATTCGTACCTACCTGAGGCTGTAAATTTTAAATTAAAGAACCTATGTCAAGTGATATATAGAGATAATGATTTATTCATACATACTCTTTCTCCATGCAGATGATAACTACATGGGTTCTGTACTGTAAGACAGCACATTGTTTTGGTGAATGCCAAAAGGAAGCACCCTTATGTGGATTAACATGCCTACATATAAACTTCATGCTGTCTACTTACATTCAGTTAAGCAGGAGTTTGTTGGAATGGCTCTGAAATCTTTATCATGACTTAGAAAATGCCTGTTTGCTATCCTAATGTGCTTTCAGCTTTCCATGTCACACTTACTGTCAATACACTTACAAGATATCTAAATTGTTTGATTTTTGTATATCCAATCTGTAATTTGCATGTTGGGTTGTTTCTTTTGCTAACAGCTATGCATTCAGTCTTCTTGCAATTAAGGCTTAACCCTTTCTTCTTGCTTTCTATGAATCATAGTAGGACTTCTAATTATCTCAAAATGGTCTTGTTGCATAGGTTAAAATGTTCTGGTGAGAAGACACATCCTTGTCTTACACTTATTTTTTCATATTTATTGAACTCCTTTTCTAAATGGTATATATTTGAGTAATTGTGCTTTTAAAGTCTTGCTCAAGAATTTTCAGATTGTTTCTCATGTATGTGTGTGTGTGTGTGTATATATATATATATATATACACACACACACACTAAACTATACAAACTATATAGTTGATGAACAAATAAGATGCTTTCTTAGAAATCTCAATACTACGAAAATTATACATAATATTGCTTCTACTGATCTCATAGATATTAATCTCCTATATCGTAATCAAATGCATACTAATTATAAACTAGATGAAAATATACTAAAAAAATTAGTATATTCTAATATATCAACTACAGATCCTAGCAAAAAAATTCATATACTACACTAAATCTAGTATATCCCACTTAATTCTTTGCAATAATTCTTCTCCCCCGGTTAGCGATTTGCAAAAAACCAACATAGTTTATAAATTCAAGTGCCCTTTGGGAGAGTGTATATCCAATGAATTAAATAATATTTATGTTGGTCACACCACAAACTCACTTTCACGATGCTTGCCAGTACATTTGAATGAAAACTCTAACATTTTTAGGCATTTAAAACAACATGCCTGCCCGCACACACAATTCCGTAAAATACTTGTCGAAAACACAATTATACTTCGACATGAAAACAAGACAAAAACTAAAAATCTTTGAAGCATTATACATCAAACAGTTGAAACCCAACCTAAACAAAATCAATTATGGCATATCTACAAATATTCTTAAATGTCTATAATTGGTAACAGAAGCCATTGGTTTATACCAACGGCTTTTGATTCATACTTCTACAATTCACTCTCGTGTGGTCATGTGTGACGTCATGAGATGCGGTGCGATTTTTGCTTCTAGCATCTTATATGTGCATGTTTATCGTTGCTTAGAAATCATCTATGTAAACATTGACAGACTATCATCACTGTCGTGTCCGTATATTGTTTAATATGTTGTAATTGGCATCTTTGATAATGGCTTAAGTAAGCCGAAAGCTTAGATTGTATTAAAAAAATATGGATCACTACTGTGAATTTCTTTCTTCGTTCAACGATAATGTTATTAAACTTATCAGAATTTACGAAAAAAATTTACATAAAATAAATAGACAACACTTGTCTATATTATTTAATGAAACGTGTATGAATGAAAAGATGCTGCCTAAATACACACACAATATATATATATATATATATATAAGAAAAAAGGGGTCCATGATTGCCTCTTATAATATATAAAATTGATAGGTTAGCTCATAAAACAAGGACAAATGAAAGGGTACCAATCTAATTAGTACAATACACATTTATTAAATATTAATTATTAATCATATGACAGAAATGAAGCATGGAAAGAGAGAAGGTTTTAAGTCTGGAATTTTCAGACATGCCTGTGTCTTACATTATCAGACCAATGAATAAACAGAGAAATGAGAATTACTCACTGACATGTTTTTCTCGATGGTGTATTTTCTGCTGGAAATCATATTGTTAGCAAAAAAAAAAACAATCTCTGATTCCTTGACAGAAACTAACTGTTTATTAACTAATCTATTTTACATGCACACACACACACACACACACACACACACACACATATATATATATATATATATATATATATATATATATATATATATATATCTCATAGAGGGAGAAGTGTAGATACATCCACCTATTGCCCAGTTCATACTCCTCTTTGGTCTTTGTCTCCTGTTTAGGATAGGGTTTCCATTTCCTTATAAAGTCTTTCTTCTCTTTCATTTCCAGATTACATAGTTGAGCACTGTTTTCTTTCTTTCTAATGAAGTCTTGTTTCTTAGACATCTTTTAATTTTTGGTAGTCATTTTTTGCTATTCCCATGCACTTTTTGATTTTTTTCACATTTTCCATGCTCTGTTAAAATGCTATGCAGAGATTTAATCTTCTTTATTTGTTTTACTTTGACAACTCCAATTTCAGCTTGGGCATATATATTTTATTTTGTTACTGACAACCATACATTCTGACTTCTTACAATTGATAGTGTTATATAGGAATAAAGTGTCACTGCCAACACCGGAGTTTGGACACAGATCACCAGTGAACAAACACAGGTGATT
>OZ010577.1:42408406-42495906 GCA_963932145.1 Acanthosepion lycidas | reverse complement strand
TTCCTCATCTTTATTGCCATATTAACAATGTTTCAGTTGCAGAAAAAGCAGGACACTCTCTTGTCTAGAAAGAATCCAGTACAACTGTTGGTTAAAACAGAAACTGCAATATGATATATTCCAGAGGCCTTCAACAGTTTTACCAATCAAGAAGTTCAAAAGAGGATCCAGCATGATCAGGATAAATCCTTCAGCTACAAATTTGATGCAGTCAAAGCCTGCTAAATACAAAAATTAAACAGATTGGAAGATCAGAAGGTGACACACTCTTGGTGAAGTAATCGACATCAGTCAATAAATAATGTAAATACAATACCTCATCTAAGAAATATAGACAGATTTTGAGGAATTTGTTAGACACTTGGATAATTACGTAATTAAATCCGTGGAGATTATTTATAAACTACATTGTCTTTGCTACTATTATTACTAATCTTTGATTTTAGTAGATTTTTTAAAAATTTTATTTATGGCTTACACCATGAACACTGAAGCTAAGCAACATTGAGCATGATCAGTACCTAGATGGGTGACTGCTTAGGAATGCTAGTTGATGTATGGGTGGTATAATGGATAATGGCTCACAATTGTTAATTGGACAGCTGAGTTCCAAGTCTAGTTAAGTTTATAATCACTTATACATAAATACTTTTGGGAAAAGTATGGATCCACCTCTTCTCCCCCCAGCTATAGGTTAGTAAGACTTGTATCATTAAAACTGCTATTATTTAAAAAAAACAATGAAAGAAAAACAAATTACACACTAATCCCCTCACATCATCAGATCATTAGAAAGATTATCAGATAAATTACAATGAATATATTTATAGAAAAGACATTGGGAAGCTATGTTACAGCAGCAGCAAAGTGATTGAAGTCGAGGTATCAGGTCAGTTCCAGTAAAAATGTTGGTTCCTCTTTGTATTTTATCAAGAACTTGCAATCCATAGCCACAGCTCAAAACCTAAAAACTTTATTAATTAAAAAAGAAATAAAAAAAACAAAAAACAAATTGCATACAAAATATTTAGATTTTGGCATCAAATAACCAATAGAGGTGTTGCTAAGCCTCTAAACAAAACCAACCAATCATTTTATTTAATAAAGTATTAAAACAATATTTAAAAATGAAATTTATATGTTGTATAAATTGGCAAGTAACACATAAATTCTCCTCTCAGGATGAGTACCTCTCCGACTTTCTGATTGCTCCCCTAGACATAGATCACAGATCAGTGTGTCCTGACCACATTGGCAACATTCCAGGTTTAAACTGAATTTGAAATAACAGAAAAAAGTGGTTGTTGTGATGGTTAAATGAGTTTTATATTTCATAGTGCTACCAATGGTCTGTATACAGCTTAATCACCACCAACCCAGCAATTAGTAGCATGTCAATATACATATCTATGCAAAAGGCATGTCAGATTTAATGACAGATCTTTTAGTAAATATCTATGCATAGGATACAACTGTGTATGCATGCACCTTCTAAAATCTAGATAGATCAGCTACCAGGCTTTGCTTATCCTTTGATCTATCTCTAACAGTTCACTGGGAGAAAAACTGGCTTGTCATGTTCAATACCTCTAGAACCAAATTAGTAACATTCCATCATCATCAAAAAGAACCTGATTTTTTCCTATCATAAATGGTCATTTTTCTCAGATAGGTTCATTGCTATGAATGCCTATTAGGACTAAAGTTCATTCAACACCTGAAGAACTCTTATATATGATCCACCACTAAAGATGCTGGAAAAATGGTTGGTTCCTTATCCTTGTCCTGACACCTTTTACTATGCTCCATCTTTAGAAGAGCTAGATCAGACTAAAAATGAATTATTTCTGGTATATCTCTGCTGATGCTGCCCCGTCTTCACTTTTTGGTCTTGATAGAGGCCAAAAGCATCTTAGTGGTTTTATAAGTAATGGATTATTTCCCACTTTACCAGCCATTCCCCCCAGATAAAACATAGTAAGACAATCACTACTCTATACCTATTTTCATTGTATTCATGAACTGCATTCCTTAGTTTCACCAGTTCAGACCTTCACATTTAAGACTTACCATATCACATAGGCATCATCTTCATTCCCTTCATATTAGTAAGAAAGAAATTCCATTCAGACAGATTCTTACTAAGAATCACTATTTTGTGGAACAAACTCCCAAGAAGATACTTCTACAATCATGGCAATCTTAGCATCTTTAGTTCTAGGGTTAATTGTTAATCTTTCCTACATATCCTCATAAACTGCAATTCTTACCTCCTCCCCTGACACTCAAACAATCTTATTCAGTGACTCTCTCTTGGGCTTTGTATTTGATAAAAAATTAGTAACAAAAAAATATTTTCAAATTTCCCAAGTTGTGCCAGTAATATTTTGTGGCACAAATATGTTGTTTTTTAGCATTTCAAACATTAAATGTCAGTAGATTATAATAATGTTTGAAAATGCTAAAAGAACAACACATTCTAGTCTTAATAATGGCTCCAATGAATACAGAAAGTGCTTTTTGTTGTGTCAAATGCAAACACCATATGTTTTCCATAAAAGAAAAGGTCCCTTTTATTTAATTTTTCTTTTATTAATCAGTATGTATAAATTTACTATAAATTTTTAAGGGAGGATGAAATGGTTAGCTGTTGGGCCTAATTATTAGGCTGTTGCACATGAAATGATGCATTTATTAGTTGGTTGTTGATCCAGTCGTTTAACACAGTAACCTCATTAGTATATAAAAAAATCTTGACTTATTCATGACTTTTTTTTTTATTCCCGATAATTTTCCCTTTAATATATTATTACTCATAATCCCAATGAAAATGATTACAATGAGACAATGTTGAATAATTTTCTGTACGAGTACAAACTGGGGAAAAAGAACCATTTTTGTATCAAATCATAACATGTAATGAGAAATTGATACTTTTTGACAATAGTAAGAGAGTAGGCCAGTGGCTAGCTGCAAGTGAATCACCAAAACAATACTGAAAACATCCACTGCACCTGAAAAAGTGAATGGTTACTGCATGGTGATCTTTCAAAGGGGTTATTATTTATTCTTGCCTCAAGGGAAAACAATAACAGCAACCTCATATTGTTGAGAAATTGAAATTGCACAAAAAAACTGAAAAAGAAATATCCTAGACTTGTGAATAGGGATGCCCAAATTTTTCTGCATGCTTCTCGATCACCTGTCCAAAAGCTGCATAGCCTGAATTATGAAATTTTGCCTCATCCTCCATATTCACCTGATATCTCTCCTACCGATTATCACTTATTTAAACATTTTGAGCTTTTCATATGCAATAAAACATTCTCCAATAAGGAAGAGGTAATAGAAGTATTTGAATTGTTTATTACATCAAAAGATGAGAATTTTTTAAAGATGGGATCAAGAATTTAGACATGCATTACAGAACAGTCATTGTCTATTTCAACTAAATAAGTTAGATATTTATATTTCAGAAGCATTTTATTAATTTCCTATAAAGTGTCATTCCATGTGTGACAACCTAATATCTTCTAACATAACCTACATGTTCCAATGATACTGGATTAGTGATGGTCAACCTGTATTAGCCTAAGTAAAAAGTTAGCATCCAAATATTATTTTTATAGACAGAACATAATCTTTTGATTGAAGAATAGGACATTCTTATATACCCCCACTTTCTCACAGTTAGCTTTGTGCTGCACTATATTAAAATGAATAAAATATGAAAATAATAGATAAAGTTCCTATTCAAGAGAAGGGAATCCCCAAAACTACAGCCCATGATTTCCACTATAAAATATTGATAATATCAATAAAAAACTAATGACAGAAATTATTTCTTGTCAGAGTCCATCTTGCCTGTGCATTGAATACTGCCGCTACATCTGATCTGGGGCTTCTGTTATTCATCTTGGGGTTCTTAACAAAATCCAAAGAAGGATCTTCAATGTAATCAATCTTGACTTGGCATCTCAACATCAGTCACTTTCTCACCAATGTCATATGGTGTCCCTCTGTCTTTTCTATAAATATTTTCACAGCAAATGCTCTGATGTGCTTTTTTCCCCTGTACCCCAACTATGTGAATTTAAGCATTTTACTTTTGAAATACTTAAATGCAACTGCCACTTCTACCCCAGCAGTTTCTTTTCTTGCACTTCCTGGCTATGGGACTTCCTTCTGTTTACTTGCTTCACTGATAACTACAATCATCAAAAATTTAAATGCAACATCAATCGCCATCTTCCTGAATACCATTCATCTTTTATCCTTTCATCAATCCTCCGTATACTCCATTTTTTTTTTCTCTCACTTTCACTCTCTGTAGCTCCCTTGCTTGGGTGAAATGATTTAAAAAAAAAAAAAAAAAAAAAAAAACTTAAATCAGATGAATAAATAAAGGATTAGCTGAAAAAATTAAAAAAATCTCATTTGAAAATCTCAGATTTAAAACAACTTTTATTGAACACAAAACTAAAAGAAAAATATTTAGATATAAAAAAGAGTACTAAAACCAAGTTTCAAAGATGGCTACAAAAGAATACATTTTTCCTTCTTCAACTCCAAACTTTTAAATAATTTGATTTTGACATAGCAAAAAAAAAAGTAGCCAAACAAAAATTATCAAAAGACAATCCCCAAATTTGTGCTTGATTCACCTCAGAAAAGAAAGGGACACAAAAGTAGATGATGACAAAACCAACCAATCAAGAAATAGTGTTAGGAGTTACTGAGTGCACCCACAATAAAAAGAAGCTAAACCAAAACCTTTTTGTCTCTCCTCTCTTAACTGGTTAGTTGGTCAGAATTCAACATCAATGACCCAAAGAAAATCTAATATTTTACAAGGAGAGAAGGCAAAAAAATAATGCTTCATGTCTACTTTTCAGGAAGTGGCTAGAACTAACTCCATCTTGACTCTATTTATAGAGACCCAAAATAAATGTCTTCTTTCCTTTTCCCGTTCATTTCTCCTTTATTGCTAATCTCTTCATTCAGGTATTAACAGTAACATTCAAACACTGATAAAAGCAACCAGTATGCATATTCACTAGATGCAAGCAGAAGAAATCTTCTCAGACTACTGCTCCTAGTATCACATGCTCTGAAACTATTACAAGGCCCATCTACTGAGTATTGAAACAAGACCTCAATACATGACCAACTAAACTCTGATAATGTTAGTTCTTTGTTCTAGCTCTTACTCGGATAAAAGTTACTTGTTATAACAGTGACAAACCTTTTATTTTTTTGCTTGTACTTAAGGCAGATTCAGTTTTTTCCCTGATGCTGGTAGTTGATAAGAGAATAGAATATATATTTGTTAGAACCTATGTCGATATATTCAATGCCAAAATTAATGTTTCAAAGATGATATTTAATTATAAAATCTTCACAGTACTGCAATATATTAGACATAATAGCTGACAATATAGGAAAAACACTTTCTCTCCATCCATCTGCAAACATCTTTATCTTTGACTTTAGTGCTCACCATGACACATAGTTTAAATTTTCTAAAGGTACCAATGTTGCTGATATTCAGATACTAAATTTTTCCATCACCTAATCCCTTACACAAATCATGAATTTCTCTACTCATTTCCCTAGCAAAACCAAGCAACAGGCTCCTCTACTCTTCTCTCTCCTTGCTCTTGCCGAGCTTCACAACTCTGCCCACTCTGTGGTATCTATTGATATTTCATTCTATTGACCTTTTAAGCAGGAACATCCTATTCATAAGACCTCTTTCCATTACCAGCATGCTGATTAGGACTCACTTCATGATCTTCTTCATGGCACCGCTTTCACACCCCAATTGAGAATTGTATCACTGAGGTTTCTTCTTGGGTCAAAGCCAGCATGCACAATTTCAATTCTTCTTGCAAATACCAGGTGAAACCTTAATCCTCTCCGTGGTTCATATCAGCATGCTCAGCCACTATAGCACACAGAAACAACTACTTTCAGCTATACCATCATGACAGCTCTTGTTACAACTGGTGCCTATTCATTGTTGCTTGTAATAAATGTAAACAAATTCTCAAAGGAGCTAAGTCCTTGTTTACAGAGAGAGTGAGGCACCGCATAACCTCTAACTTTAGCTCTCATGATTACTGGAGGCTCTGTAATAGGGAATTAAATAAGTGTAAAGTATCTATTCCTTGCCTCTTCAATCAACATGAAATGTTATTATCCTCTGCTGATAAAGCTGAATGCTTTGCCTGTAAATTCTTCTCAAATTCTACTCATGACTCATCTATTGTACCCTGCCTAACTTTCCACTTAGAACTGAATCTGTTGAGTGATATGCATATAACCTCTTCCACGGTTTTCATCTCTAACCTAGATCCCCACAAAGCATGTGGACATGATGGTATCCCTGTCATTAAGAAGTGAGCTCCCAAATTAGCTCCTGTTATCCCTAAATTATATAATAAATGCCTTGCTGCCTCCTGCAAGTCATCTTTTGTTTCAGTTTTTAAGAACTCTGGTGAACCATCCAACCCTTCCAACTTCTACTGCTTTTTGGAAAATTCTTAGAATCCCTAATTGATGCTGAATAGGTTCACCATCTCTCATCACAGGGACTTTTTCAGAAAATAATGACTTTCTTCCTCCAAGTCAACTGCCAATGCACTGATGATAATTGCAGAAAGAGTCTATCATGCTCTCAGTCAAAACAGTGAATCCCAGGCTGCCGCATTGAACATCTTAAAAATGTTTGACAGTGTTTAGCACACTGATCTTCTCTACAAGCTAAAACGTTATCATGTCTCTGGACACATTTTTGAACTGATCCAGTCTTTCTTTTCAAATTGTGAAATAAAGATTATCCTGAATGGCCACTCATCTAGAGCTTTTTGTAGTAGGGTGGGCATCCCCATGTCAATCCTTGTTCCTACTATGTTTTTAATTTTCATTAATGATCTTCCTGATGCCATCACCTCCCAACTTGGTATTTATGCTGATGACATAACCATTTACTCCGGCCTTGATATTAGGTTGGTGCAAAAATAATGACGTAATAATGTCGTTTTTTTGACGTATTTTTTAACGTCAAAAAACGACATTATTACGTCATTATTTTTGCACCAACCTAATATTAGGGATGGTCAGTCTGACATGGTCAAAATGGCAGCTGATGTCTAAAATGTTAACTGAGGCAAAAGATGGCTTGTTAATTTTAACAGTTCCAAAAATTAAACTTTTCTCCATTAATCATCTGAGAAACCTTTCTCTGCCTTCCATCAGCATGGATGATGAAAGTGACTCATTGCACCTTCTTGGCTGTTAGTCTCAGCTGACTTGAAGTGGAATCCATTGCTAGGTTGGCTGTTAAGAAAGTTAGATTCTGGAGAGAAAAATTGCCTCATGACTCGGTGAACTATCTTAGATATCTATAAGTCTACCATTCATCCATGCTTAGAATATTGCTGCCACATATAGTCTGGTATCCCTACTATTTACCTTCAGTTCTTTGATAAAATCCGAAAAAGAATCCGCAATATTATTGGTCCTGATCTTGTGGCTCAGCTTCTGTCACTTTCCACCACTGTAAGGTTACCTCTCTTTGCCTTTTCTATAAATACTTTCATGGTAATTATTTACATTATTTGGACTATTATCCTCATTTTCATTGTCATATTCACAACGTTTTGGCCATTGTATGCTCCAGCCTTCTTCGGGTGATTGAAATTTCAAGCTGAACCCTTTATTTCATCCACCGGGGTAGATTGTTCTAGTTCCACGTGCCATGCCTCTGTGGCACCCTGCATTTTTAGAAAGACTAAAAAGAGATATTCATAGAAATATGATTTAATTTTTATTCGGTTTATTAACCAGTTGTTAGTTATTTAGAAACGAAGAATAATTGAGTTTTGAGAATAATTCTCTAACTGTATTTAGGCGATCCAAAGAGAAGAAGAAAAAAAAAAAAATAATAAAAAGAAAGAGAGAGAGGAATAGATAAAACAAAACCCGGTCATAAGTAAAACTAAGACAAGACAGGTGTCAAAATATATCAGGTCAAATTACCTGACCGAAATCCAGGGAAATAGAAATTGTTATATTTGGTTGAAGAAATAGTTTGGAGATAATAAAATAAAACAAAAAGAAGAGGAAAGACAGAAACATAATACGAAACCAGGTCGTAAGCGAAAACACACACGTACGACCAGCACCTAACAAGTGTCAAAATTATCAGGTCAAGCACTTGAACTAATTCCATGTCCGCGTAGGATGGAAGTTTGTTAAAGGTTGGCTGAAACAATAAAGATTTTTTAGAACAATGGAAACGAAATTTTAATCGGAGGAAAGGTGTCTTTTGTGTTGAGGGGGTGGCCGGTGGAACTGTATACAGATTCTGACCTGTTAAAAATTGGAACCCCACGATGATGAAGTGGAGACATTTTCAATTCAGATAATTAAGATTTTTGACTATCAGGTCTGACCAAAAACAAAGAAGGAAAGAAAACGATTGTCTCGGCTCACAGATAGCGCCAATATTCTTTCCTGAAGTCACATCTAATTAGCGGCAGGCTGTTTTGACAGAACCCAGGTGAGAAAAAGCCAAGATTATCATTTTTCGTACGTGTGAAAAAGGCCAAATTAGATTTTGTTTTTTTTTTTTTTAGAACAAGAACGATGTAAGCCACGCCCGATTGGAGACGGGAGGCGTCCCACCACAGTCTCATTAGCCGAAAGCGGTCACGTGATATGCGGAAAGAGGAGGGAGAATGCTCGATCAAGAACCATTGGTCGAAAATGGTCACCTGACATACGAGAGACCGGGAGAGATGGGTATGCGTCTTCCCCCCAGAGGCACTGTGAGGAAGTAGGGGTGAAAATAATAGCGATAATGGGAAATCAGAACTAATGCGACTTTTGGGATTATCGAGAGAGCCCTGACGCCGACAGACCCACCCCGGTTTGCTGCGGCGTCAATAAAAGCAGGACCCCAATCGACAAAAAAATGAGTTCAGCCCCGGACGGCAGCGAGAAGAGATCACCTCGGACGACAGAGGGTTGCGGCTGAGTTGCGGCAAGAAATCCTTCCGGCCCAAGTCGAAAACAAGAAATCCTTCCGGCCCAAGTCGAAAACAAGAAATCCTTCCGGCCCAAGTCGAAAACAAGAAATCCTTCCGGCCCAAGTCGAAAACAAGAAATCCTTCCGGCCCAAGTCGAAAACAAGAAATCCTTCCGGCCCAAGTCGAAAACAAGAAATCCTTCCGGCCCAAGTCGAAAACAAGAAATCCTTCCGGCCCAAGTCGAAAACAAGAAATCCTTCCGGCCCAAGTCGAAAACAAGAAATCCTTCCGGCCCAAGTCGAAAACAAGAAATCCTTCCGGCCCAAGTCGAAAACAAGAAATCCTTCCGGCCCAAGTCGAAAACAAGAAATCCTTCCGGCCCAAGTCGAAAACAAGAAATCCTTCCGGCCCAAGTCGAAAACAAGAAATCCTTCCGGCCCAAGTCGACGAAGAAGAAGATTACTCGAAAGCCGCGGAGAAGTTGCAGCCAAGTCGAAGACAAGGCCAAAGAGTTACTGGACGGAAGAAGAAGAAGAAGTTAAAATCAAGCCCAGCCGAGAACAGAATTTGACCCAACCAGATCGAAGTGAAGAAATACAACTCAAGTCGAAGAGAAGAATCAACTGCGAATGATTGATAGAAATTAGCCCCAGTGTCGAACTAAACCACACTCCGACATACACAATTCTAGAGAGTAGACAATTCGAAATCGTTAAGTTGTATGATAGAAGCTTGGTGCCATAGTCCACAGAGCGGGTCGGGAATGAGAACAATTTTTCTTTATGTAACGGACATTAGATATAAAAGGTTGTCACCCTTTTTTTTTTTTTTATCAGTAATTTTTTGTCTCGTGAGTTTTTTTTTTTTTCTTTTACTTGTGTTTTGCCACCCCCGTCGGACTCAACTTGCATACGGCCCAATCCCTGCTGGTCCCGTCTGTCTAAGATCTAAACACAGTGTGGGTAGGCAGACCGGAGATCAGTACAGTTGCTTTAGCAACCAGGTATTGGAAGCGGGTTGGGAAAGGCGAGGCTGGTGATCATCTAACCAAGAGGTTGGAGCGGCACGCTTGGAACCAGGAGGAGCGACCAGGAGGAGCGACGTCACAGTTGGCGCCGTAACCAAAGGATTCGACCCTGGGCCAGGTGTGTACCCGTCACACCTCTTATAAGTCCCACAAATTCATACACAGATGTTCTCATGAACACATGTGCCAGTGGATAAAGACATTGGTTAGATCCAGTAACTAGATCCATAGAGTTGTGAGTTCAATATCAGGTCACAGCTGTGGTGAAATAAAACTCGGAGAGTTGAGTTAAAGAGAAATTACTGAGACATCTGGAAGAGGCATGTGAAGGGTTCTGTCTAAAACCCTACACTCTGTTCTTGATTCTTTCTTTCCAATAAACTTTGATCTTCAATAATTTAAATACAATGTTTGTAAGAATGTATTCTTTACTTGTTCTGTTTCCTTAATAGTTTTTTTTTCTCATATTCTCTCATACTTGTGTCTGAGTGACTTTATTGCCATAACTATCAACAAAATGATGAAACTATTTTAATCTCTCTAATGTATCCATCAAATCAGGTTGTGATAGAGGGAAGAATTTTGTGACAATTATTAAAAAATATCTTTGTAATTTATTCATTTGCATAGAATATTCCATATATCCATTTCTTCAAAAAATACACTTTGTTTTTGAAAACATATGTTTCTTTCTTCCTTTCTTACTATATTTTAACTCTGTTAACTCTCCTTGAGGCATAGGGCTGCGGCCACAGGACACTAGGCTAGGTTTTACAGGGAAGAGTTGCTTGCCACATACCCAGCTGGTTTTGAATTCAGAGTTGTCCTTCTCCTAGACTGGTTACCAATGAAGGCTAGAGAGCCCAGCCTGTTTCTAGCTGGTAGGAGGAGAAGAGATTGATTCATATACACTTCTTCAGAAAGATATGTGGAACAAAAATACAAAAAATAATCATAACTGGCAAAACTGAAAAAGTGTATGGGGAGTAAATAAGGGACAACATTTAAAATAAATTTATTACTAAAACAAAAAATAAATTTAAATAAATTCCTAGTAAATATAAAACAAAATATATGTACTCTTGAACCACCCATGAGACACAAATAAAGAAAATTTGCCTTCTGCCTGCACAAAGTTGGTTGATGAAGCTTGATATGAACAACTTCAAAAAATGCATAAATGTGTAGACAACCAAGCCCTGTGCAGTACCCTAAATGCTTTGTCAAGATATTTCAAAGTGCAACCCATGTTGTTAATCAGATGTAGTTTAACCACTGACTCTACCTGTGTCTTATATGAGCAGGAACATGCTATCCAATCTGAATCTCTAACTGCAAGTTGGTTCACTGCACATAGTCAGATTCACACTGACATTTAAACTGGTAAATAACAGAACTGTTTTGCAGGTAGGGCAAACTATCTTTTGTAAAAGATGGGAATACCTGAATTGTATCAAAAGCAATAGGCAACTTGACAGTAGAAAAGAGTCTGACTACTCTTACCTAAACAGGGTAGTTATAAATAAATTAGTCAAAGACAATGTACAAAAATATCGGCAGACTTAAAAATCTCAAACTTACATTCCACCATACATCTTAGTTTTTTAAAACAATATATAAATTCTGTGGTACAAAACTTGTGTTCACACACACACACACACACTATATATATATATATAATTATTATGCTCTACTTTCGTATCGAGCACTTTTTTAAAAATAATAACAAAAATACTAAGGAACTTTGGATTATTTACCAAACCAGTTTCTTTCCTATTTTCTATAATATTTTCACACACACACACATATATATATATATATATATATATATATAGCCAAATCAGTCCGGTTTCAATCCTGTCTTGAATCAGTCGGACGGCTAGCCACACTGATGAGCCTTTGCCCAACCTACCTATATTTCATGCCTCATAACTCAGTGAACTATCTTGGATATCTATAAGTCAATAGATATATATTCAATATATTTCTTGTCTGCTTGTCACCTTTTTGAAAAATCAACCATAGTGGGATTTGAATCCAGGTC
Organism: Acanthosepion lycidas; assembly: GCA_963932145.1. NCBI lineage: Eukaryota > Metazoa > Mollusca > Cephalopoda > Sepiida > Sepiidae > Acanthosepion > Acanthosepion lycidas. The sequence goes on along the minus strand of OZ010577.1, from coordinate 42,483,800 downwards.
TCATGGGTGGAAAGTGAATGTTCTATGTTCTAATATCTCGGTCATTTGCCCAACCTACTTACATTTCATGGTCAAATATCCAATATATTTCTTACATAGTAATTTATTCTATCCTCAAATGTTGCATAAGCCTGCTTTTTGTCAGTTGTGTGGTTACTGTTGCTGTATTAACTTAAAGATTGTACATCTGTATGTGGAAACCATTATTTCTGGAAATGGTCTTTCTGAACATAATTCTAACATTACTGTCAATTAAAGAGAACTTTGATCATTCTAAGAATGAGCAGCTTTCATGAAAATGACTCTTTCTTGGACCGCTACATAATATCTTTGTAAATGGCTCTGAGAATTTCATTTTTCTATCAAGAGAACATTGAAAAGCAGTCTTCTTACAATGAAACCCTGTACCTTAAGTGTATCATTAATAATTGATCTAAATATTCAGGAACAATGAGCTGTCTGTTTATAGCTCGAGTTCTCATCATTATTCATTGTGCTGGCTCTTGGTTATTTTATTACTGACTGTGCACTTGTACAAGAAATTGATCATTTTAATTATGGGATTGTAATGGTAATATTAGCCATTTCCTTATAAGGAAACATTTTGCATTCATCAACTGAGAAGTCAATGTTGCTTTTGGTTATTATTTATAAAATCTTTCTCCTAAAAATATTTTACGGGAAAATGTTTTTAAAATAGGTGTATGACTGGATATAAAATAGGAAAGGCTACCAGAGTCTTAAGCCCCCCCAGGTGGTCTTGGTTGATAGGTTGTGATCAGATGTGAATGACCTCTTCCCTACTTCAGCAAATCAATGGATGATGAGGCAACAGTGTCACTATCAACTGAAGATTAAATTTACCTGCCTTTAGGCAATGATGACCATTCAGGAGACGACGACGACAGTGACCACTTGGATGATGATGACGACGACTATGACAGTTCAAGTGACGACAACGTCAATGACCATTCAGATGATGACAATGATGACTGTTCAGATTACAATGACAACAGTCCCCATTCAGGTGATGATGACGACGACTACAACTTTTTGGGTGTACTCCAGGAAGCTAGATTGTCTCCCAAATCTCAGCTTTGGAGAAAAACCTGGCTGAAAAGACTGACCCTGAGCAGTTAGTGTTATGTCCAGGAGACCAGGGGGTCTACAGTAAGGAAAAACAACAATTAGAATGTGTTTATTACATTGGAAATAGCTGACAAGTATTTGGCTGCATTCCCCTGCCATTCGTATAAATAACTTTGGTATACTTAAGATGGGCACAAGACAGTTTTTCATTTCATTTGTGTGCTTTCTGGAGTGGCAAACATGCTCACAGTGCCATTCAAATTAATTTTAGGTTTGTATTCTTAATTCAAAACAGTTATTTTGTTACAACCATTTGGTGACCATTGATGTGTTGTCAACTGTTGATGTATTGACAAACCTGCACTGTCTTCACTTTATATATATATATATATATATATATATATATATATATATATATATATAATCATTTTTCTTGTGTATATAAAAGTACTCGATTTTAAATTCTTTTTGAAGTTTTTTACTCAGGAACACAATTAAAAAACAGCCACCCATTTTTTAAAAATTTGCTGAGTATAAAATAGCCCTGTAAACAGGTATATAAAACCAAAGTTTTTTTCTTTTTTTTATTGTGTAACTGAGAAAAATGGTCTTTTAAACAGATTTAAAATAGATTACTTTTGTATACAAAAGAAAAAGTATATACAAATAATATATCAAAAGAAGTTAAAATTTATATGTAAAAAAAAAAAAAAATGGAAAATATATATTCTTTCCTAAATAGAATGTATACTTCCTGACCATGAGACACAGATTGATTTCTTAGCAATATGACTTCTTGATAACATCGTCCTGTCAAAGAAATCCCAGTGTGCAGCACCTTTGGAACGTGCTCGAAAACCATACCATAGATTGACCTAAACTTTGTGAGTGAAACTGAGTAGCTTTGATCAGTTTGGTCAATGGTTGTGCTTGCATGAGGTCACATGTCATTGTAACTAAAAGTTTGAGCATACTGGCCCTGTTCAAATTATTGATTGAACCAAATGATGCTGTAGAGACCATGGGGTTAAGATGTAAAGAAAACATGTCTGTTTATATTTCCTGCTAGAAGGTCAAGCTACAATAGAATGTTGGACTTGGATTAAGTCCTACTGAATATAAGGAAGACAAACAAACAAGACCGATATAAACAAATATATGTATCAAACAAAACATTTACAAAGCACATAGACAGTTAACATTATTTTTGTATGTGAACATTCATATTAGTGAATGTTCATACGTACATGTATGTTGGTGATGTTCTTTAACATCTGACCACAAGGTCAAGATGATAATTCTCCAGGACTACGTTGCAACAAGAATAGAGAAGAGAGAGAGAGAGAGAGGCAAACTAGTGTTAGTATTTATAGATAATGTAATCACGTGACAAGATCAGAGCGCCTTGGCAGGAAACTTGACTTAGTCACACGCTGGAAAAATATATTGTGCGTGGGTGGATTGCAAGGCCCACTTCTGTGTTTATTGACCAATTAGAAGCTGATATTTCCTGAAAAATATTTACTAAGCTAAGAAGGCTCTTGGGATCTGATTCTCCCAAAAGTGCAGAAAATCTACTATATGAAAATATAGTGATTTCAAAATTGTCACATAAGATAGCAGCATTGATTTCAATCCAATGAATGATTGTTATTGAAATTTGAATTTGTGTATGTATGTATGTATGATGATAATCATCACAATGCAATATCTCCCAAAAACTGTTCCACTCAGCAGAGTTGCAGTATAAACTACAAGTAGGCTCTATGGGTGTTGAACAAACACAAATGTTCCTGGGTAAGCACCGGCACAACAGCAACTGTTAAGCTGCCCTAGCAGGCAGGCATACTCAGAAATAAGTAGCCAACCATTTTTTATATATATATATATATATATATATATATAATTTTTTGAACAATAAAAATTAAAAAATTATAAAATTAAAAATTATATTAGAGAGAGAGTTTAAAATTTACAATCTTGTAATGATAGATGAAGAGTTGTCAGTATCTCAATCCTCTTCTAAAATATGCAAGAATTGAAAGATTTTTTTGTGTATAATTCCCTACCTAATCAGAAATTTCTTGTTTTGCTATGTTGGATTACACATTGCTTCTATTATCCTGTGATTTAATTGTTTCCCCCCTACACTCACTTATACACACACACAAATATATATATATATATATATATATCTGTAAAATGACAGTATGATTAAAGACAAAAGGAAATCTTAACTAAGCCAACATGTTTCTTTCTCAGATAAACTTTGAAAGCCAATATAAAGATTTTATTTTGCAACAAATATTTATAAACAAATGTAAAAATGTTTGTTTTCAAAATATTTTAATTTAACAATGCTCATAAATATAGATTCAGTTAACTGAAAAGTTAGTGCATATTCTTGAGGATGCTAAGTGATGTAATTTAATGTCTTATAAACAAAAGTGACTAAATTTTGAATGCTTTTATAATGTAATTAATACTTATATTATTTTAGTTTGAGATTAATTTATGTATCATATATTTTAAATATTAGGTTGGTGCAAAAATAATGACGTAATAATGTTGTTTTTTGACGTATTTTTCAACGTCAAAAAACGACATTATTACGTCATTATTTTTCCATCAACCTAATAATAGTAGATTATGAATTGGTTTCTTTTAATTCTTTACCATTTTTATAGTCATGTATGTTGGGAGATGCATAGTTGTTTGCAAAAGGAACATCCAACATGCAAATTACAAATTGGAGATACAAAAATCAAACAAGTACAACAGTTTGAATATCTGCGAAATGTTTTAACAGAGGACAAAAAGTGTGCCGCTGAAATAATGAGGAAGATGGGCTTAGAGAATTCGGCACTCACGGCACACTGAAGACAAAAGGAACAGAGGAAACCATGAATAACCTTCCTAATGAGTTTATATAAATGGATCACAGAGCAGGTCATTGAAGAATGGGAAGGGGAGAAATGTTGCTGCTTTGAGCTACAAAGAACAGGAAGTTGTGAAGTCTCATGAATGCTCACATCTTGAATGGACACAGTACATAAGAGGTATTTTTCAGTTTTTGCACATTTTAGAAGATTGATTTTCTTCTAAGCAATGTGTAGATCATTAAAAGAGTAATTGCACCAAAAAGACTTCAAATACTGCAAAAATTCACCGAGAAAACTTACAAATGTTTTTGTTCCATACACTTGGGAAATTATTTTTTAAATAATTTAATTTTTTTTTTTTCAGGTCATTCAGCAAAATTTATTTTTAAAACTTGTTTTCTAGCAGCTTTCAAATAAGAAAAGCTAATTAAGATTGCTGATACATTCAATTCTTTCTACACCTTTACCAAATTCAAAAACTTTTCATCAAATATAAGGAACACAGGCAAATTGCTATGTAACAATAAATACAGGAATAAAAGTTCTTTATAAATACAGGAATAAAAGTTCTTTATAAATACAGGAATAAAAGTTCTTTATAAATACAGGAATAAAAGTTCTTTATAAATACAGGAATAAAAGTTCTTTATAAATACAGGAATAAAAGTTCTTTATAAATACAGGAATAAAAGTTCTTTATAAATACAGGAATAAAAGTTCTTTATAAGTTTCTGTTACCTTGCCTGAAAGTCAGACTTCCACCCTGCATCATGTTTTTTATATGAAGCTAATGAGATTTCTTTAGTGCCTATCAAACGAGTTTGAGGCAAAAAATGTCTTACATGCTGAATATCATTGTACACTGACATACTTACTATGACAATGCATAATTTTAAAACTTGCTCTGTTTATTTCTACACTATGTACTTCTAAAATCTTTTAAACTCATTTCAATATTTATTTTCCACATAACGCACATGCCACACTTGCATTATCTCTTTTTCTATTATGCCACATAGATATCGGAGGGCGAAACCATCTAGAATTATTTGAAAAGCAAAGTCTTGTGCATATGACATTATTTTACTTGTTGCTACATAATTTTGATGATAATGGTAATATCTGACTATATACAATATTTCTTTTTTGTTTGTTAACACTAGATCATAAACTGACCTAATCAGAAGTATTTCTCTGAAGCAAGTGCAGGCGTTCTTAACCCATTTCCAAATTTGAAATGTCCACTTTCAATATTCCACACATTTACAACACAATCTTTATTCAGATGATTTCTTTCTGTATGTAGGGAATTTATAACACTGAGTAAATAGTTATAAACCCTATGACATTTATATATAGAAAAATACTTGGAAAAATGAGAAACAGTAAGACATGAAAACAGCAAGACATGAAAACAAAAAAAAACATATTATTTATTGTTGTATTGTGGCGTTGGAGAAATGAAAGACCATAATACTGAGTAAAATTTTTTTGGGTCAAATGTAGAACAAATATAGATCGGAATCTGACAGAATCATAAAATAAATATGTTGCTTCAAATCTTTTCTTCATGTAAGAGGAGATTGTCCAGCATTCACTGCCATATAAGACTGATATTGCATAAGTTTTGTACCATTTTCTTTGTTTTCAACAAAACTTTTCTGTTTCTTGACACTTTTATCGGTTTCTTGACACTTTTATCGGTTTCTTGACACTTTTATCGGTTTCTTGACACTTTTATCGGTTTCTTGACACTTTTATCGGTTTCTTGACACTTTTATCGGTTTCTTGACACTTTGCTTATATTTTGAAAGAGATCTCTTGTTATCTCAATGTATCTTCAAATTTCATTTTCACATTTTCCATCATCTGTTGTGTGTAATAATTTCAGCTTTCCATTTCTGACTGTGATCAGTCATTTCTTTGTACTCACTATTTATCTAAGAATTTATTTGTTGTCAGCTAAGTCTTTTTTATTACCAACATGAAAAACTACATCTCATTTGTCTCTATGCCTGTGAATTGCTAGACTGGATTACTCTACTTGGAGTCTTAGGTAACCTGGATTAGTTCCCTTTTTTGTATTATGATTATTACAGTGGGGAACATCTCATGTCAAATTGTTCATCTTGTTAATAAAGTGTTTTTGTGTTGTAAACATCAAAGCTGTTGAGTCTTGTATCATCCTATTTGTCTAGCATAGTGGCAGCTTCTCACCTACTCCATGCTTATAGAAACAGACAGGAGGATATTAACCACTAAATTTGGACAACAATTTAAGGCTACAGCATATGCACTGATGAACATTGCTCATCCCACTGCATGCCATATATAAAAACACAATGGACGTGAAGAAAATTCTTTCCACAGCTAAGTAGGAACACTCTCAAAAAATCAAAATCAAAAAAATATATTTATTTGAAGTAATTCCCCATCATGGTCACCAAAACAATGGTACCTAGGAAGAACTGAAACCATCTCCTCTTTATGGGGTGCACATGGGAGAAAAAAATCCACCTGTCGGTCTCACAGAGGTTTCACAGATGATGGTATTGAGGTCTGTAGAGAAGACAGACTTGCCACCATTCAAAAGAATAACAGTCGAGATAATACTGGGTCATGTGGCTAATTACTGTCCAGTAATCTCCAGGAATACCATTACTAAAACTCCACGTCATATAGCTACTGTGTAGCAAGTTTTATAACTATGAGTTTCAAACCAGTGGGTCCTATTTCCTAGACTTGGTTAAATAGAACCAGACAAATGCCTAGAGGATTTATTCCAGAGACTGTACTCTTTCATTGAGGACTCCATGTTACAAATATCACCATGGTGACGTGCTCATAGAAGAGGAAGAGAAGACCCCATGTTGGAAAATCTCACATGGTCACAGTTAGTCCACCCATGCCTACCCAAGCTTGTTAAGAAACACTATACCACAGAATTGAGGTAACATATCTTAGCCTCAATTAAATCTGAGATTTCTCAGGTGTTGGACTCCTTACTTGAAGAGCTGGAAAATGCATCTGCAAACCGGCCACTTACATCGCTATAATGTAAACACCAGAGACCTGCCTAGACACAACAAAGAAAGCTATGCTCCTTATGCAGCCAAGCAAAAAAAGCTTAGAGTTGACCACTACCTGAGCCTGTGCATCTACTTTTCTTAGGTAGATTGACAGTATATTAACAGAGCTCACTAGATCAGACATTCTTGACTGTGAATCCACTGAATGTGCCAAGCTCTTGGAGGAAGCACACATCATCAAAGAAACTACAACCACCCTGAGACATGTGAAGACTGAACAGTCTCCCCAACTGGAAATATTTGCCAACAAAAAGCCGATCAAGGTAGACAGTAGAACCACTGAAAATACGATCTGGCAGGCTGCAGCTAGACGTCTAGGTGTGAGGATTTAAATTCTACCCAGTCAAGCAAGACAAGTGGAGGGCTCTTCACCTCACAGTGTTGTCAGTGAAATTCTGTTCACTTTGGAGAGAGAAGGTGCATTGTTTCACTTTGAGGGTCTTGTCAAAGAAGACCTTGACACAGAGATCCTCGCTAGAGTTCCCTTCATGCATGAGGTATTTATTGGGGACATCCAGTTCAAGTATGGATCAGGGGCACTTCAAGCAAAAGTACCCATATTTTAAGAGGCCACCTCGATGGACCAGTGTCTGGCCTGGTGAATACTTTCTCCTTACCCAGTGGTGAGGATGATGAATTTACTTTAGAGCCCTGCTGGGATTCAAACCATTCCACATCAGTGAAAATCTGGCCCCAGCCCACCGTCTTCAGTAGTGTTAGAGCTAAAATGAGGCTAGTCAATACCACTAACATACCCCAACTTGTGGAGAGGTCACAACATTTTTGCCGGGCCATACTAACGTTCTCTCCATCTACTTCTACCTCTGTGAATACACAACTACCCACACAGTGCCCTCACCAAAACACAAATGTAAATGTTAACCATGACAATACATTGTCCCATAATGAGAAGGAGAAATTCCATAAGCTCCTACACCACAATAATATTTCCATTAAAATAGGCAGATGCAAGAAACCTAACGAGAACCCTGTGTTAGAGAAAGCTGTTCAACATGACGAGAATGAGATTCTCAAAATGGATCCAGCCAGAGGACAGGTCTCATCAGCCTCCCTTGCAATAACCACAAGCAGATTGAATACCAGAATTCATACATGGGGACTCTCACCTAGGGAGATTCTGTACCACTGTAACCAGTTCACGAGTTTATCAGCTTTGAGGAGATGGACTTGATCTAGCTACATCACAAGTACCTCACCAATCATAACCATAGTGAATATTGCAAGGCCCCTAATCACTCTTGGAGACACTACATGGACTTGAGGGTAGGTGATATTATTTATCTCCATGGGGGCCTCATGAAAACTAGTGGTCATGAGCATTACCTGGTGTCTATGATACAAGATGGTTGGGCAAGCAACAGGAAGTTTGCCAGTTCCCAATTAAGGGCATGTATACAGAAAGTGCACCAGAAACAGTTACAAAATTTCCAGGCATGGTGACCAAAAGCTGGGAGTTCTGTGTGTCCATTCAGATGGCATTGATGAAGACTATGATACAATCTTACCAGTTACACCTACCTGCCCAGATCAACATGACTTTGTAATACCTGATAAAATACAAACAGGAAGAACACCCATATACTGCTTCCACCCAAAAAGATACCCACACACCTTAGTGACTGCTCCACAGTCTTTTAATCCTCCACCCCTAGAGTCGATATAAAAAAAAAAGTAAAAGACAAAAAAAAGAAAAAGCTGTCATATCAATTAATTGCTAAACTCGGTTACTCTACTTGGGGTCTTAGGTAACCTGGATTACTTCCCTTTTTTGTATTGTGATTTATTACAGTAGGCAACATCTCATGCCAGACTGTTCATTCTGTTAATAAATTATTTTTGTGTTGTAAACCTCAAGGTTGTTGAGTGTTGTTGTATCCTATTTGTCTGGTTCTGTTCTTTGTCATTTGTGTTGAAATTTTGTCCAGTTTTCATTGCCATATAGAAGGACAGATATCATAAAGCAATTTACGGCCCTGTCGGCTGGGGCTTTAGAATACGCCAATTGCACCTCTGTAGAGGGGTAAGACCCCCCCAATGAGGCGTCCTGGGTATGACGTTAAATTGCATCCAACAGCAAGGCCTCTGATCTGGAGGTTTTGAGGAGAGTGGAACCACCTCTTAATTGCTGGTGTTCCCAGGTCCACCTTGACCCGGGGTGGCAGCACCTGTTAGAGTCCCAGCTATGGGCAAATAGTGAACTCCTAGTTTTCCAGGTTTTGCTCACGTCCTGGGTATGACTGTAAACTACATCCGCGTCCTGGGTATGACGGTAAACTACATCCGCGTCCTGGATATGGCGATAAACTGCATCCAACAGCAAGGTCTCAGATAATGTTTTCAGAAAAATAATGTTGTCAGCTCTACGTTTTTGAAACAATAATGTTGCCAGCTCTACGTTTTTGAAACAATAATGTTGCCAGCTATACATTTTTTATTCCATACAAAATAGGCATTTAAAATTCATATAAACTGGATTTGGCATTAAATAACCCACAGTGGTTGATATGCCATAAAACCCAAACAAACAAAGCAATTTAGCAATCATTTATTCATTTCTAATGCTATTTTTTTTATCACTTAATACTTTATTGAGTTTCTGAAAATTATCTTTCATTATTATTATGCAACTTTTAATTTTTGCATTACATTTTTATTGCCTGTTGTTATTCTGCCCAGATAGTTAAATTACTGTATTTATTTATTTCTGACATTCCAAATGTGTAACTTATATCTTGGATTGTTTCTTTTGCTCGTCACTGTCAATTCCATCTTCTTAAAATTACCAAACCAGGAGAAAAAAAAATTATTCATTGCTCCTTGAAAAATTAAATTTAAGTAGTCATTTAATGATGTAAAGAATATGCATACACCTGGGTTCCCCCTCACAGTAATATGATTGTCTGGTGTCAGCCATAAATACAGACTGATGTGGAGGTACATGACGATGCCTATTGGCCACCTATTGTCTTCGCCTATGATGAAGGCCAGTCCATTACGCTAGTTTGTCCTACTCGGTTACAGTTTGCTACTTCGAACAAATATATCCCTTTCCGGGACATATCATTTAACATGAAGTTATTTTTATTTAATTAAAAAAAAAAGGCTTGCTTAAATATAACATCATTAATGATTAAATTTAAACTCCTTAGTTAGAAACAGAAATGAAAGCATGAAATGATGAAAAGATGTGAGCACAATTTTAGGTAAAATTCTTTTCATTTATGCTGTAACATAAAAATGTTTAACTCCAGGATATGTGGATGCTGTAATAGAAAGTGATGCAAAAAAAAATGGCAGTGGCAAACTGAGTTGAGATTCTGGAATGGTCTGCTTCATTCACGTTCACACTAATGCCCAGATGAACATGATATTGTAATACCTGACAAAATATAAACACTAATAATGAATAACACTCATACTGTACCTGCCAAAAATATGCCACTTACCTTAGTGACTACACCAGAGCCAATAAAAAAAGTAAAAGACTAAAAAATAAAAAGCTGTCACAACAGTCAATTGCTAGACTGGATTAGTCTTTCATTCATTTTCACACTAATGCCCTTGGGAAAGGTATGAATCAATTTTGTTTCCTCTTACTTGATCTATTAGTGAAACAGCAAAGGAGAACTATCTAGCATTGAATAGCAAACAAATAAAAGGAAAACTTTGAATTCTGCATTATAAAAAAGCCATTGGGAAACCTCTACACTATGTTTCTCAGGGATTCATTCACAGATAAATAAAAACATAGCAATCTGTGAAGAATCATGTTACCTTATCTCTTGAAACATTTTTTTGTCAAGAGATATTAGATCAGGGTGTATATATCTGTGAATACTTGAACATAGTTACTTCTAAGGAAAAAAAGTTTGGAGACACCCTGCATTTCCTTAAGAAAAAACACCTTAAAATGAGTTCTTTTCATCTTTTTTAAGTATAAGATAAAACTTTAGTAACTACAGTGTATTTAATTTTTATTTTGACAAAAATAAACACTTAACTATAAAAATTATCATACAACAACATCATATTTTGTTTTCATCAATAAAACAACCAGTCAGTCAGTTATATGCCATATGTAATACATGCTTAGGTGATCATATATCTTTCAATACATGACTGACAAGGTAGGTTTTTATTTCCCTGCAGTAGGTTGCCATTTCTTTCTGTGGTAGACCAGTAGCCATCCAAGGCTATAGATCTCAGTCTGTCCTGCAATTTACCCATAACTGGTGGGGAGAAGAAGAGGATTCATACCTTTCCCAAGGGTATTAGCACATCAGTCAGTAAGTTATGTGTCATGCATGATACATGATTAGGCAATCATGTATCTTTTGATACATGACTGATGAGGCAGATTTTTTCCTGCAGTACACCAGTTGCCATCCAGGGCTATAGAACCCAGTCTGTCCTGCTATTTACCCATGTGAATGTAACTGATTCAACTGGAATTTGAACTCCATAAGGAATAAGTAGCTGTCAATCATCAAATGTAACATGGGCAGAAGGAAACTGGTGCAGACTGCAACATAGTTGGCCTTGGGGTTGTCGCACTGCAAGAACCAGGATATTATGCAACTGTTGATTAGAGCAGCCTCTCAAAAGGCTATGCAAGAGTTCAGGCTTCAGTTGATGTTGCTGCAACCATGCACATCACAAGAAATTTATGACAGCACCACTATTAAGGCCAGAGAAAAGGAAAGGAACTAGAAACCTCTTCCTAAACAGGAAACAAGAGATGAACCTCTACCTCTGATCAAGAGAAAAAAGAGGAGTAGTGACCAGGTGATTGGAGGGCTTATCTACTCCAATTTAAAAAAAAAAAATAAATAAATAAATAAAAATAAAAAAAGGAGGAATATAAAATATTTAATTTTTAGTTAAAGTCCAAATGGCAGATCTGTGCACTGTAAACTTGTTAATCCATAGGAAGCGGTTGGGCAGTACAATATTATTACCTGTTTCTTTTTTGGGGGAGGGCAGCTTCAACTACCTCTCCTTCACTAAGTGGTAGGAAGTAAGAGAAAACTACTAATGAAAATGTGGGCTTACACGACCAGTGGTATGAAACCAATCAAAAATTAACTGGCTTATCATGATTAGTACAAACACATTAAAATATTATAAAGAAAGCAAATGGAGATGTCACAGATGATAAAGAAAACAAAAAATAAAGAACATTAAATTAAAAAGAGGACATACATTATGTTCTAGAAAAGACTGGAATCATTCAACGAGGTGGTCAGGTCTTCTTTACACTGAAAGTATAAAATTATGTACAAAATATCTGTAGTTGAAACAACAAAATTGTGTACAAAAATATATGTAGTTAAAGCCATAAAGTTGCATAAAAAATATTTGTTTTGACATAACCTATAGCATGCTGCTAAACAAAAAGTAACTAAACCTGACTAAACTAGTTACAATAACTGATAAAAAAACACAGGTTTATTGAGAAATGATGGGCTATTAATACTATGAAAATATTCAAGCAGACTAACAGACAAAACCAGAAAAAACAATAATGATGAAAAAAGACCTTTGATTTGCAATTGATATAAAACCAACCAAAACATTATGAACTTTTTATATCTATGAAATTTATTTCTTTTTGGTTGGCTTAAACTTAAACAATGGTACATACAAACCAAACAAAAACCAAAACAGCGTACCAGGCTACATTAATAAATATCCCAACCATCCCCACCCCACTGTTTTCAAACAAATACCTCTATGTATAAGCAAGACACATTCAAGAGACTCCAGCAACATCAAAATATTTAACGAAAGTAAAAACTTATATGAATTAACTCTAAGTAATTGTAGAATTAGAATTCAAAAATGAAAAATCAGAAAGCAGAATATAATTTGGTTAAAATAGCTTAATAACAAAAACTGGCAAAATGTTCTAATTGATAAAAATCTACCTAATATTAGTTATTTAAAATTATTAGTAGAAATAATAAGAAATTTAGCTCTAGTTGCATGGAAAACAAGGGATAGATAATAACTAATAAAACAATCATTAACAATGTAAACAATAATCACAGCAATAAAGGTAGTTATAACAATAATAATATCATTTTGAGTAACTGTGAAAAAAACTGAATACCCACTAGAAAATAACAGCTTAATCAATAATATAATGAAGTTAAAGTAAAAATAATAATAATAATAACAGTAATAATAATCTAGAAATAAATGTACATAGGAGCAACAGAAAAAAACTCTGAAAGAAAGTGCAGGTTGCGATGGATAAAATGTCATCTAAATTCCGCAAAAATGACAATAACACTGACATCTCATTTTACCAGATATATCTACCAAAATTACACAAAAGTATCTTGAAATACTAAAGAGTAAATTTATTCAGTAAAATTGTCATTGGCTTTAACCACAGCCTCCAAATGACTTTGCACTCTCCTGCATCTCTTCTGGATGGTCTCCTGGTTTAAGTTGACGAATGCTGCCATAATCCTTGCCTTCGGTTCATTATTGGTGTTACAAGTAGTTTTGTTGGTTTCTCACTCAACTGCACCTCACACATAATAATCAAGGTGGTTGAAGTCTGAGGAGTTAGGTGGCCTGATGTAAGGGGTGATGTAGTTGCAGAAATTGTTTGACAGCCATGTCTGGGTTCTCCTGCTTGTGTGGCATGGTGCAGAGTCCTGTTATCATATATAGTCTTCCAGCAGCCACCTTCTCGACCAAGGACAGCACTACCTCCTCAAGGTACTTGGTGCTGGCTTCTGTGTTGAGTCTGAGGGCTCATGGGAAGATAAATGGAGGTATAATGTCACTATCACTTGTGATGACACCTTCATAATCACGACTAAACTATTTCTGAATCCTGTGCACTGTCTTCAGATTGATACCTAATCACTCTGAAATGTTTGTATTGGAGTTTCTAGTATGAATGCCAAGTATTATAGCAAGCAGTTTCCAAATTTCTTAATTGTGTCATGGTGTCCTTTTTCTCGCAGACTGTGCCCAACTGATCCTACTATACTCTTCAGTCAACAATGACAAACAGCACATACATGAAATTAAAAATATACAATGGTGTCAATTTACCTTCACACCCTCTATTATTATAAGATGTCTTTCAAAAGAAAAAATATGCCAATTACACTTCTCTATCAAATTATGTATGGGAACAAAAAGAAAAATATCTCTTAACCAGTATGAAATAATAAATAATGAGTGTTACCATACAATGGTCAGAGTAAAAAATGCAGACTATGCTTAGAATAGAAATTAATAGCTTCAAAAATAAAAATAAAAATATCTTAAGCATATAAATAACTAATTTGATACATAAAACTAAATTAAAACAGACAAGTTCATGTTTTGAACAGACATGTTTTGCTATATATTACTCACCCCAAAATTTTGGTAGGCAATTAAATTGGCTATTAAAAAAATCATGTTAAAATATAATTTAATAGCAATATTCAAAAAGAAAATAATTATTCTCTTGACATTTAACTTTTTTATAATACATGATTTAATTATAACTAAATAGTTTCAATATTTTATCTAACTCATCCCTTTTATGACATTAACGGAATTATTTCAAACAATTTATATCATTATAAAAAATGTTTCTTTTATAGTGAAAAGAAAATTCAGTTGGAAATAAACATAGTCCCCCAAAATATCTGCTGAGAATTGAATAGAAAATTCATGAAACTTTGAGTACATATTTAAATAATATAAGTGAACTATTTAATTATTAATAATGATGTAAAATAGACAATACTATCTACATTATATTAAATAGCAGAAGAGATTGGGCTCTCTTTCCTTGGAGAAGTAAAATTCAGAATTCAAAACAAGCATGAAGAGATGGTCTCTTAGATTGCTGCTATGGTTTCAGCATAATTTGGCCTCATGGTGCCTCTATAACCCTAAGGAATTCTGGGACTGATTGTTATGTAAGATATATACTAATGTTTCTTAATTTAATACAAAGCTATCTGTCTATATTTCTGAGATGAGGAATTATGCACATTATTTAAATTATTCAGACTATTGTCCTCATCCCATATTTATTACAATGTTTCAGCCATTGTACGCTCCAGCCTTCTTCAGGTGGTTGGAATGTCAAACTGAACCCTTTATTTCGCTCACCGGGGTAGACTGTTCTAGTTCCATGTGCCATGCTTAATGGATGTCAGTTATCAGTTATCTCCTGTTAATTCTCCTCTGAAGGGGAAGTGGAAAAATCAATCATAGCTGACCACATATGGAGAGAGAAGGGAGATCACTCCCCTCTGTGGGATCAGGTTGAGATCATAGACAAAGAAGATCATTGGAAAATTCATAAGCTTAAGAAATCAGCACATATGCTAGGCCACAAAAATCTCCTGAGCCGACCAAGCATAGAAATTAATACAATATGGGAACTAGTAATAAGGAGTGGCAGAGAAAAGCGATAACAACAACAAAAATTGCAATATGAGCACTGGTAAAAAATAGTTGCTGAAGACATTAATTTTATAATACCCAGAAATTTATACATAGATGTTCTCAAAGACACGTGGCACAGAGGATAAAGACATTAGTTAGATCCAGTGAGAGGACCCAAAGAGTATGAGTTCAATAGTGGAGAACTTTCAGAGGGTAATTAACTGACATCCATTAAACATGGCATGTAGAACTAGAACAGTCTACCCCAGTGAGCAAAATAAAGGGTTCAGTTCGACATTCAAACCACCTGAAGAAGGCCAGAGCATACACTGGCCGAAACGTTATAATAAATATGGTGACAAAGATGAGGACAATAGTCCGAATAATGTAAATAATGTTGATACAAAGCTATTATATTCACACACACACACACACACACACACACACGTGTCTGTCTGTATGGATGGATGGACAGACACTGGTTTTTGATATAACTCCAAGCATGTCAGTAGAGCCACTAAGAGTCAAAATGTTACAGAATTAAAGAATATGAGAAAAAAACACTGTTAAAAAGAGAGAGCAATAAAAGAACAAGAATTAAGAAGATCATAGATAACAATTAATATTGCATTTACATTTTTAAAAATCAAGGTTGACTGGGTAGCAAGAAGCTGGAAGCGAGCTCCACAAGCAAGAAGTGTGATAGAAGAAACTGTTAATAGAACTTGGGATAATATCTAGCCATTTCATCTATAAAATAATGAGACATTGCCACTGATCTAGTACTGCACTTAAATTCGTAATGTTCAGGTACCATACAGGAATGTTCATTAGAGCAATTATCATGAAAGTATTTATAGAAAAGGCATAAGGAAATCACATTACGGAGATGTAAGTGGCTTAACAGTTAATAGCACCAAAAATGGAATATTTGAGCCAAGTTAAAATTCTGATTTAGACTCTGTTTACTTCCTACTAATGCCTTTTGGAATAGCATGAATTTATCTCCACTCGGATATCGCTAAAATAGCATGGATATTTTTTCTCAGTTTGGCAAGCAGTGTGACAAACTATAATCATTAGACAGTGACAAGCTGCAAATTTAACTCAATGGCATACCTTTATATATAGGTGCCCAGTTCTAATTTTGTAAAAAGAGTGGCATCAATAAAAGAGTATTAATCCACAATGGGTAAGCTCTCAACTCCCAAAAGGACTATTTTTCTATTTCCACAATATTTAGAACTTATGCCAATACTCAGAAAGCAATTTTCTTTTTCTAAAGAGTTGTTCCTCTCCTAGGGGGAAGTAACCTTTTAAAAATAATATGTACTGTTATTTATTTATTTTTCATTATTGAGAGAGAGAAAATAAAAAACAGCAAGAAAGCATATCTTGAACAGTCATGGGAAAAAATTCCAAATTTAAAAAAAAACAGTGTACATCCATTGCTTGCTTCAACTATGGGTAAAAATAGCAAAAGGTAAGAGGCCAGCTTGAAATCAACAAAACCTACTTACTAAGATATCAACAGACAAGCTGAAAAACTGATCATTTATAAAGCTATTTTCAATTACTTTTAATATATGATGGCTTCCACCCAGAGGTCAAGTACAGCTATCACAATACACTGTTTTACAAGTTTAGCTTTGAACAAATATGGCACTTTCAACAGGAAAAACTTTTCAAATCTCTGAAATAATTTGGCATACATGATGCATACTGCTGTCATTAGGTTTATTTTTGTGTATGTTTGCATGTCTTTTCAGTCCACTTGTTGATTTGTACACTTTTTTAAAAAAAAAATGACAAATTGTTCATATTTAATGCTATATCATAGTTGTTGAGTACTCTAATGTGAAGATTTCACATATGATTTGATTTCTCTGTTTTACTTAAGCAAAACAACCACAAACAACACAGATGAGACCTTGCTTGTCGCCTATGTTTCTGGAATTTCTGCATCATGAAATATTTGGATACTTGTTCAGTTATTTGCTTGCAATCTGAGAACTCTCAAAAGCAACCTTTTCTATAATGAACCTTATTCTGCCAAGTGGCACAATCATTTGCATGGAACTTTCAAAAGCAACCTTTCCTATAATGAACCTTATTCTGCCAAGTGGCACAATCATTTGTATGGAACTCTCAAAAGCAACCTTTCCTATAATGAACCTTATTCTGCCAAGTGGCACAATCATTTGCATGGAACTCTCAAAAGCAACCTTCCTATAATGAACCTTATTCTGCCAAGTGGCACAATCATTTGTATGGAACTCTCAAAAGCAACCTTCCTATAATGAACCTTATTCTGCCAAGTGACACAATCATTTGTATGGAACTCTCAAAAGCAACCTTTCCTATAATGAACCTTATTCTGCCAAGTGGCACAATCATTTGCATGGAACTCTCAAAAGCAACCTTCCTATAATGAACCTTATTCTGCCAAGTGGCACAATCATTTGCATGGAACTCTCAAAAGCAACCTTTCCTATAATGAACCTTATTCTGCCAAGTGGCACAATCATTTGCATGGAACTCTCAAAAGCAACCTTCCTATAATGAACCTTATTCTGCCAAGTGGCACAATCATTTGTATGGAACTCTCAAAAGCAACCTTCCTATAATGAACCTTATTCTGCCAAGTGGCACAATCATTTGTATGGAACTCTCAAAAGCAACCTTTCCTATAATGAACCTTATTCTGCCAAGTGGCACAATCATTTGCATGGAACTCTCAAAAGCAACCTTTCCTATAATGAACCTTATTCTGCCAAGTGGCACAATCATTTGTATGGAACTCTCAAAAGCAACCTTCCTATAATGAACCTTATTCTGCCAAGTGGCACAATCATTTGTATGGAACTCTCAAAAGCAACCTTTCCTATAATGAACCTTATTCTGCCAAGTGGCACAATCATTTGCATGGAACTCTCAAAAGCAACCTTCCTATAATGAACCTTATTCTGCCAAGTGGCACAATCATTTGTATGGAACTCTCAAAAGCAACCTTCCTATAATGAACCTTATTCTGCCAAGTGGCACAATCATTTGTATGGAACTCTCAAAAGCAACCTTCCTATAATGAACCTTATTCTGCCAAGTGGCACAATCATTTGCATGGAACTCTCAAAAGCAACCTTTCCTATAATGAACCTTATTCTGCCAAGTGGCACAATCATTTGCATGGAACTCTCAAAAGCAACCTTTCCTATAATGAACCTTATTCTGCCAAGTGGCACAATCATTTGCATGGAACTCTCAAAAGCAACCTTTCCTATAATGAACCTTATTCTGCCAAGTGGCACAATCATTTGCATGGAACTCTCAAAAGCAACCTTTCCTATAATGAACCTTATTCTGCCAAGTGGCACAATCATTTGCATGGAACTCTCAAAAGCAACCTTCCTACAATGAACCTTATTCTGCCAAGTGGCACAATCATTTGTATGGAACTCTCAAAAGCAACCTTCCTATAATGAACCTTATTCTGCCAAGTGGCACAATCATTTGCATGGAACTCTCAAAAGCAACCTTTCCTATAATGAACCTTATTCTGCCAAGTGGCACAATCATTTGTATGGAACTCTCAAAAGCAACCTTCCTATAATGAACCTTATTCTGCCAAGTGGCACAATCATTTGCATGGAACTCTCAGTCAAGTTTCTTTGGAAGCCTGAAGTTGGCCATGATGAAAGCATCCCTGACCAGTGCATTTGATTGTAAATAATCGTAGCCTTGATGCTGTTCACAGCTGGATATACTAAGCATTTTACTATCAGGTGATTTTAATATATTTTCTGTTTATACATTCTTTTCATAGATAAAAATATTTAAGTAAATGTTCTGTTCATAATAAACAGTATTAACTACATTTACTGATCTGCATGTCAGAAATTTCATAGAAAATATATCAACACTTATTTTCTATGAAATTTCACAGACATTCAGGCCGGTAAATGTAGTTAATACTGTTTATTATAAACAGATCATTTACTTAAATACTTGTATCTATAAAAATAACATATAAACAGAAGATATATATTAAAATAATTGTCAAACTTAGTCGATTTCATAATATATAATCAGTATATTGCCATTTGATGTTTAATATTCTCAAATATTTGATTGAACCTTTGAATCTGCTTAGAGTTAACATCAGATATTGTTCATGAGTACAGAATTTCTCCCAAAGTAATGTGATAAACACCAACTTTGATTCAAATCAAAATAGCTCAAGCAAATTGTACTAACTTTTCCAATTTTCCAGATATCACACAAGCCTTTTGATTACTGCTGGATATACAAAGGTTGTGGAGGTTAACATGTTGCATATTTGCATTTATTTTAAGTGTGTACATGTTTACATATGATAAACAAAGATGCATACAAAAACTTGGATTCTACTGCAGATTTTTATTTTTTTTTTATGGTGAGTCTAGTGAAACAAAGTTCTCAATGTCTCTTGGGTATGTCTGTTTACTTTTTTGGTCCAGAAGTAAGTTGGTTAAACAATGGTTAAAATGGTCAAGCTCAAATCAGGTTGGTTCTGAGTTGGAACGTCCAATTCACTTCATGATTGTTATATTTGGAAAGTGGAAAAGAGTTCAGTTGTCAGTGGAACGAGGAAACTGACATAATCAATGAGAACATAATTACCACATGTTTGTACATCTTTGAGAAAAGAGGAGAGAGTGAGGCAGGTAAATGTTTCTTTTTCTGGGTGTCAACAACACCATCCAATGTAATTTGACAATACCAAGTCGGGGGGGGGGTAATCATGTTTTTGGTTCCTTTACTCTTAGCAACATGGGAATTTTTTTTTTATTATTCTTATAGATTTTTTTCATTTTTCCAGATGGTATTAGGTTGGTGCAAAAATAATGACGTAATAATGTCGTTTTTTGACGTATTTTTTAACGTCAAAAACGACATTTACGTCATTATTTTTGCACCAACCTAATAACAACTATATCTAATCTAGTAACTTTCTCATGGATGGTAGGCACAGCATACTATGTACCAAGTGACAGTGAACATTAGTCTTAAAGTTTGAGTTTAATCAGAGCATTTGCATTAGGAGGAGTGATTTATTCTATGCTGGATAGCAGCTTGAAAATCCACACATTCAACATCTATTCTCAGCATTCCAAATGGTTTTAATTTTAAGGTGAATCTTATCAAACGTACATACATATTTGTTATGAATATAAACATTATTTTTTGGGGGTACATGTGGCAGACATAGTGAACTATAACCATAGTTAAATGGCAGAAATGGTGAACAGAACTTGCCTTATTCTCAATGAAAGAAATTTTGTCTTTGTCTGGCATGTTGGATTTCAATTTGGGAGAAAGCGAGTATGTCGTTCCATCAAGAGACCCTTTGTAGGGGACTGTATGTCGGAGTTACCATTATGTAGGGTTTCGTGTCGGTGATGTTGTTGAGTATAAGTAGATGAATACATGTGGGTAGAAATTTCCTGCTAGCCGTCCAACTACATGAGAAAGTTGGACTTTAACAAACACGAAACCGATAAATATATGTAAACAAATATATGTATTAATAACAAGAAAGTTTACAAGTTACATGGACAGTTACATTGACAGTGTGTGTGGTGAATATTATGCATGTGTGTGTGTTGTGGTGAGTGTTCGTACGTACGTGTATTGTGCTTAGTGTGTTTCCAGCATTTGGGAAATGCTGTATCTGTGAGCGTTCACATCTGTGAGGTGGTAAGGCTGAAAGCCTAAGGAAAAAGAGGAAGAGGCAAAGGGTCAGCGACTATTTATAGCCAGGGAAGAGAGACCCCTGGTGAAAGGGTTAACGAACTAAAGGAGGAGCTAACTCCAACACCTTCTCTGTTGTCCCACAAGAAATTAATTCATTAGCAACTGTATATTATATTAGCATGGTTGGACAGAATCAAGGAGGGAAATCTGTGTGCATTAGTGCTCCATTCTGAGGTGCCCGTATGTCTATCATCCCTGTGAGTGATTGGTGATTCCCCATTGTAAGTAGACCAACATGGAGATGAGAGAGGTCTTCTGTTAGGGTACATCATACTATACGTACAGTTGTGATAGGATGAATGAATGACAAAGTAGTAGATCGAAGAGAATAGCAATAAGTATCGAGAAACCAGTGTAGAAGGAACAAACAGCCAATCTGAAATTACATCCCAAAACAGAGTTGGTGACTTCTGACTTCTTTTGACAACAGTACACCTATTTGAGTTGATATCCCTGTTATTTTTTGTTTTTATTTTATTACAAAATTTCATATATGTCAGTGAATGCTTGACAATCTATTCACAGCTGAAAAAGGGATGTGAGGTAACAAAAATGTAGTTCTCCAGAAGGATACTTAAAATATAATGGAACAGACATGTGAGCAACAAAGTTTTAGGGAAACTGGAAAAAAAAAAAAGAACACTTACACTTAACATCAGAAAGTGTCGAAATTTCTAGGGAAGATAATGAGGAAAGAGGGCTTGGAAAATTTGCAATTCACAGGACAGATTGAAGGCAAAAGAGACAGAGGAAATCAGCAAATAACCTACCTGGTGAGCTTGTGTAAATGGATCGCAGAATATGCCACAGGATACCTTCATATTAAGACAAAGCTCAGCTGCCTACTTAAGGCATATTGTGAGGACATTTATTAATCTATATTTACTAGCTTTGAAGCATAAACATGATAATTTTTACATAGATATTTTTAAAAATCAGACATTAATTTTCATTACTATAAACATTCTTTTTTCTGCATGCATGTTTTTAAGTTAGCATCCATGTTTTTTTTATTATTTTACTGTTTTAAACAATGAATTTAATGTCAATTGGCCTAGATCAAGAAGTGATACTAAAGAAAAATGTGCCTCCTAACAGGGTGTTTAATTATATAAATGTATAGAGAAATGAGCATGTGGCTGAATGGCAAGAGATCTGGTTTCAAATCTCATCATAGCTAGTTTGTAAGAGAAATATTATGTCGCTTGCTTGGAGAGACAACCCCAGCATTTGACATCATGAGAAAATGTACAAAAGCAAAACCATGCACTGGGATAAATTATATTTTGTGAGTGATATTGGATAGAGGAATCCATCTGGAAGCCATTGATGGTGATGCTAGCACAAAGTCACAAGTCATCATGACAGAGAGTCTGAGTATTACTGGTATAGTTGCATTAGTAACTAGTGTTGAAGAAACAAATGCGCCTGAATAGATGTCTGCAACAGGGATTAACTAGCCATCCTAACAGAGAGGTAGCTGTTCATTACTGTAGAGAATGGGAAAATTATGTTATTGTCTATGAACATCAGGAGAAATCTGCTGATTTACACAATCTTAACATTTATCTTCTTCCATATGCTTTTTCCCTTCAAGATATGAGCAATCATGTCTCTCTACAACTTCCTGTTATTGTAGCTTTGGGTAATGTTTGTCTTTTTGCTAACCCACCTAGTCCATTTTATACCAACCATTGACATAAGCTGATTAGGTAGGTTATGTGCTGCTTTACGCAGACCTATTTGTGTTCAGTATGTTTTGATAGGGTCAGATTCTCCAGGCCCTCTTTTCTCATTATTTCCCCTAGATATTTCAATTGTCTTTTTCTGATTCTATGTAAAAGTGTCATTTTTGTTTCTATTTTTCACTAAAACTTCATTGTTCACATTTTCAGTTCATGATATTCTTAGTATCCTTCTGTAGAACCGCATTTCTGTTGCCTTCATCTGTGAAATTGTCCTGCATTCTGTGCCATATGGAATGAACAATATAGCATAACAGTTCAACACTCTTTTTCATTTTTATTTTTTGGGGTTCCTTAATACTTTTCTTTGTTTTTGAAAGGCAACTTCCACTATTTCAATATTTCTTCAGTATCCTATTTTTCATTCTCTGTTAAACACTATGTAGATATTTAAATTTTCATACTTGCTTGATTTCGACATCTCCAGTTCATAGTTTGTATGATGGGCATGTTTAGCTGACTGCCATACATTTTGTCTGATAATTGATTTTCACTTATTTTTCAGTCAGTCAGTTAAATGTCATATATGATACGCACTTGGGTGATCATGTCTCTTTCATTTCATGACTGACTAGACAGAAGATTTTCCCACAATAAGTTACCATTTCTTTCTGCAGTAGACTGTTTGCGAACCAAGGGCCAACGAAACCCAGTCTGTCCTGCTATTAAACTCATAGCTTGGAGGAGAAGATATGCATTCATAGCTTTCCCAAGGTTATTTGCGCATAAGTGAATGAAACAAAACTGACTGTAATTTGAACTCGGCTCTCAGATTTCACATTCTCAGCTGATATTTATTACACCGCACACACATTCCAAATTACTTTTATGATGTCTAAAATACAAAAAATTATAAAACTGACCATAATAGCCTCATCCTATCTTACACATTGAAATTAATATAAGGAAGATATTGCTGGCAAATCATCAAATAAAAGTGGTTAAAACTGAATTCTGTGTAAATTATGTCATTACAAATAAATGTCTATGATAAAGAATTATTAATGCGTATAATAAAAAAGATTAACTGCAACAGATCCAGATTCTAAAAAGAATATGTATATTTTATCTTGTTTATGTTGGTTAAGATAGGATGTATAGAAATAGAATATACGAGAATACCAAATATTTGGTGGGAGGTAAAAAAGACCTAATTTTCAGCATTAAAACTCTTGGCAGAACTCATGACCATATTTCTGATAAATAGTATAAAAAGAGAAGCAAAAAAATCTGTTCTGTAGAGTCTGTCGTGAAGAAGTTAAAGTTTTTGGATATACAGAACATGAGTTTTGGATTGGAGTGACCTAAAAAAAGAGTAACAAATTTTAAGGAAAATGAAAACAAAATGGATGCTTATAATT
This sequence comes from Acanthosepion lycidas, assembly GCA_963932145.1. Lineage (NCBI taxonomy): Eukaryota > Metazoa > Mollusca > Cephalopoda > Sepiida > Sepiidae > Acanthosepion > Acanthosepion lycidas. The sequence continues at coordinate 42,459,408 of OZ010577.1, read as the reverse complement.
AGAATTGGAAAGGGACAACTGAAATTTCTGGGACACAAATGTGCAAGGAGGGTATGGAGAATTTAACACTCACAAGACATATTGATGTTTAAGAGGAACTAAGGGAAATATTAAGTAACAATCTTGTATAAATGGATGGTAAAACAGAGTAGGAGAGATGGTGAAAAGATAACTGTTACTAAGAAGTAAAAAGGATAAGCAGTTGTAGAGACACATAGGAAAAGTAACTAAAACCAATCCCAAAATTATTCCTTTTAAAAAATTAAAAGCAGTTATCATTTAATCCAATTTGTAAAAGAACTCTTCTATATGCTGTCTCTCTTTGGTTTGTGGGTGATAATGGCTCTCCACAATTTCCTGTCATTTGTAGCTCTTAGTAAGGTTCATCATTTCGCTTTTTTTTTTTTTTTTTTTTTTTACAATCATTCTTCCCCCACGCAAGGTAATATTGCCACTAAGACACGAGGTTACAGGGAGAGAAAGAGAATAAGACTTTAGTGAGGAAAGGAATAGGCTTAGGGAACACTGAAGATGGTAATTGACACTGCATTTAATATTTGAAGACTGTAGGTGGTAGGCAAGCAAGAAATCAGAAGAGAGTTCCACAGGTGAGAAGTACGAGAAACAGTGTCAGCATCTAGCTAGTTCAACTGTAAAGTTGCAGGACTTAGTTGCCAATGTAGTTGCACACTTAATTCATGCAGATGAAACACTAAGGAAAAAAGCTCATCAGAACAGTTGCCATGAAATATTTGGGAAGCTACATCATCCTGGTGGGAAAGTGACTTAAGTTGAATTGCCAGGTCAGGTTTGATAATATTACAGACACTTTTTTGATTTTTGTCAACAAGCTCGAGATAGTAGGGGCACCAGATCTCTTAATCTCTGTTCTACCAACCATTTATACAAGCTTATATAGGTAGGTTAATCACTGCTTTCCTCAGTTTCTCTTGCCTTCAATATGCCCTGTGGGTGTCAAATTTCCAAGTTCTCTTGCCTCATTATATACCCCAAAAATTTCAATGGTCTCTTTCTGATTCAAATCATAAGTGTTTGCTGCCTGAAGACTTAAGGGAGCAGAGATGTCATTCTGTGAGCTAATTGTCCAACATTCATCTAGGAGGACTGCTATTAAATAACAGTTCTGTACTCTTTTCTTTCTTTCTAATGAAATTTTGCTGTTTTTTCTTAATACCATAACATTTTTTATGGACGAGGACATATTTTCAAATTTGTAGGAAAAGCATTTTCAGTTGTAATATTGTTTTTGTCTATTGATTCAGTATAGTCAATTTCTTCCTCCATTAATTATCTTCAAAACATTTTTAACAAAAAAGTATATTCTCGTATATTTTATATATATATATATATAGAGAGAGAGAGAGTACTTAAAGGGGCCAAATGAAAGTGCGTAGGTATAGATGTGGACAAGTGGTTAGAATGTTTACCTTCTGACCATGTGACCTAGGTTCAAATCTCACCATGGCCGACATATCAGAGAGGTACCTTCTTAATGTTATCAGCCTGGGGAAGTAATCTCAGTGTAACTTAGTTGTGGCACAATGCCGAAAGCACAGAGCACCCAGTGACATTAAAGCTCACTACTTCGTCATAATTTATCTAGTGAGACTAGCTTGTTAACCATTACATAACATCAAAAAGCCCTGATTATTTTTCTAAGCATAACTTAGATGTCGCATAAAGCCAAATGCATGGGGCACACAGTGAGGATCAAACTCACTATTCAGTTGAAATAATTTTCTAAGAATATCTTAGATGAGACACAAGGTTGAATGTGTGGTGCACCTGGTTAGGATTGAACTCCCTAATCATGATTGATTTAGCAAGAGAAGCTTGTTAACCATTACACAAGCATCAAAGTGCACAAGATTCAGTTGCAGTATGAACAACAGGTGGGCACTGTGGGTGTTGAAAAAAACACAAATGTGCCCAAGCAAGCATCAGTTGACTGAAGGATCACAAGAGAAATTAGTTAAGTAGAATCATTAGATATGCCTGTATATAGTCAAGTAGGTTTAGAGCATTTGTGTGTTATTCTGTGTTCATGCAATATGAGCTTTACTTGTAACTGATAAGTCTCCCAGACTGGAACGAGGTATGTCTTATTGCTAAGCATCCTGTGAGTAAAGAGCATAAAAGAACTGCATCCTTTTCTTTTATGTTGCTCTTAGCAACACCATTTAGTAATCATCAGCAGAAGTTCTTTGGCAGACAAGTGGCATAATCCCACAAGCTTGCTAACTCTCAGCGTCTGACAGCTGTGCTTATTGGTGTAATCTTTAGTACTAGCGAGTGTTGGTTCTTATAAGGTATTTTAGGTTCCATACATTTTTCAGAATAGAAACTAACCTTTTTTTATACCATATTTGCCCGTTTTAAACAAAGAAATCCACAATAACCAATGAATTCTTCCACCAAGCATCACAACCTTTGTCTGTAAATTTGCTTAATGATATAACTTGCGTTAAGATGGTCTACCACCTCCTCTTGTTGACATGGGCAGAAAAACATCACATGTTAAAACTAAAAACTTATTTGGTCTAAAATCTGCTAGAATGACCTCATCAAGAAATCTTATAATTTTCAACAAACTATTCAAAATGAATTGTAAGGGTTGAGAAAGAAATAAGAATGAATTAACAAGTCCATTTCTATATCATTATAGCAATGTAGCCAAACATTGTTCAACCATTTTAGGGAAAATGGGAAATGATCGTTTACTGGGCATTCACTAACACCAATTTCAAATGGATACTCTTCAGTACAGATTCAGCTATATAAAACAACCAAAATACTTGTAATAAATGTCATACTGGTCACTACTATATGGCCATAGTGGTTTGGAAATAGGGTATGACACAAACACTATAGATTGATGTTTTGAAAACAAACACATGCACGTGTGTGTATATATATATATATATATATGATAATTATTTGAGGATACCCATCTACTAGGGTGGCTAGCCAATCCCTAATTCAGATGTTCACTCAGATACATTTGTGTTTGTTCAACACCCACAGAGCCCACCTGTGGTCTATACTGCAACTATACTGAGCAGACCTTAGTTACAGTTTCTGGGAGAGAGTGCATTATCTAGTATGATCAACGTTCTGAACATGGCCAGCACAGTTAAACCCTCACTCATGATGACTCGTGACTTTGTGCTAACACAGCTATTGACAGCCCCTCAAGTGTTCTGTCTACCCAATTTCACTTACATTTCCGAAGGGTATTAGCATGTAAGTGAATGTAATGGATTCGACTGGAATTCGAACTCAGATCTCCGATTCCTCAATCCAAGCCGCTGTCCGTTACTCCACCGTACTTATACATAAGACTGTATATAGATAAGACAGTGGTGAAAGAGAGGTATCAGAAGTGTTGAAGTCGGTTATATTGACCAGCTAAGAGATGAAAGACAACAGTGAAAAGCATCAGCAAACATTCCTGTTGCTATGTCTCAACATCCTCACTGTTGTACATGTGGACACGTATGTAGATCACTAGTGGAACTGAAGTATCATATATGACACTAACATAAAAACTGAATGTGGTTTTGGGATCCTGATACATGGAAATTGAAGGAATGGTCCATCATATAAGAAAAGAGTGTCCTACATAGTTTACCTTTTACTTACAGTTACATTTAAGACTATTTTACAGCATTTTTAAAATTTAAAAAAAAAAATCACAATATTTCTATTACTTTTTATATGTTGCAAAATAAAATCCTTATGTTTTCTTGAAAAAGTCACTGAGATGATGTCGGTAAAGATAAGTTTCCTTTTGTCTTTATTCCTACTCTTTTTACCAATGTATTTTTATATATATATATCTGAATTTTAACACACACATATCTATATCTATCTATCTATATATATATATATATATATATATATGGTGCAATAAATAAATTGTCTGAAAGTAACACTGACATCTCATTTTAACAAATATATTTGCCAAAATTGCACAAATATATTGAAATAAAGAGTAAATTAATTCTGTAAAATCACCATTGCCTTCAGACAACTCTGAAATTATTTGAATCTTTTCTGGATGGTCTCCTGGTTTAATTTGATGAATGCTGCTATAATCCTTGCCGTCAGTCCATATTTGGTGTTACAAGGAGTTTTGTTCGTCTCTTGCTCATCTTCACCCCAAACATAATAATTAACAGTCTTTGCAGTTTTGGAGTTAGTTGGCCAGATGTAAGGGTTGATGTGGTCACAGAAATTGTTTGACAGCTATGACTGGGTTCTCTTGATTGTATAGCATGGTGCTAGTCTTTCAGCAGCCACACTCTTGACCTAGGGCAGCACTACATCCTCAAGGCACTTGTGTGTGTGGGGGGGGTATTTATAAACAAAGTGCATGCACAATTTACCCATTGCACATTCTGCATATATATATATATATATATATATATATAACAGTATTGTGGAAATTGTATGACAATGCAGAAATGTTTACTTATGACATGTTTCATACTTCAAGACTTCATTGGACTAAATTTTGCTTTTTTATATGAATACAAAAAGGACATTTTACAAAGTAATATATCAAATGTGTTTATTGCCCACTGTAAAGAGACTGGCCACAATTTTGACACAAAAAATGCTACTCTGATCAAATGAGAAAATAATTCACTATGACATAAATGTCTACAGATTGCCTTAATTGCAAGGTGTTGTATGTTAATTTGCACCCTGGCTCATTCAACATTTCTCAATTTCTGGCAAATCTTCTAATATCGCAATATGGAATACTTACTTACAAAAGTGATGGAAAGAAAAAGACTCTAAATGTATTCTGCTAAATTTTTTTAAAAATCCTTATTTTCTCGACATCCCTTTCTCATGTACATGTGTTGTCCTACCAACATGACAAAATTTACACCGATGAGGTCCTGAATGATGAAATGCATCAAAAGTAAACTTTTTTCCACTTTGTCATACAATTTCCCCATATATCTCAACAGCATACAATATATGTTTTGTTACGATGTTTATGCATGCACACAGTAGCAAAACACCTTCTCCACCCCAGCTATACGTTTAATAGTACTATATATTTAATATATAAACTTGGCATTAAATGACCTACAGTGGTTGATATGCCATAAAACCCAACCAACCAACATTCTCCACCCAGCTGTTTTAATTTGGTAGACTTGTATCAGTAAAATATTATGATCTAAATATACTTTCTGGCTTCAAATAACCTGCCAAAGGTTAAGCCATAAAACAAATAATCAAACAATCCTTGCTGACTAAATCCCAAAATTACAATATGCTGTTTATAGTGTTAGGTATGGTATAATAATTACAAAACATTTTACCTACATTTGAGAAAAAAGTAAAATATCTGCCACACTTTACTTATTTTTACATATAATTTATTTTTTGTCAAATATATTTTACACAAATTTTAGTCCATTATATGCATAAAAATAAAATTACCATTTTAATAATTTTTTAATTACTTTCCAGGTGTTCCTTTAAAATATAACCCTTCACAGAAGAACATCATTATAACAGGGACAGACACCCAATATAAGAAATGCCAACAACAAGAATATCCCCGACCTCCTGATGAATGGTACCCAAATGTTTCCAAAGTTACCCCACAAAGAGATTTTGAAGTACAAAAGTCCACTGCAAAATCATTAGTTCCTAAAATAACAAGATTTGATAAAGGTTTTATCCGCTGGGTAGCATTACCAGAAGTAATCATGGTAAGTATCTACCACCAATTTTACTCTGTGCTTTTAACTCTGTCTTTTAATATTATTTTTATCACATATTTTACAATGACTTTTGGGGTTTATTAATTTGTATTCTGGCTATTTTAACATATATATCATATGATGGTGTTTAGAATACCACAAATTTAGATTTTGGATTCAGAAACTTGCTCTGTCAGTGGGGTTCAGTTACAGATGTAAAATTAAACTAATAGTCATCTTTCATATTTTGTTGAAAACAAGGACCAAATACTCTTAATGTGTGTCACTAGTTAATTGTTTTTCTCTACGTTTTAATAATAATCGTAATTAATCATAGTCACAATTAATAGAGTAACTTCTCTTGATTTTACAAATTTAAGTGCCACACTCGATTGGCAGCTAGGTCTCATCACTTAAAAATTGAAATATTTAGATATAACAATATGTTTCATGATTTATAGTTTCTTCTTTTGCACTTCTTGCTTGTGAAACTCTCTTTTGGCTTCTTCCTTTCCAGTTTGATATTCAAAAAGTTAAATACAATGGCAATCATTATTTGTCTTTTTGAATCCTGTCCTTTTATTGATCGATCTCTAATGTTTCTCAGATTCTTCCACACTGAGTAACCACTTGCATCTTAGTGGCTTTGTTGCCTTGGTTGGAGTGAAATGATTAAAAAATAATAAAAAAAAATAAAAAAAATTTGAATGATAAAATTTAAAACTGCAATCTACATTTTTACAACAAGTTTTTATTATAAACAATTTTTATTAATAATTTGTATTAGAGCATTTTAAACCTATTGTATGCAGTGGTGTAGAGTGAGTAGCCATGGATAAATGTAAAATAAATGACAGAACTGTCCAACAGTTTAAAAGAAAAGAAAAGGGCAAAAAGTAATATAAATTAAGTAAACAATATATACAAGGCAAATTAAGAGTAATAAGGCAAAGCAACAGTAACATGGTAAAAAAAGTTCATAAACTAAAAATTGGGGCTGACACACAAGCATGTTTGGATAAGTGCATATAGTCCCAGTCTGTCTTGAAGTCAGAATGCTGAGTCATATGAGACTGGGAACTGGCCTGTTTTATTGGCTATGAAGAAATCCCAGCATGCATTTGTGTGCTTCTGCCTATAAATTGGGGAGGGGAAAGTATCTTGCAATCATTCCTACTAAGTTTGAAAATGACAAGTGGTTTTAAGAATACCCCAATTTCAGATATTAGCTACAGAAGGCTTTTCTCTCATCAATATTGATTTACAAATACAACAGTACAACCTACTTTTCTTTCATAGTTTCTCTCAAAAGTATTCTGAATGTGCTTGTTGAGAAATTGGCCATGGTTAATGAGTGAGAGAGCAAAAAGAGAGATCATGTCCTTTTTTTTTATCCCATTGAATACCATATCACATCACAAGCATTAAGTGAAATACCCTGGCAAACAATGTGGTGCAATCAAACATCTATATTACTAGTAACAGAGGATTGTGGTCAGTTAAAATTTAAATGTTATTTTTTTCTTGAGACATCTACAATGCTTGCTGGAATTTTGATATATTTACTGTATCAAGAAGCAGAGATTTAACTGAGTCATGGAGTAACATGCAGCAGTAAGTGTGACATGAAAATCTGAATATGCATAGAGATAGCAAAAGTCTTTTGGAAACTAAGCAAAGTATTAAGAGATAGGAAAATATACTTAGAAGCAAAGAAAAAATGTTTTACATACTTACTCTTCAATATGGAAATCTCTTTACTAATGAAGAAGAGATTTGAAGCAACAGAGGTTTTTTTTCTGCCAGTGAATGCTTAGAATACAGTGAGTAATGAGGTTATTTCAATGGCAGTAGAAAATATAAAGTACCTATTACTAAAATTCAGAAAGAGACATAATGAGGAAAGAAGGTTTTGAAAATTAAACACTCTCAGTACATGGTTAATGCAAGAACAGATGGCAGGTGGGCATCAAATAACCTACTCAACAAATCTGAGTCACTGGCTGGCAGAACAAAGAAGAAAAGAGTAGGAAAATAGCCGGAGTTAGTTAGGGTAACAAAAGACAGGAAGTTGTCGAGAGCCATTTTGAACCAAAAGTTTATTCACATCTAACACGTATGATGCAATCAGAAATGATCAGGCATACAAAATATTAAAGAATGAAAAGTTGTTTCTTTTATCTAAAAGTTTTAAATAAAGCACACACCTGCACATATATACAAGGTGTCCCATAATGATGGTACAAATTTTAAATGCAAGTATCTTGAATTATGAAAATGGCATAAATATATTCATTATATAACTGATATACAAGAGTTCAACATATTATCTAAGATTTGAATATTACCTCCCTGAGATGGTCACCAACATGAAGAGAGCATGTACAAGCTCGTTCGCTTATTTCAAATACATTTGGCATTGCCTATCTCATGGCTGTTTTTAAAGGCACACAGTATCACCTTTCGGGATAGTGCCTCTCTGTATCCAAAATGCTGTCAGAATTTCCTTTGGGCTGCAACAATGGAACTCTGGCTGGTGAAGTATGCTTCCACTATGTATGTAATTTCTTTCAGAGTCAACATTATGAAGATCCACTGTCAACAAAAGAGATATCAGATAACTGAAGGAAATAGCAAAATCTTAGATGATATGTTGAACTGTCATATATCATTTATGTAATAAATATATTAGATACTCTGTCATTTTATAATCCAGGATACTTGCATTTAAAATGTGTCCCCCCATCCTGGGTATGATAAACTACATCTGTATCTTGAGTAAGATGATAAACTACATCCAACAACAAGGTTTCTGATCACAAGGTTTTGAGGTGCATGGAACCACCTCTTAACTGCTAGTATTCCCAGGTCCAACTTGACCCAGGTTGGTAGCACCTGTTAGGGTCCCAGCTATGGGAAAATAGTTAACACTTAAACAGAGGTCAAAACCTGTAAAAATACGTTTTAATACCAGCAATACATTTTTGTAAAAAATTATTACCAGCAATAAATTTTTAAAGAAAAAAATTATTACTAGCAATATTTTTGAGGCGAAAAATATTACTAGCAATATATTTTTGAAAAAAAAATATTACCAGCAATAAAAATCTTGTCAGCATTGAATAACCCATTGAGGTTGATTTGCCCTAAAACAAACCAAACTAAACTAAAATGTGTCCCATCATTATGGGATACCCTGTACATGTCTTGAAAGGAATGAAGAAAACTATTTCTTAAATGTTACTGATAATATCTGCTACTGATATTTAAAATATGGATGGAGGTTTCTGTACTTTCAACTGTCCTCATAAAATTGTAGGCTTTGTTTTCTATCAGCTGACAAAATGTTATAACTATTGATTACACTGTGGCATTTAGAGTCACAGCCTCACCACATTAGGTGTTGCTGTAGCAAGTACATTTTTACTGGATGGAGTTTCTAATTCTCAATCCAACTGGTTTTGAATTGAGAATTGATTTCTTTGTTGACTAATTGCCTAAAGTATGGTCCTGGGTATGACAACAAACTACATCCTGCAGCAAGGCCCTCTGATCAGGAGACTGGAGGTTTTGAGGAGTGGGAAACTACCTCTTAATTGCTTTTGTTCCCAGGTCTAATCTGAACTAGGCTGGTAACACCTGTTAGGATCCTAGCTATGGACAAATAGTTGACTCTCGCAAAATGTAGTCAAACGGGTGCTTCCATCCCTGTTTAATTGCTAAAATCAACAGATTTACAGGACTGAAACTTTGAATAAATCCTACCACAACCTGGATATCACTAGGCTTTGGTGGCAGTATTTGATAAACGAATGTCCTGGTACAGTTGCCACAGTGGTTCGGAGGATGATTCACCCTTTATGGACAATGTTGTGTCACACAGTCCAGATGTGGGAACAGTAGATTTCTCAGATGCCACAAAGATTTTAGTTGGGATGATAGCTAGAACAGGTAGTCCTGTGAAACCTTTTGAGAGCTAGCTGACTGCCACCTATGTTAGGGAAACCTGCAGCAGTAAAACAAAGCTCCGGATACCCCCTACACACACACACACACACACACACACACATGCCCAGTCTGCTATGTTATTAACACTTTGCTGAGATGGAGAATACATGTCCGGAGGTATTTGTGTGAAAGTGAATGCAACAGAGCAGCCTCAGATGGAATTTGAACTCTATACACTATTCCTACTTTCAGTGTCAGTAATCACTATGCTCTGTTAATTCTAGCACTTCAACAGTAAGCTGTTGCACTGGATTTATATGCATTGTCCATTTTTAAATAATCATAAAATTTTCTCAAGATAATTCTAACAGTTCCATACAGTTGTTATATAAACACTAATTAAATGCTTCCAAGTATGTGTGATATGTGTTAAGTCACTTAAAGGTCCCTTTTATCAGAAAGGTTGTACTTAAAGTTCTTTTTATGGGGTCACCATTTTTCATGGTAGTAGTATTTAATCAATGTGTAAACATACAATAGTGACTCTCTCTATCTTTCAACAACTTGGACAAATCAATTCCCACAATGTGTTTCACCTCTCATTTATACCAGGCTATACAAAGACTGGAAAATTCACATAGTATGTTCACAAGAAACATAAGATGAAATCAACATCAAGAAATGAAGAAATGAATTTGGTTCTCAACAATTTTGTGTTTATTCCAGTTAGATTCTGGGTCTTACCTAGCATTCTCACTAGTACAAAGCACATAGATCCCTTTGATTCTTCTTCCTTACTTCAGCTAAACAACTGCTGGTTGGGAGGGCAACTCCCCTCTGTCTCTCTCCTGAACCAAGACTCTAATTGTGTAGGGCTGTCAGTAGAAACATCTGGTTTCCGACAAAGTGCCACTTGTTCCCCTTTTTAATTTATTTCTTTATTATTTTATTTCCTTTTACTAGAGGCAGTTGCCACTTTGAAATCTAGAGAATCTTCTAGCCATTAAAACAAAAAACGCACCACTTCTGACTCTGATAACATCAATTAGATCCCACTTGACTTTGTGTATGTTCAGCTGGTGTGTGTGTGGGGGGGATATTGTGCCACAATTGTCAGAATTAATACACGAAATAAACTTTGAATAATTGTAGTAAAAATTAAAACCAAAATTTATGTACATTTTTACAAGGTTTTTGTATGTAAAAGGTGTATTTAAGTTATTTTGTGGAATTATCTTTTCAAAGCAAATATTTGAAATGTTAATTGAATATCTGTGTTTCTGATATAGAGAAAGTTCAGACATTTAGTAAATGCCATTACTCGCTGTCTGCAGGAGAAAAAAAAAAAAGAATGCATTGACTTTGAGAAGTAGCTATGTAATTTCAATCATAAATGTGTCTTTCAATCACAACTTGGTTTTCTTCTCTCGTGAAATGTTTCATTTAGCCTATATTTGAATAGCTGAGCTGGCATTTTTGAGTCTGTCGCAAAGTTCTTTATTCGTCAGCATTCAGGAGATATAAACTGTAAGTTTTTTGAATGTGCTCAAACCAACTTTGAAGGAAATGCTTTCCTTTCAGTATAACAACAAAAATTCTTTCTAATAGTTGACTGTATCCCATTTCTTCATGTCTTCATCTAATATCAGTCCTGCACCTTTTTCATTTTTCTCCCAGTCTGATTCTGCGTTTGTCACTGATAAAATTTTCATTGTTTCGCCCTCTTGTTTAACTTGTTCATTTCTGGTTTGGTTTTCTAACTGGTCATATTGATTAGAGTTGTGATATTCTGGGAATTATTTTTGTTTGATGCAAACAGTTGCTGGATGATAGTACAGTGACATCTGTTTCTCTTGTCTTCCTATATAGGGAGAGCAATCAATTCCATAGATCTTGACCCCCCCCCCACACACACACACACTTTACACCATTTCTGCAAACTCATCGCTCTCTTTACCAGATAAGGAGTTAATTCTTCTTTCATAATTTGATTGTTAAAAGCTATGAGTTTTCTTGGGATTGAAAGTGATATTTGCCATTGCCTTCTCCACAGTGATTTTATTGAGATACCAGCCCTAGTTATCTGGTGGTTCACTAGTCAAGAATTCTTCTGTCTTTGATAGGTCATATTTTTCGTACTACGGGGTTGCTAACAATCCATTTGTAAAAAATTGAAGTGAGGATGCTAGTTTAATTGCTGACCATCTGACAACAGAGTATATGCACACACACACACACATATATATATCGAGTATAACAGCAAAATTCTCCAAATCATGTAACAGCATAATTGTCCCGTCCACCAAATGTTCAATATCTAAAAAACTATCTAATTGAGTTTCTTTTTTCCATGTTTTCAAATAAAACATTTAGTTATCTTTACACCATTTGTCATAAGAATCACTGAATTCTGAGTTATTCAGCTAGAAAGAGAAAAGGTTAAACTCATTTTTGTGTCAGACCACTGTCTTCCCAAATGAGCAATGGTGAGAGGAAAAAGATCATTAAGGCCTTCAGTAATGGTGTCAACATTCATACTCTGGCTTCCATCTTCCAAGTCCATTCAAGAACCATCAAGAGAATGGTGAATAGGTTTAAAAAAGAGGGAACAGCAGAGATGAAAACTGGATCAGGAGGTCACAGCAGCAAGAGTGATCATCATTTCAACCTACAGCTAAATACATTCTTATTGTTCAAAGTAGACTCCAACAGTTTTATAAAAACTTTGGAGAATTCTAGTGAGATATCTTTAATCATTTTTAAGATACAACAGTTCAATGCTTAATCTAACAATCCCCACCACACACATATATACACATATGAGCATGAGGTTCCTTGCTTCTTATTGGTGGAAAATAATCCAAAGAAAGAATTTTCCCTTTCAAAACTTTTATTCTTAAACATTCAAATGTTATTGCCCTGAACCAGATATAACATCACCAAAAATGTTAAAAATACAAAGCATATCAAGAAAAAGACTATCCAAATACATCAAGTCTTCATTTTTAGATAGGAATAATGGGCATAGAATATCACACTGTAACCACTGCTACAATATCTATCACTGGAAATGGTGTCGTAAGAGACTCGCTGCACTTGGGACTGCCTACAATCATTGCAAGAGAGTTCTAAAAAAATGCAAAGTGTAGATATGCACAGGCAGTCCAGTTCAAAACAAACCACTTGCATCACGGGAGTTAAGTAAAATCTCCAACGAAATTTTCAACAGGAGCAAAGCATTAGTGCCTACTACCATAAATGACTCTGATTCTATCTCATCCTCATCAGATAAGACAAAGCTTTTCACCACAATCTCTGCCTCTAACTCAATATTAGGTAACAATCCTCTTCCTGATTTCAGTTGTCTCACAATCTCAGTAATATTTTTATCACAGCCCAGGAAGTCTCAAGACTTATTAAAAGCTTATAATGAAGCTATAATCAACAAGAAGGTTTTGATAACTTGAATAGGGACAACCTCTTGAGCAACAAGTAGTACAAATTTTGATCAGTTTGCTCCACTGCTGATATCCTAACTGTCATTACTCACAGTTCAGTGAGTAGACAAATATATCTCAAGGATGATCACATTAAATATTTCAAAAACCATTGAAAAGGTGTGGCATAAAGAATTACTGTACAAGCTCTCTCACTGTATAATGACTGGAAGAGTTTTCTCAGTTACTGAATCCTTCTTAATGGATAGGTCCCTGAAGTTGTTGTTAAGGGTCAGTTCTCTGAGACCCAGGCGATCAACACTTCTCTGTCCAACCTTCTTTCCACTTTATATAAATGATCTGCCAAACCGTATACTCTGATCATTGTGAATATATATGCTGATGATACAACAGTATATGGGTGCACTTGCAAAATTCTAGATGACCAGAGCTTGGCAGCTGATCACTCCTCTGTCCTAACTCTAACAGCTCAGTTGGGGTAAAACTGGTCATATTCAATGCTTCAAAATCAAGGCCCAATCTAGAAGAAAGCAACCTCCTCATTTGGTTGTTATTCACAAACTGAAAATCAACTCCCACTTTGAAGTGACATCACGAAGTGGTCGTCATGTGACTACAGGACTTATAATCCACCAAAGGGTGATAAGTGCCTTCTGTATCCCTATATGGGTAACCTAAAGAGAATTTTGAATTGAACCTTTAATTGTAGACTGTTCTCATTCCATCGCTAATGTCTAGGGATATCATCTACTTCTTATTTTTATTGAGTACTGTTTGTTTAGTGCTTGCCTGTTTCCACTGAGTTGCAAGGGATTTGAACTCACAAACACTATATCACCAAATTCAGAAACCAATCCTTTTATCCTCTACGTCATTGTCCCATAGGACAATTTGCTGTAGTGAACTTGAAGCTTTAAGCTCGACCTACCTGTGGGTTAGGTTGCAGCAGCATCTGCTGCAGCTGTTATATTTTGACTGCTGCTGCTGTTGAAAACTTGCTGTCATTTGTCATTCTTTGTTTATTAGAGTCTCCCATATTGTTTTTATACCTATGCTAGGCCTACTAATGGAGGTCCTCATAGCCAAAAATATATGCTAATTCTTTTGAATATAAATAGTGTAATGATGACTCCTCACCCAAGAAATTGACTGACACCCAAACACTGTAAATGTTCATATAGGAGCTTCTGTACAGCATGGCATTTCTAAATTTCTGATAGTTAATTGCATCATGGTGATTTTTTTTTTTTTCAAAGATGGTGCCCAACTGACCCTACTATACTGTGTAGTCGATAAAATCAAAAACAAATAGTGAGCATGCACTAATGTAAAAATACAAAAGGTTGACCATTTATACATCGCACTGTGTGTGTGTGTATATATATATATATATATATATATATACCTCATCTGCCTTTTAAGTAAGCAAAAAATGCACTTTTATTATTATCCTTACCAAAAATCTACAAAATTATTAAACATTGATAGGACTTATTCTTTTTAATATTTTATATATATATATATATATATTATTATTATTATTATTATTGATATTACAATCAGACATATGTACCCAGGTACATATATTCAGTTGTAATATCCTATAATAAAAATTATTGCCCTACTATTGTATCAAGTCTTATTTTTAAATTAATGTATTTGTTCTCATTTCATTTGTGTACACACACATATATATATATATATATATATATATATGCAGCATATCTACTTATTTTTATAGTGATCCTTTTCACTCGTCTAATCAGTTTCTTGATGTTGTGATAAAATCCATCAAGGAAGGTACCATAGTTTTTGTGTTTTAGCCTAAGTAATTTCAACCTTTTCTTTTTTGAAAAAAAAAAAAAAAATTACATAACTACAATGAATAAAATTTTGAAATTCTAAAATAACTATAACAGCACATATATGGATTTAAAAATAACTATGACTATATAATACAAATTTTATTGCAGTTACAATACTATGTTTGTCTTTGTAATTTACCACTGTAAATGTTCTTAAAACAGATTGAAATTACTTGAATTAAAAAAACTGTGGTGAAACTGGAAAGAAACAATATAGCCACATTATTAAATGAGGCATATAATTTTTATTATTATCATCATTAGTAATATTGTTGTTACTCTAATTGAAGAGATATGTTTAGTTTCAAAAGGTCAGTGTCAACGAATCATTGATATTTATATTGTAAAACAAGCCTATGTTCAAAGGACCACATTAGCAGCTGACAGATAAACTACCAGACCCATACAAATGTGCCAGAGCATGTTGTCAAATGATGACAAGCTTAAATATCTATGTCAAATTCATAGCTATTTTCAAATTGTTGTAATGGCGGTGTTTTGTTCCAAATTTACAAGCCGATTTACATTCCAGGCAGAATTTAGATAAAAGATTATGTATGTTCAACAGAAAATTTATATACATACATATATAATAAAAGGAAGGAGGGACAGTATACTCTTAAATTTGTTCTACTGATGTATTTTACTTATTTTTGCTTTACTCAATGTTAATTTTCCCCCTTAGGTGGGTGAAGATTTCTGATGCTGATTTCGAGTGACATTAACATTCTATTTCTGTCAAATTTTCTGTAGCCTAAAATGTCAGCTAATTTTTTTTCTTTTTTTTTTTCTTTCTGTCAGATTAAATAAAAACAGAATTTCGAGAAACCACACATACACAAAAAATATCAACATTTTTTTTCATAGTTATTGTACTCAATTTCATTAAGATTAAACGCATGAGGCAAGTTCTAACTTATTTCTCACCTGGAAATATTTCAAGTATTTGATTATTCAAGAAGAAAAAAATGTGTAAAAAAGAAAATCATTTCAAATATTTGTTATGATTTAATTATCCCTTAAATATAAAAACATCAATTGCTTATCTTTAAACAAACAAGACCATTTTAATCAGTTGATTATAATTTAAATTCCATGTTTTGTTTTTTCTTTTTTTTAATCAGTGAATCAAAGAAGAAACAGCCATGATATTTTACTTTTCCTTTTGTTTATTTTATTTAGATTGATTAAAAGAAACATCATGGAACATTTTCAATAATAACAATCTTATAGTTCCAATCCTTGTTTTAATGACTGCAAAAACATCCCCCACCTTAAATTTATAGACAAATCATACAGATGCATGCTGGGATTTGTTCCTGGCCATTTAGATAGACCACTTTTGGTTTCACCCATTATATTTCTATTCATTCTTAGCTTGGATTCAGAAGACTGCAATCACTTGTCTGTATCCCTTTTGTTTATTAACACCGTTCTTCATATGTAAACTACTTTTGCCTTATTGTAATGGAAATGAAATGCAAACTGAGCTGCCTACCACTACTGATGGTACCCACCACCATCACTCAAAGAGACAACATGTAATGTACTGTCTCTGTAAAAAGAAAGCAAATGGCTGTCCTGCCAGAAGAGAGCCAGTCTAGGTATTAAAAAAATAAAGTATCTACCAGTTCCCCCATGAAATAGTTAAAATGGTGAGCTGAATAGTTTTAATTATGTAAATGATTAATTTTGCTAACCAACCACTAATGTTTTGGGCTCAAGATCAGGTGTATATTCTAAGAAGACACAGTTGGGTAAAATGACATGTTGAGGGTACAACAGCATTACAGTGCATTACGAGTATTTCTGTCTGAGTTAGAAGTGTTATGTAGCATCACCTGAAATTTGTTCAACGTTTCTTGTGTTTCCAATGTTTCAGCTACATTCCTTCTTTACATGTGGCATTCCAGAGTAGAAGTCTAGTTCATGCCCTGCTCATCTTGTTCCAATATCCAGCTTGTTTAATTTTTGATTCTGGTGCTGCTAATTTTTCCATCCCTCTTGAGCTGTAAGACACGTATCCATTTGGAGATAACCAACCAATAAAAGAAAAATCATCACTTATTACTGTTGCTTTGCCTACTCCTTGTCTTGCATATATTGTTTGGTTTGTATTAATTTTTGCCCTGTTCTTTTCTTTCTTTTATTATTATTTATTGCAAACTGTGTCAATTCTATTTGTTGGTCATTTCTCCCAATTATATTCAACCATGGTCAATTACTCTACAAAATAAAAAAATATTCCTTGAAAAAAAAAAAAAAAAAAAAAAAAACTGAATTAAAACCACTCAGGATCTTTTTATTATAATTTGGACTAAATTTACTCTACATACTCATTTTTTTAAAAAAAAAAAAAAAAAAAAAAGGATTGTCCATTCATAACACAAGCAATCCTATCTATCCAAAAATTATCCTCATTTATGTGGTATGTAGACGATCATGGCTCTCCATAACTGAATTTTTGTTGTAGCTCCAAGCGATATTTAACTGTCGCTGCTTTGCCAAACAAAAATTCATTAGTTAATTATTCGCTGTTTGCCTCTACTTGGCCTTGCGAATATTAATTTTTCTATGCTGTCCTTCCTCATAATCTGTCCCAAGGCTTACAGCCACATTACATTGAAACACTAGTTCCCATATGATCATTGAAGCTAATCAATATCAAGCCTGGTCAGTATCTTGACCAGTGACCACTTAGAAATACCAGGGGCTGTAAGCTTAGATGTGTGGGTGGAGTAATAGATAAAGGCTCAGAATTCTAATTCCAGTTGGGTTTGTTATATTCACTTACATGCAGATACTCTTGGGAAATGTGTGAATCCATCTCTTCTCTCCCTAGTTATGGGCTAATTTGTAAGAATTGTATCGCTAAATCATTATCTCCCTCACCCCACCACCCCACCAAATTCTTACAATCTAAAAATATTTTCTGGCTTTCTCTAAATGACTGGAAAACAAATCAGTCAATCGGCAGTAATAATCTATCCGAGAAATTTCAACATTCTCGTTCTAGTTTGAAATATTAGTAATAGTTTAGTTTCTGTTTTCTTTAGAACTTCCTCATTGCTCACATATTCCATTGATTGTATTCTCAGCATCCCTCTGTAGAACCACATCTCTGTTGCCTCAAGCCTCTTATTCATTTGGGAAGTGACTGTCCATCATTCAATGCCATACAAGTGGAGAGATATTTTCAGTTCAGCACACTTGCTTTGTTTCTAATTAAGTTTTTTTTTTTTGCTATTGCACTTAATTTATGATTTTTGTCTAATGTTCCTTTTTCATTCTTTCTACTCATCTTCCTTTTATTCTTTTCCTGTTTAATTTCTTATCACTTTTATTCCATTCAATTTTTCTCATGCTTTCATTTTCCTTTTTAAACTTCATTCATATGATAGAGAATAAAAGCTAAATGCATGACAGACCGAGATGTTATGAAACATTTATTCCACAGGAATAAAAGAAAAGCTTGATTGTGGAAAGGTAGGGTTTCCACATTTCTCTCTCTCTCTCTCTCTTTCTCTCTCTGTGGTTGAAGACCCACTAAAGATTCCAATTTAAACTATAATTAAAAATGCTATATTCATATGTCAACTAAATGTTGCTAAATAAAAATATACAAAAGAATATCTGTCTTCACTCTCTCTCTCTCACATATATATGCCACTTGTATTCGAGGATACCCATCTACTAGGGTGGCTAGCCAATCCCTATTGCAAATCCTTGCTCAAATGCATTTGTGTTTATTCAACATCCACAGAGCCCACCTGTGGTTTATACTGCAGCTATGCTGAACAGACCGTAATTAGATTTTCTGAGAAAGAGTGTGTTATCTAGCATGATCAACAATTTGATCAAGGCCAGCACACTCAAGCCCTCAGCCATGATGACTTGTGACTACATGCTAGCACAGCTATCTATAGCCCAATGAGTTCTATCTAACCAATTTTACTCATAAGGCTAGGATCAACCCATGGTATAGTTTTCAGGCACTTTCCAAATGTGCTGCATGCTGGGATTGACCCCTCCAGTTCAATAACATCAGGAAGTGTATATATATATATATATATATATATATATACACACACACACACACACACACATACACTAGCTTAAAGCTAGCTTCTGCTGAAGGCTCTTGATTAGGCCTTCAGCTTGTACAGGAGTTTGAGTTTCCCTAAGTCTTTTCATATCCTCAATATTGGAAGCTCTCCTGGCTGCTGTTTGATCTGGGTTTTCATTTGCACATGATTTTCTTTTCCTCACTATAGCCTTGGCTCTTTTGATTGAAATTTGGTCCTCTGTTGGTAGAGATTTCTTTTTGGGAGGCATGCTGTAATGCAGATAGGCAACAGTAAACTACAGATGAACTCAAAATTGATTACTGCATTTAAGTATTGTATTAATATCTAAGATTATGTTTTAAAAGTTCGATAATTCTTCTGCCACCATTTAATTTAAAGACAATTTGATGCATGTGTTTGTTTTCCATACAAACATTTATTTTACTTCATAGTGGACTTTTGCTGGATTTTACAATTAATTTCAGTTATTCCCAAGTTATAAAAATTGTTGGGATTCAAAAAAATGTCGCAAAAACAATCGGAGTAATGAAAATTTTGAAATCCAAAATGTCAGTATTGCAGGTTCAGATACAGCCCAGAATGTTTTCAATTTGCTCACAGAATTGGCACGATTCCAAAATGGTATATGTTGTGCCATGGCCTCTAAGAGTAAAGTTGAAAAGTGTGACACACTAACATTCTCACACACACACACACACACATATATATTTGGTTGGATAGATGTGAGTTTGTGACCCTGGGTTTCACACTTTAGCGATTGTCAGACATGTCTGACGATCGATAAAGCGTGAAACCCAGGGTCACAAACTCACCTCTATCCAACCAAACATGTTAGCTCTATCTCTAATATTGAGCGCTTTCTAATAAGTACCGTGCATATAATATATAAATAATTATTTATATATATATATATATATATTTATTTACTTATATACACACACTTTTCCCACACACACACACACATATATATATATATATATATATATATGTATGTATGTGTGTGTGTGAATATTAGTGTGTAATATATAATATTCTTGTGTGGGTTAAAGACTCCACTTTAAACTCTATTTAAAATGCTATTTTCTGAGTCATTCAGACCCAAGGCAAATCTTTCCTCATGCAACTTTGTTGAAAATGACAAGATGAATAATTAATGACACAGGAAAGGTGAAAGGATGTTAACCTTCTTACACTGACTCCTTACTTTACACTTGTTTCCTCAGTTTAATGACATGATGATGCCTAAGGCCAGCTTCCTCAGTTAAGTTTCCTTTGACTTGGCTCAAGGTTAAAACACAAATTCTCAAACACTAAAAGGATAATTTTAAGAAGATGTATACAAATCTTTAATTATAAGTCAGTGAAAGATTCACATACATATCGTTGTATCAAAGATTGATATTTATCCAAATGAAATGATCTGATATGTAGGACTGGAAGTGGGTAAACTACTGTAAACTTCTTCCAAGGAAGCAAATGAATCAATTCTTCTGACAGAGGACGAAAAATTTGACACCAGAATCTAAAGGTGCATTGGAATAGTGAAAGATTCCTTTTAAAAGCTAATTAAAATATGACAAAATAATTCATTGGAAACTGTTATGGGGTCCACCCCTTTTTCATATAAGTGGACTCTACCATGTGTACCTGGACTGCTGCCATTAAATATCCAGAGTTAGTCAGTGAGGGTAGTCAGTAGTCGGTAGTTGGATAGTGAGAGGATATACTGAGAGTCAGAGAATATACGAATGGAGATAGTGTGAGGTAACCTCTGGTAGAAGTCATTTACAAGCACGTAGACTCTAAGGAAGTCCTAATTCGAGACTGTATATATCAGTCTGTATTTGCTACTAGCCACGTTCATGGACTTACTAACAGTATTACTCTTTGTATGATTGTGTAAATACATTTTATTTCTTATATTTAATTATTGCGTTTGTCATTCCTTGGAGACCGAATTCATCTCGGAATCCACAGCAGAAACAAAAAAAAAAATGAGAGCTGAACTGTGTAAGAAAAAAAATCCTTATAATCTTAAGTTATATGATACTGCATGCAAATAGTCAACTACTAAAGAGTACTTATTAAAGGATGCCACTAATTTTTTAAGTTTTCCATTTATGTCATAGTATTTCTTGACGCTCTTTCTTTTGCAATATGATATCTTGTAATTATGTTCTCTTTTAATGAGACAATATGGAATGACTCAAAATAGTAGTTTATTTTATTAATTTATTTTAGTTTTATGAATATAATGGGCTTTATAACAGATATTATATATGAAATAGACTATTGGAGAAGTTTAAAATATTTTCTTTGTATTTCTCTTCATCGTGTAAATATTTAAGGCTACAAATTCAGTATATGTTTAAAAATGCCTGGAAAAGAGATATGATTAGTGAACTCCTCTCACAGACAGCTGAAAGTGTGTGTATATATATATATATATATATATAGTTTTATATTGGTTGGATAGATGTGAGTTTGTGACCCTGGGTTTCACGCTTTAGCGATCATCAAATTGAGCGCTTTCTAATAAGTACCGTGCATATAATATATAAATAATTATACATATATGTATTTATTTATATACACACACTTTTCACACACACACACATATATATTTGTAAGCAAAGAGACTGTCTCCTTGGACTTCACGTTATTAGACTCTAGTGTGTATCATACATTCTCCTCACACTACCCCCCAAATAATTTTTTTTTTTTTTTGTTCTGTGCATATTCGCGCGGTTTGAATTTTTTTTTTCTTCCCCCCTTATACCATTAATCATTTCATTTTTTAATGCTTTAATTGTATGAAGGGTGTTTGTGCGAGTCAATATTGATTGCAATAATTGTTCCCAGTCGACCCTGATGAGCTTGGGAACGAAACCGGTTGGTCTGTTCTGTAAGTGTTTTTCATCTCTTACTTTTTATTTTTCATAATGCCTTTAAGAAATAATTTGTATCTATTCTTTGCAATATATATATATATATATATATATATATATATTTGTTTGTGTGTATTTGTTTTTAATGAATCCACCCCAAGAAAGCCAATGTCACTCAGGTGCCAAGGGTGTGAAAGAGAATAAGAAGACATTAGAAAGAACCAGAAACCCAATCCCAAACAGGAAACAAGGGATAAACCTCTACTCCTGTTCACAAGACTGGGGAGGAGTGTGAACCAGGCAATAGACAAATATATTTACTGTTAAATTAGATTATTGCAATGTTGTCATTGTACATTTTAATAAGAGCATGTAACCAACTATCTTACACATAATATTACATTGCTTATTGCACACAAGACATTATCAATCAGCCAATGAGGGGCCTTCACTGAATGTAGATTCTCTTCTCTTTTCACTCTCAAGTTGTTCTTGATATACTTTTTCCCCCACATGCACATATCTTTGGTGCAGCTGGGTCAACCTCATGTTTAAATGTTGAGGCCAGCTTTTGACACTTGATGAAGGGCAGACGTCTACCCACCTGACCAGGTCATGACTAAGGTTAACTCACTTCTTTGATGGTCTTGTGTGACATTGAGTGCAATGTATATTCTAGCATTATCTGGGATAAGCCACATACTAAATTATATTCAGTCTTTACTGAGTAACCGACTATAGTAGCTAACCTTGCATATATCTGCTATGATTAGCTGTCTTAATAAGTTAGCCTCACAGACAATTGCAAGTTTATTGAGTTCAGTATTCATTGCTAGCTTCATTATTGTTGCTTTGTATCAAAACTAAACTTAGTGTCATTTCGCAAAATGTGGAGATTAATAACATTCTTATCATATGTGGTTGAAACAATCCAAACAGACAGCATTGTTGAAAACAGAAGACATACTGAGAAAGGTTTTCATGTTGATGAGATTTGCTGTTATTTAATCTATGACATAAATTGACAGTTGCTTCTCGTGTGAACATTGTTAGTGAATAATAATAGTAGTCAGGGCTTCTACTGTGTATTCAGTATCTAATTTTAAAAATGTTTCAAAAAGTCCATGAAGAAAGTTTTCTAATACCATCTCTTTTTATGTAGAGGATCATGACTCTCCACCATTTGTTTTTTGTTTCTCTAAGTAACTTGATTAATGATTAAAGTAAAGCTTCAAGCAAATGAAACCTCTATCTTAACAAGTTGACCGTGATGTTATCATATAATGATAGCATAGCATTTCAGTTTACAGTGTCTCTCCAGATATAGGTAAGGGTTTTATTTTCAGTTGCTGAAAAACTGCTTTGTATCATAAAATAAAAAAATGGATTAAACTGAGAAATTATTTAATTGTAAATGCTTTTAATTGCTTTTAAGAATATGATATAAAGGGTGGGGCAGAGAGGACTGACGCTTTTGGAAAAAAAATCACTTTGAAAGCTGGTCTCCACTCTATCCAGCATTGCGCTGTTGATTTGGATGACTTACACGTAAATAGATTCCTTCAAATCGCCCAATGTATGGAGCTTATGCTCATAGACTTGTGCCGTGAAGTTTCCCCACAAGAAATAATTACACATGGATCAGGGGACTGAGCGTGGGGCAAGAAATGTCAACAAGCTTTAGAAATGAGCCTGTCACCGAAAGGAGAACAAAGAACGTACATTGATGTTCTGGTTGTGTGGGCCGTCACCCCATCCCGTTGAAACTACACACGTCGGATTGGAATACGTTTTCGTCGTTATTCAGGCACAAAGAAGTTGTTTTTTCACAGTAACAGCATTTCCATCATGGTCTTTAAAAAAGTAAGGACCAATGGTGTCAGTTTTTTCGAACAGTACGCCAAACTGTCACTTTTCTGTTGTGCAGTTGTTTTTCGTGATTTTCAAGAGCCCAATAACGACAATTCTGTTGATTCACCATGGCATTGAGATGAAAATGAGCTTCATCACTCATTAACGAAATGAGGTCATTTGCCTAAAAAATTACTGCCATCTGACGTGTGAAGTTAAACCACTGTGCATAGTCCCAGTGACCAGTGATCAATTTGTAGGGGTGGAAATGTAGTCCTTCATGCAAAATATGTCTTACTGAACGATTATTGATACCAAACTCAGTAGCATGCCCCCGAGCAGAACGATTCAAACTGCGCAGCAAAGCTTGTCTGACGCGTTCCATGTTTTCTAGGGTATGTACTGGTCATAAGACCCACTCTGGACTGCTGTTCAGTTCATTGTACGAAGTGCATAAACCCAATGTAAGATTGTGTTATAAGTGGGAAGAGCCTGATTTCAGTGAATATTTAATCGGCGACGAAACTAATGTTGAACTACTGTAACAAAAAACTCGTTAGTCTTCCAAAAAACTGTCGGAGGTGAACACACGCTTCTTTATCGGCCACAGTGCCATGGCTTCAACTGAAAAAAAAAAACAAAAAAAAACAAACAAGAAACGAATGGTATCTGGTGGACATATGTCCCCGACCCCCGCGGCTGAGTAATTGAGTAATAGCCATTGCATTCCTCTCTCCCTCACCCTGTATTATTGATACTCTTGTCAAGAAAAGAAAGCATGTTCGATGAATAATGAATTTTTACAAGAATTGTTTTCGTTATTTTAAATTTTACTTAGAATAATTTAGTTTTAGAAAGTTTTAAATCTTTTAAATTTCTGTATTATTTTGTAACTGCTAGATGATATTAAGTCAAAACCATATTCATGGAAAAGCTTACTGCAATTCAGTGATATCCTCCCACCAATATTTTAAAAAGAATTTCGAATTTGTGTGTGTGTATATAAATGTGGCGATTTTTTGTAAATCCGGGTGTCTATACACGGTATTATCAGAAAACATTAAATAAGTTTTAAAGCCAAAATACTTAAAAGTCAATAAAAAATTAAATTAGAATATTTTTCTAAATATTTAAGATAAAATGATATAAAAAAGGCGCTCACGTTATATTCCTCAAGTAATTTTTATAGATATGTACACCAGAGAAAAAAAAGCTTCTGTCTGTCTGCCAATCTGTCAACATCTTACTTAAATATTTCGGTGTTAAAAATGCATTTCTGCGATATTTTAAACTAAAATTAATATATGTCTCAAATTAAATTAATTGAACTTTAAGTGAGCTAATATTCCTTAAATAAACATTCAGTAAAGTATATTTTATTTTTAGAAAGATATAATAA
The DNA here is from genome assembly GCA_963932145.1 of Acanthosepion lycidas. Lineage (NCBI taxonomy): Eukaryota > Metazoa > Mollusca > Cephalopoda > Sepiida > Sepiidae > Acanthosepion > Acanthosepion lycidas. The sequence continues at coordinate 42,434,161 of OZ010577.1, read as the reverse complement.
ACAGAATTACATCGCTCAGACGGGTGGCTAAAATCACCGATTTTTAGCGATATCAAAACAAAATTACTTCCAGTCAATTTAAATTTGTTTTGAAATACAATGTTTTTTTGCTATTTAAAAATATTAAATTTAATCTATTAGCTTGAAAATAAACCTAAAAAAATAAATTAAACAAATGAAGGTTTCATCAAATCTAAAACCTGTAAAATGAATCCACGTAACAGCCAGTAACCTCCCTTTAAATATTTATTGAACGTCAAAATATTGTAATTTATTGAAACAAAGCAAGTTCAGTTGACCATTGATGACAATTCCAGAAACTATAAACAATTCTTTTTTGCTATCCTCTGCCAGTCGCAATGATGGAGAAAGCATTACGAGAAAAATGTTTTAATATTCTGTAAAACGACATTTATCATATATATATATATATATATATATATATATATATATATATTCATGTGTTTTTTAGCTGTAGTGTAATTTTCGTGATCCTTCTCCCACGTGACGTGACGTTCCCTCGGGGTAAAGAAACTATCACGTGTTCTTTAGCTACTGCGTGTCAAAGAGACGACACGATGATTATCTGCTCCATGCTATTAAGTCTGAACTTCTAAAACACTTTGTGGAATCTTCCACAACTGCCAGTTAACCCCTGCTAGGGAATGCACTATTCCTGTTGTGACTTTCACCACCAGCATCTTACAAAATATATAACAAGCATTCACTGGTTAATCACCTTCAATCTAGCTTGCTGATTGGTCAGTTTCAAATCACCCCCCACGCGACAGATCTATTTTGGCACCAACTCAGTCGGAGCCTGTCACATGGTACAACCAAATTATAAAACCCAAACACGACTGTTTTTCTCTTTCTCTCTCTCTCTCTCGCGCGCGTCTCATTCCTTGCTGCTAAGATGTAATTTTCAAGAACTCCCGTCTTGACCATGTAATCAGACATTAAAGAACATTACCATTTCACGCAAGTACGAAGTCTAAATCTCTTCTGAACTCTTACCAAAGTTTACAACTCACAATTCCAAACATGCTTAAGGAACTTTATTATTCTAAACTACAGTTTAATAATTACTTCTTCTTTATGAGCTCGGGTACAAATATTTCCAAATCTAAGAGACATAACTCTATCACACCTTCAGCTTATTTGCTTGTAAACGAAACACAAATTCAGTTGTTATGTTTTGAAATCATTACATTCTGTTTTGTATTTTATACTATGTGCTATTTACGTCAATTGTTAGGTTGGTGCAAAAATAATGTCGTTTTTTTGACGTTCAACTTTGAGAAAACGACATTATTTTTTCACCAACCTAATATAAATTGCATTGCGTTCGCGCATTGTCCTTAAACCCACCTTTCCTAGCCAAAGTTAAATGTATGTAGTACACACCCTTACATAATGGTGACAACCTGCTACAATATTGGCAACCCCGTCGCTACACTATGTTATATACAAGCGTATGGTTGCAAGAAAGAAATACGACAACAGCAGAAATAGATTTACGTGGTTTATTTCAACAGGAACGTGAGTGTTTGGGACAGCTACTTTGTGGTAAAGTTCATAAGCCGGTTGATTCTTCAAATTGTTATTTCTGTTTGAAAACTGTTTTCCTTTTTTGTGTATTTCTATGAAATGTATTTTGGTTATACATTTCCCCCTTTTAAGTGATATATTAGTTAATCGCGTCTAGTATTCACGGTGCAATTCCTAAGTAAAAGGATAACATCAGTATGAAGCGAGAAACTTTTTCATTGAGACTATCGGTTATTTACAAGAAGACATGTAACACGTTTCTGCACTTTGATGGCGTGTTCTTTTTTTTCTATAAAAGAACACCTTCATTTACGTTCTTCCGACTTGGTTCTTGCCGCCTTTATTTTAAATATTTGGTTAAATATCTGTAGTGACGAAATATACTACTGAGGTCGCCTACTTATATTTTGTAAACCAAACACTGTTTATTCATTGATCAAGGTCTATTTTAGCATTGGGTTAGCGGTGATCGAGTCCAATCTTAAGTGCTTGCAAAAAGAGAGAATACATTAATCAAAGTACTACCAACTGTGAATCCTATGTCACTGAAACCTCTAAGTGTTTCAGCAGTGTGGTAACATGCATGGGAATTCTTGTGAAATAAAAATAGATATCGTTTTACGACTCCTGGTGTTATTTACACGTGGGATAAAAAAAGACATTTAAATCCCTTCCCTGCTAATGACTTTAGGAAAAACGTTTCATTTCCAGGCGGATATTTTATTTGTTTTTAATATAGTAACTAAGAAACTGAGGCAACTTGAAGTATCCGAGCGGTGGATAACACCCTTACCAGACGAATGAATTGACACTTAGATTCGTTTCAAAGACACGTTCGGCAAAAACATATTTACACGTCTACGCCGGGGAAGTGGTTAAACAACTATTAATAAATATATAAACCCAACGTTTATAGAAACTTTAGGGATAAAAGGTCGGGAGAAATAAAAAAAAAAAAAAAAATCAAAGGAAGGATCGCTGATAATAGAAAAAGAAAAAAAATACTCCAAGGTGGAGAGAATAGACCAGAACTTTTCCACGGAGCGAAAGAGAAACCTACAGCGCTTGAAAATATTAAAATCTGAAGGAAGATCCGTACTGGAGAAGATGAAAAGAAAGAAAATAGCTGAGCCAAGTGGTAACAAGAGAAATACTCTTAACCTTACGCGATTTCTGCATTGATAAGATCACAGAAGTAATAAACGAAATATACAACAGTGGCGAAATTTTCTTTTTTTTTTAAGCACTTCACCCCAAGCAAGAAGGGAAGCCACTAGGACGCAAAAGTTACAGAAGATAGGAGTGATAAAGGAAAGGATGAGCAGAAGGATAGTGGATAGATCAAGGCAACTGGAGATGTCGATTGACATTACATTTGATTAGTTATAGATTATAGCTCTCAGGGAAACCGGAATAGGGAAGGAAGTTCCACAGGCGAGAGGTGCGAGATATCAAGCTATTGGAGTAGAAGAGATGGCTACATTTAGTAATTTCGACAGTGAAAGGGTGAGAGCGGGATGCCAGCCGCGTAGGGCGCTTGAATTCATGAAGTCTGGGAACTAGCAAATGCAGCTCTTCGGGGCAATTACCATGAAAGTATTTGTAAAAAAAGACAGAGGCGACAGTGCGCGTGTGAGAGAGCGACAGAAGGGGCTCCAGACCATATATGGCAGCAATACTCCATGCAGCGGCGAATTGTTGATTTGTAGATCTGAAGGATCGTTACCGGAGAGAAAAATTTCCTGGCGCGGCAGAGGAGCCAACTTTTCTTGCGGTAGACGAAGCAATTGACTCAATGTATTTGTTCCATGAGGGGATAAAAGCGTCGATTCCAGGTTTAACCCAGGATGAGACCTCAGAAGCACATTCTTGGACGTGGAGCTTAAAGACAACATCCCAGGGGACATCGCGGAGGAAATCACGGAACGAGTCCCAGTCAACTCGTTGATAGTAGAACGAAGTTCTAGTGGTAGGAGGTTCTTTGCAGGGGGTGAAGTTGAAGGAGATGTTAACAGATACTACAGCATGATCGAAGTTACCAAGAGGGGAGAGTTGCGTGGCGCTACAAGATTCGGGGATGGAGGTAAAACACAGATCGAGAAGAGAGGCCTTACCTTCCTGGTTGAAGGCAAAATGAGTGGGGAAGTTAACTATCTGCATGAGGGATTCAGAAACTGAAAAATTAAGTGTTTGAATGCCTACGTGGTCAGTAGTAGCATCCTTAAGCCACTTGGTATGATGGGCGTTAAAGTCGCCAAACACAAATATGTGAGCAAACGGGTGGAGGGAGAGAGCCTTGTCTATGTTGTAAGAAATGTTATCGAGTATCCCACAGTCTTAAGAGGATGGAGAGCGGTAAAGGAAGAAAAGATAGCTTACCGCATTGAGAAGAGACAGTCGGAGACACATGTGCGACTGGTCTGGCGATTCGAGAGACAACTCTCTGGCCAGAGGGAGATGTTCCTTGACGTAGACACCAAGACCGTGCATGTGGATTAGAGAGTCTTTTCTGAGGAGAGGAAGGTAGCCTGGGATCGAAAGGTCAGAGGAGGGGATAGACGAGACAAGGTTGGTCTCATAGAGTGTCAGTATATCCGGGCAGTTTGCAGTGAGGAAAGATTTCACATTGCAGAAGTTTGTTCTAATGCCACGGATGTTGGAGAACGAAATGTTGAGGGGGTTTATGTGATTATAAGTAAAAGAAGCAGACAGTTATCGACCGTGACGTGGGCAGAGAGGAGTTGGCACAGCCTGCATCATAATGTGGCCTCAGGGTTGCCCACCGGAGGTGAATGCAGGGACACCTTTCCATGCGCGACATGGCACTACAAACACCTCGGTATTATACAACTGTTAATCAGAGCGGCCGCTCAAGACGCTACGCAAGAGTTAGGGCTCTTAACTACCAGTCGGAAACAGCAACCAGAGAACTGTCAACCGTGTACCCTCAGAATGAAGAGGCAATGCCACAGACTGCACACATCACGGGAGAAACAGAGCTGCACTAGTACAGAGGCCAGAGAGAGCGAGTACCGGGAACCTCTTCCTAAACAAGAAACAAGGCGTGAACCTCTACTCATGTCCAAGAGAAGGGGGAGGAATGTTGACTGGGCGGTAGGAAAGCCTACCTACTCCTATTACTTTTAACACATACAAGAAGGACAAAAACAAAGGGAAGGATAAGAGGAGGTTTACAACACTAAGTTTTTAACTTAGTATAAGTCCCATTGTCCTATAAAAAAAATGAAATTGAAGAAAATAAGGTTATCCGGCTTTGTTGATATGTCATAATAAATGCCCCATCATACGTGGCAGCGATTGTTTGTTCGCTTTCTTTCTCATGATAACCAGTGAATGTACGGCTTACCTTAAGTCCAAGCATAGGGTTTCAACGGAACGCAGAGCTGGGATAGGGGAATCAACAGCCAATCCTCCGCCCCTACCAACAGTGGACTTGGGAGACATGCTTTCAATAAAATCAAGAACAAGAGGAGAAAGAAACGGCGAAAACAATTCCATGTTCGGACATTTTATCTAGCAAGAAAATTTGGCCAACTAGATCATGAGAATACTGACGAGACACTTTCGCATCTAGCCAAAGACATTCAGTTTTCCTTTTTTTGATTTTTCTTTCGAACCGGGATTTCTAACTGAACCATCAAATAGGTTAGAATGATTAGGACAAAAATAAATGTGTTACGATAGACAAACAGACTGACGAGTAGGGGGAGGAAAAAAAATTAAAAAAAGAAAAATGAAAATACCGGAGGACTTCACTGAATCCATTTTCGTAACATTATCTTAAAAACCAGGTGCAAAAGAATGAGTTTAATGAGCTACATAACCAAACAAATGATGCAAATTCTGATGAATAGAACGCAAAACATAGTTAAACCGGAAATAGGAAAAGAACACCGTGGCTTTGTCAAAGACACTGGAACAAGAAATACGATGTTCATGAACAAAATGATATCCGAGGGGACAATATAAATGAAGAAGAACGTTTACTTATGTTTTGTAGATTACGTAAAAGCATTTGGCAAAACCGCAAAATACTACACAATAATCTATTTGAACTGCTAGCAAAACACTAGATCCATTTGGAAAGTATGTTAGAATAATCCAGAATCTACTGGGAGCAAGTCGCCTGCATACAGATAGAAATGAATTGAGAAGCTACACATGAATAGAAAGGGGTGTAGGATTTTTTTCAACCTTTACTGTGAGGTTATCTCAAAGAAACCGGAAACCTTACCATAATTTATTATCGGTGGGCGTAATCTTAACAATATAAGATACGCAGATGACAGCGCGTTGATCCCTGACACAGATGACGGCGGGTTGATCCCTGACACAGATGACGGCGCGTTGATCTCAGGTCCTCCGAGACAGTACTAAAAGAAAGCGAGAAAAAAAAAGTACTAACCATCAACTGCAAGAAAACAGAAATGGTCATCAGGAAGAGGAAAAGCTGGAGATATGAGTTACAAATTGGAGCTGGCAACATGAAGCAACTATAGAAATTTAAATATCTTGGAAGTCTTTTAACAGAAGATGGACAATCCGACACCGAAATCCGAACGCACATTGGACAAGCAAAAGAAGCATTCCAAAAGTTATGCAAAATGATGAAAAACAAAGATTTCGTTTGAAACAAAGAAAATAGCTTTTGATTGAAATGTGATATACACCTCTCATATGGCAGTGAATACTTGACAATCCCGCTATGGATGAGTAAACTGGAAGCAACAGAAATGTGGTTCTACAGAAGGATGCTGAGGACACCATGGATGGAGCAAGGAAGCAACGAAGGAATCTGAATGAAAATGTCAGCAAAAAGAACGCTTATGCTCAGAAAGAGAAAGCTGAAATTCCTTGGATGGATAAGGAAAGAGGGATTGGAAAACTAAACCTTCACAGGGCATTTTTATTATTATCTAAACAATCGCGTACAAAATAATAGATTTTGACATTAAATAACCCATAAAGGATGATATGCAACTCGATAAAAAGAGCCAACCTAACAACTGACTCTTGTAAAGACAGCATGGCAGCGAATGTAAGGTATTTTATGGAGCGGTGAAAGGAATCTACATTTCTTTCAGCCTCTTCTGTGATTGCACTGATATACGTGTTCAATCTGACACCGGGAGTGACCTTTTAGACCCAGTAGGCGTTCGAGACAATGAGCCTCTTTGAGGGTATGGCCACTCATTAGGCTTGGCGCAGGTTTAATGTTTGCTAAGTCTCAGAAGTACTTACGTGTCACGTGTTATTTTGCGGGAGAAAAAGAAAACGCACGTTCCGAAGCCAAAGAAAAAAAGCGTAAACTTTCCAAAATTCGCGACGCCTGTAATTTTAGTCAGGGACAGTAATCCTAACAGGATCCACATAAAAAATATCTTTGTGCCACATTCCGTTCAAGTGGGAACGCGTAGAAATACATCACAGCCACCGACTCCTTACGAAGAAATGAAAATATATACGAGACATTTTGGGCGCCCAGCCACCAGTAAACGAGACGTGAAATGTAACACATCATGTACAAGACAGATTTGTTAGGGTTTTCTTAAAAAGTTTCTGTTCTAATTTATTTATTCGTGACGAAATGAAAGGTGCGCATACGAACTTTACATAGTACAGACATGCATCTAGAGAGCGAAATAAAAAGTACATAACTATTGTAACTTGAGAAAATGTGTTTCCCCAACTCAAACCACGCGAAAAATAAGTTCTGGTTGGGGAATTCTAATATATTTACTTTAGTGAATTTCTCTAAAGTGAGAACCATTTTCAAACTTCCCTTTCAGACAACTGTGAAATTTAAAAAAGGAAAAAGAAGGTAGGAATGTCTTTCTTTTGCTTGAATGACAAAAGCAACAAGGACGAACAAAAACATAACACGAAAAAAAAAAAAAAAAAAAAAAAAAAAAAAGGAAGTAAAATGGCACAACATAGCGGAGATGAAAATGGCTCCTATCTACTGAAGCGTACACAATGAATGGCCATTTGAAAAAGTAGGTAAATAAATATTTTGATGAATTCATATAGTTAGGCGCCGGCAACTGACATAAAATAAATCCATTTCTTTGTTAATGTCTTAAATATTTAACCGAAAGCAAAATATACCTCTTCTCACTCAACTCTCTCTCATCTTAGACTTTCTGGCAAGCATTATGGCTAGGATATGAGGGTAAAGTGACGCTTATCGGCGTGAAAAATAGAATTGGCAAGCTAGGTTCAAATTCCGGTCCCTTCTTTGGTGTTTAGCAGAAAGGTGCTACTTTTGTAGGGAATTCAGCCCTCCAGGTCTTTTTTGCATTAAATATCCGAATTTCAAACAATAATAAAGTAAAGAAAACATAGTTATTCCTGTTAAATAAAGTTAAAGTCTTTGAGTAGCTGTTTCACAGAAAATCTGTAGTTTAGAAAGTAGCTGCAAATAGTTCGTTCACAGAAAAAAAAAATTTGTGGTTGGAAAAAGACTTTTTATCGTTCTCGAAGATTCACTGTCATTGTTATTATTGGAGTTCATTTGTTTGAAGTCGCCGACTGACTGTTGGAAATTGCCGACACCTGTTTCTTTCAGCGCGTGCTAGGCGGGTGGTGAGGTTGATATTTGCATCTATTGCTCTTTCAAATTCAAAATATGTGGGGTTTTGTACAACAAAAATTCTTAAAGGTAGGCTCAGGAAAAAATTTCTGACCAATAGACACAAGGATTTAAGCAGTGTATGTTGCATTGAAGAATCTCTTAGGCATGTTTATTATATTGTCTTTTATTAAGTAGACAATATTATTTGGGCACCTTTTAATATGGTATGTATGTGGGTATGTAATTGTGTTAGAAATAAACTTTATTTCCTACTTTGTAACGAATAAGGGTGAAGCTCTCAAAATAAAATAATGCAATACGGGGTGAATTTTGATACATATATTTTTAATTTCTATACTAAGAAAAATATAGCTCAGAAGAGAAAGAGAAAATTATATTTATGTGAAATAGTCTAATAAAAAAGAAAACATTTATTTGTTTAGCCGTGTGAGAGCGCGCGGTGCTCGAAGTGGATGTGTGAAATAAAGTAGTCTGTTTACCCGGCAAAATCAATTTCTCCCGACTGGGACTACTAGTCACATCTTGCAGCTATCGAATTCTGTCACTGATAAAGCTAAAAGAGAAATAGTTTATGTCCAAACCCTTTTACAGTTCTGAAAATAACGCCACCTAGTGAAGTCCACTGACAGAGAATATAGAGTAATCCCAGAACATCCTTAGGAATAGCATTCAGGCAAGGCCTTCGCTTACTACACTTTCTGACCATGAGACCCGGGTTCGAATCTTACCATTGTTGATTTGTCAGGAAGGGGATTCCTGATGTTATCGGTGTGGAGGGGGCAATCCTAGCGTGTGGCACTTTTTGGAAAGTGCCTGAAAGCCATATTACGGGTTGACCTCAGTATTGTGAATTAAATTGGTTAGACGGAACACTCGGGGTACCGTTGATAGCTGTGCTAGGACGAAGTCACAAGTCATCGTGACCGAGGGTTTGAGTGTGCTGGTGTTGTTCAGATTGCTGATCACGCAGAAACTGTAACTAAGGTCTGCTCAGCATAGTTGCAGAGTTGAACAAAACATAAATGTGCTTGAGCGAGGGTCTGCAAAAGGGACTAGCTAGCCGCCCTAGTGGACGGGTATCCTCGAATACGAGTGGCCAGAAATTATACATATATACAATTTCATAGTAATTTCTTCCTCCATACTTCAGCTGTCCTTTTTTTTCTCTTAATTTTCTCTTTCGTGAATGTTATGTACTTTGGAAGCTTGTTTAAACCAAGTTAATCGCCTTTTAGGCTTCCTCTACGTAAGAAAGAGTTAACTTTTTGAATAATAAAAATTATATCACGGGGTGGGGGCATGGGGATTTTAACGTTACTTGGGTGGGGCATGGCCAAAATAGTTTAGAACCACAGGAGTAGAGTAAATTATTGATCCTGTGGCGGCAACCAGTTTCGAAGAATTCACGACCGTGAAGTTGGTAAATGGAAACCACTAAATTGTATTTACAAAGTTACAACAGTTCACAGATACCAAATAAAAGTTAAGTGGTGTAACATTTAGAAAGGACTAACAAGGTCTTAGTCACAAGACGATGAAAACAGTTTTGGGACTTCCATTTAAAGTATCACTGAATTAATTAACAAATGGTTGATGCTGGTCATTCCTGCAAATCATAAATGCAAACTAGACTTATGGACTAAAAGGAGAACTAGCGAAGATGTTGTGGAGAGATCTGACTGGATACATCATAGAGAGATATGACATTTTTCTAATCATTTTGATTAGAATCATTTATGTAAGAGTTCTAGCGTCCTTAAAAACTGCGGAGAAATTGACTGTTGATCAGGCGGGAAAGGATCGGTGTACTTACCCTATGTTGTTGAAACATTTCCCATCCCTTAGAAGTGTGCACTCGTGCGAGGAGGAGGCCGGCCGTACACCTCGTGCCGAGTGCTCCTTCTACCGCGAATGTCGCAGTGCTTTGAAGCTCCTCTTACGGACGACGGATGGCCTCTCCGACGCCCGGGCGTTGTCTCGTAAGGCATTGTATCAGTTGTTAGTTAGGGGGTCCGTTCAAGATGGTCTGATCGACGAGCTCGGTCTTACGAAGCGGGAGGCTCGCTCGATATGGCCTTGGGCGCCTGGGTTGAAATGTCTCAATAATGATGAGGCATCACTCACCTGGCTGATGATTCGTGGGGCCCTCTGGGTCGGCAAGAGACTTTGTTCAGCAGGTTTGGAGAAATATCCAAACTGTCGTCGCTGTACTGGCGAAGTCGAGACCATTGGTCACGCCTTTTTTCAGTGCAGGACGGTAGTGCCGTTGTGCAAGTTTGTTGAAGGCCTCATGGTTCGCATGCTGCAGGGAAAGTTCTTTGTCCTGGAAGCCAGTTCTGTTTGTAGCAATGTGGTGCCGCAATTGACGAAGGCTGAACACTATGTGTTCTGTTGCTTACTAGGGATTATGAGAGTCGTGATTTGGACGACGCGTCAGAAGGGATTCCATGAGGGCGAGAAGTTCACCTCTTCCCAACTGATCTTGTTCTTTAAGCATCAGCTTAAAGTCAAGATTAGGACGGAAAGGCGGCGGCTCCCTTCATCGGAATTCGGCAAAAGGTGGGTGAATCTTGCGCGAATGTGTAGAGTGAAAGGGGCTGACCTAGAGTGGCATTTGGATGTCGGTTAGGTACAGAATTTTGTCCTAACAGGGTTGAACATAGGCAACCCATCCAGATATTAGTTTAGTTTAGTTTTTTGAATTTGATCCTTTAGTTTTCGTTTTTTTTGTTGAACTTAGCTAGGGTGTGCATGCTCATTGGTCCCTTTTATTTCTGTCCCTATTTTTTTTTCTTTTGTTTAATTCCCCATCCCCTCCCTCGTTAGGTGGTCAGTGATGTCAGTTCTCTGGTGGATGCGGGACGACTTTCGTTTCGTGTGTGTGATTTTTCGTATTTGTTGTTGTGTATGAATGTGTGTATGCCTGCGTGAATGCTTGGAGGTATGAATGCTTTTTTCATTTCTTCATAGTCCCGCATTGATTTCGTCCAGTTAACTAATGTTTCTGTCACATTTATGGTTTGTGGGGGGTTTTATTACTAACACAGTTTTGTTTAGTTTAGTGTAAATATTTAAAGCACATTGTACATATTCATTTGGGGATCATTTTTTAAAAGTTGTTATTTTTTTACCCTCCCCCCACGAACAATAATTGTACATAAGGGGTCTAGTTAGGACATCATCGAGAATTTGAGGCATTATGGTGGACGTAGTAAGAAAGGTAGGAGTGAATGTGTTGTTTTGGTGATTGGAATATTGTTGGCTTGATTGGGTCAGTGTCTGCGACTAGCTAAGTTTAGATTTAAGACAGATGAAGACCGTCCTTCCCCACCCCCCTTTTAGGCCTTGTGCCACATTTTGTATATATCATACAAATAAATATTGAAATCCTTACTAAACAAAAACAAAACTTATTTACGAACCTTTTATCGTTAAAGTGATCACGTGACAGGGTTACCACGTGACACCTGAAGTTGTATAAAAGGAGAGGAAATGTATCTCTCTTTTTTTAAAAAAATTACCTTCCGTGTTACCAAGTTATCAGATTGTTATACATCGCGGAAAAGGGCAGTCTATTTCGCAACTTAAGGTAGGTGCTGTAGGGACATTATTACTATAAATAAATAAATATAAAATAATAATAGTGAATATTATAAATAAAATAAAATGAAACAAATAACAAAAAGTTTGTATAAATTAAATTGAAGAAGTTGAAGAAGTTATCTCAGCATGCAACAGAAACTGTTCCTTCCAGATAACGGATATCCCCGCCAAAAGATGTTGAATTCAATCTCTTCACTACCAAACTTTGGACAGTCCACTCATCCAACTTCTCTGTGACATTGCGTGTAATAATACCGAATGACTTCCCCCTTTTATTACATGCGACATTAAAACACTTGTAAACAAAAATACACACACCAATACACATATAAAAATAACTAAATTGTATGTTATTAATGTACAATTTAACATGCTTTTAGTTTTACTGTTATCTCTCTCTCTCTCTCTGATTTTATTTCCCGTGAATACTAGGCTATTTTTGCTACTATGATGTGAGTGACGCCACAGTGCTATTGCTTTTTTTCCCCCTCGACTCCACAGTCTCTGTTCATTTGAGGGATCGGGGGCACTTCTTCGACAGAATTAAAGTTTTTATTACATTTTTTTCACTTGCTTCTTTTTTTGTTTTTGTTGTTTTGTTTGTTGTTTGTTTTTTTTCGGTAGGGAAGAAAATATTTCCGACAAAGATTTAAATAAAAGTCCAACATTTTAGTGTTAATTAATGAGGGTCGAAAGTAGTAATACACTTTTAATCATAGACATGGTAACATTTTCTTCTCTTTTGTACATGGGTTGGGGTGTAACGTTGGGTGATAACTTGAATAATTCATACATTGAAGTCGAGAGACGAAATCTCTTTACCTCTGTTTTGTTTTTATATTTCTCCACTGTCAAAAATAAAATTCTGTTTTGAGAATAAAATTCGCACAAGCCGCGCACTCACAAATAGATTATTAATTTTTTTTTTCCGCCTCGAGGCAAGTTTGCTAAAACGCTAAATTTCTTACTAAGAATATCTCATAAATTGGCAAGATCGTATTTTCACAACTCCCTCGTCAAAATCGCCATATTTAGCCCTTAAAATATTATTACTGGAAAGGTAAATACACGACAACATGATTAAATTTTCATATATTAATACTGGTCGTGAGATTTTGTTTGTTCATCTTCAGCTCTCTCTTCTGCCAACAGAAATGGGGATAACAGAATAGAAAAGCAATCAGGCGATGTATAGATCTTAAACGAAGGTCAAACTTCCTGCCCCGTTCTCAAGGGTACTTTATTTCATGAGTTTAGTAATAAGTTTAACGAACAATTAGTTTGGGTGTCCCGGTCCGCAAGTAAAAACATGCCGTTTGTGGTTTTAGGGAACAAAACAATTTTTTTTCTCTTCTTTTCTCACGCGCTTATTGGTTTCATTCGTTCTTCCCTTTTACTGTGCTTCGTTCACCCTTTCGTCAAGTTACTTGATCAAGCCTCCTCCCCCAACTAGTTTTCTACCCACAATTTTTTCACCATCCATTATAATTATGGGTAAGGCAGGGAGCATCTGTTACGACACGATTCTTTTACAAATTTAATTTAAAAAAATGATGGTAATTACGTGAAGAAAGTTACGTAACTATATAAACATCTACACTTTTGAACCCGAGCAGCTGGTATACCGGCCGATATATGAAAGTGCATATACCCAGGCGGCCGGTATGTCGACCAAAGACAGCAGAGATAGACAGCAGGTGCCCAGAGTGTGAGATCCGTACTCATATGCGGATCAGTTTCATAAAGTTAATAAAAAAAGGTGGGGTCATAATAAGTGAAAGTGTTACGTTAACCAATCCGCAGCCAGAGTCCCAAAGACAGTCCGATCTTCATGTTCAACTTCGTTCTGGCAAGTCCTGCTACGACGCCGATGCCAAGCTGTATTGGATTCTGCCTTTCCCTTGGACAACATCGGTGCCGTGGAGAGGGGAGACGTGTTGTATGGGGAAGCGCCGATCTCTCATAAAACCCTGCAAAACACGGAAAGCAACAGTTTATTGATGGGAGGATTCCGAAGGTTCTTCTGTACAGTGAATTGGCCACCAGCAAGGACATTTCCAAAAGTTGGCGATGAACATGGACATCGAGAAGTGGGAAGACGTCACCATCGATCGCTCATGCTGGAGCGTGAAAGAAGAAACGGAGGTTTGCCGCCGGAGAAAAGAATACTCGATGGGAAGAAAACAACACAGCGACATCGGGGGTGAGTGTTTTTATTTACATTCTCTGCAGTCACTCTTGTGTGGGCTTGTACAGCCATAACAGATTCTTCACCGGCACGAGCAGCAGAGACATAACTCTTCAAGCGTAGATCCATGGTCTCTCGAGATCGACAGATGTCACATATGCATTAATCCATTGAAAAATATAACAAAAACATATTTAAGGAGAGAAAACAAGCCTGTGAACGTTATTATTCGTGTACAGGAGTAGAGAGAGAGAAATGTGATACATAAGTGTAAGGATCACGTTTTTAACCTTTGAGAAGTGAGCACATATTAAAATATAATGAAAGGGTGCATGTATTAAACGATAATGTATGGGAACATATATCAAAGAAGTCGAAATTTTTCTCAACATGCAACAAATGGTGTGTCTTAATAAAAGGGGAGTTGGAAAATCATTTAAACGGTAAAATACGGCGTGGTTTTAATAAGCTTGTTAGTGGGAGTGCCGTAAATTTTCTCAAAAAAAAAAAAAAAAAAAAAAATCTCCACCATCGTCTATTCGACATCTAGAATACTATTGTACACAATACAAGCTCCGTTTGTATATAGTCGTGCCGATGGAAACTTTTCAGTTAAATGAAATAATGGTGCCAGTTGAAATAAACTTGATAAGAATCACATTTTTTATTCCTGGAAAAATAATTGTGTCGTAGAGAAAGTTACTTGTAAATTAATATGCGTTTTTCTTTTCCCGCGCTTCTCGCTTGTAGAACTCCAACTTTGATTTTCAAAAAATTAAACACAATGGCTATCGTTTTTTTACTGTCTTCCTGATTACACTCATATTGTTCTCGATCCTTATTAATGTTTCTGGTTTCTAATTCTTCCATGCCCAGTGGAATTGTGCCTTAGTGACTTTACTTCTTTGCTTGAAGTTAATTCGATAAAAAAATTAATGTATCTATTTACTTGTTTTACCTTCTTTCTTATTCAAGCAAAGCACGCAGAGCAGCACAGAATAAAATAAAAAGTACTGGTGGGAACGAAATGAAATGTTTAACCCATGACCTGCCATGAGCCCCATTTGGGGATCTGTTAAAATTAAAATCACATGGTACTCCTTGTATTTATTAGGTTGGTGCAAAAATAATGACGTAATAATGCCGTTTTTTGACGTTAAAAATACGTCAAAAAACGACATTATTACGTCATTATTTTTGCACCAACCTAATACATTGAATTGATAACATACATTGCATTTGCAGAGGTATATTTTACAAAACTTAGCCTTTAAAGTTATTTATTATTAGTCGTAAGAAGACACTTTCTGTCGTAATTTTACATTTCACGAGTAGAAAAATGACTTTTTTGAAAAGTATTTTTTTTATTATTTCTAATCAATATTATTTTTTGATGTTTTATACACATATATATTTGATGTTCTAGTTTCTATGAAAACGACAATGGTAACTACTGAAATTAAACATAAGGAATAAATAAACTCCTAAAACACCTGTCTGGGCCAAAAATGCGCATTAAAAAATTTGGCAGTTTATGGGTTAATGTTGGTCCGGATGCTAAAACGGATATTACTTATTAAAGATTCCTGGTTGTATATTTTATCGGATCTCCTCACAAAAGAAACATTATCTAAAGAATTGTGTATTTCGAATGAAAACAGGATTTTTTTTTTTTTTTTTTTTTTTTTTTTTTTTTTACGGTAATATACATTTCCCTTGTTTTCATTTTAAATACACATTTTTTTCTTATTTTACGTTTGTAGTTCTTTTCTGGGATGTATTTGCGAGGATTACTCTCACTTGGTCTGCCAAGACACTGTTAGGTGACGCTGTTTAAGGACTTTAAAAGAAGAACCACAAGCTTTCACTTTTTGTCTTTTGTTTCAAAATATAGCGATGTGGACTCACGACCTTTCGTCCCAACTGAGTACTTCTTTTCTGCGAACTTCTGAACATAAAAAAACACACACACACATAAATATTATTACCTACTGTTTTAAAAATTTGTAATTTTTGTGAAAATGTATTTTTTAAACAATAAAATGTTTGTTTATTTGTTCGTGTTGTGGATTCCGTGAATGGAATCCTGCACAAATAAATAAACAACGCCAGTAATTGAGATAGAAAAATAAATGTATTAAACGTAAGAATACAGACTTGAAGTGAAGATTAGTAGTCCAGGAATGCGGGTTAGTAGAAAGTATATGTACAAGTCTCTGTAAGTAAAGCTGTAATCATCTCTCTCTCTCTCTCTCTCTCTGGACTGTTGTATAACTCTCTGAGAACACCCTGTGTCTGTCTCCGTATCTCTCAACCTGTCTCCACGTATCTCCACAGCAGGTATTCTCTCTGTCAGAATAAGTATACTTTGGACGAGTCCATCTTATGTTAAAAAAAAAAAAAAAAAGGGGGAGAGCCCCACAACAGTTCGTCATTTACATGGAGAAATATTAGTTGCCACAGGTTTCAAATGAGGTAGACATAGTCAGCGTAACAAGATATATAGATTTTCCCCTACTTACATACTATCTTTTAAAAGCCCCCCCCCACAATTTTCTGTCTCTTGCAGCTCTAAATAAATTCTGTCTTTACTTCTAAACTCTGTTTCGCCATCCATTTTATCAAGCTCGTCAAGTATGTTATACGTTGTTTACTTCTGTTCCACTTGCTCTCAATATATCCTTATTTTCTAAGCCCTCTTTACTTATGTGCCCCAGAATTTTAAACTTTCACTTCCTGATGTTAAGTATAAGTCTATTTTCTCTAAAACCTCGTCGTTTCTCGCATATTGGGTCCATAGTATTCTAGAATTCTAATTCTACATCTTTACGAATTACTAAAAAATAGCTTGTTCAATTTCTGTGTGAAAAGATCATAGCGATATTTTGAACAGATCCAACTTCGCACATATCTTTTTGAGTATTTGAGTTCTAACAAGCATACGAGTGGGCGTTGTTATCCACCCACGCACAATTTTTTTTTTCATCGCGTGATCAAATTAAAATTTTCAGCGCCAATTTCTCTGGAGGTTACTCAAGTAAATAAATACAGAACACTAACTCACTTTACCAGTGAGCATTGTAACTTCAAACTATTTGCTACACGAACCTATGTCACTTCATTTGAAGTTTTCAAAGTTACTTGCGAACATAACAATCTTCCAGAAATTTCACTCAATTATCAATTCATTCACCCAGCAGCTCATAATCATTTCTGCTAGTGAATAAACATTGCAATTTCATTCAAACAAAGCACTTTTCGACAACGAAGTCATCTTCTGAACTTTCACAAACATTCCAACTTAGTCTCATCAAAAGCAGTCAAAGGAAGACAACTTTATTCGAACTAAATTTACACAAATTTAATGTGAATTTATTATTTGACACAAACTATTTTCTTATCAACAGTTTAGTACATCATACTTTGTGAAACTTTCATCAGAAAATTTTGCAACACTTAACCTCTGAGTTAAACTCACAAGCATCATTTTCACACACACACATAGAAAGTTTAACATTAATCAAACTAACAAATATTACGAGATGTCAATAAAAAAAATCTACTCTTATTACAATACATATCATTGTAATCTTCATACAATGTAAATGAAAATTGATTGTTATACGATTAAATACCTTTGTCTTTTGTCACTATTGTTTTATTCTTTTCTGTTTATTTTCATTGAAGTATAATATAAATGTGTTGCGGATACATGTCTTTGAACACGCAGCCCAAATTTACTCTTTCAACTGTAAGATCTAGCATAACAAGTCCTCCACAGTATCATCGGCATCTTTCTGTAGAACCACATTTCTGTTGTTTCAAGTCTCTTTTTGCATTTACTGTCGTGCAATAGGATAGATATCGCGTAACAGTTCAGTACCCTTTTCTTTGTTTCTAATGAAATATTTTTGTTTCTTAAAACTGTTCTTAGTTTTGACTGCATAGAAGCAATAATATAGGCAGAAGGGAATAGAACTCACCCGCGTGCGACATTTTGTTAACTGGGGTGATATAAAACTGCGGCTGTGAAAGGATTACCACTGAGCGAGAAAAGCTATGACCTGGAATGATAAACAAACTGCTTCTGTTGCTGCTACGACTATTATTGGTATTTGAGAAGAGGTAGAAAGAACTCCTAAAACATGATAATTCTCTTTACTAAGAACTTTTATAAACCTACGAGAGTCTGTCTCATATTTGAGAACACCTGTTTCAAAACCCTGAATATTTTGTCTAAAGGAAACAGAATAACATCATCCGAGGTAGGTTAACTTTCTCACTGCTCTTCGACTTTTAACATTTAGACATATTGAATTGTAAACTTCTAAATGTGAGTAAATTTCATTCGTTTGTAGTGCGCATCATCACAATTATTTATCGTTGACTGGGAATGACGTGGAAAACCACAAGCAAAGACGCTGAAGGTTACCAAATATGTAGCGGTCACAATGCAATTTATATTTGACGTAAAATATCACATAGTATAAAATACAAGCCAGAACGTAATGGTTCAAAACATAACAATTGAATTTATTAGTGTTGATGTACATGCATATAATCTGAAGGTTTGAATGAGTTATGTCTCTTAGATTTGGAAATATTTGTACCTGAGCTCATAAAGATGAAGTAATTATTAAACTGAAGTTTTACAAGAATAAAGTTCCTGTTGCATGTTAGGAAATAAGAGTTCAGAAGTGTTAAGAGTTCGTACTTGTATGAATTGGTAATGTTCTTTAACGTCTGACCGCACGGTCAAGACTGGAGCTCTTGAAGATTACATCTTGGCAGCAAGGAGAAAGATGAATGAGAAAACAGAGAGAGAGCTTACACGTGTTTTGTTTATTTATATAAATCACGTGTATCACGTGACTGGCTCAAACCTTAGTGAGCGGGAAATTTCATTCCTCGCGTGTAGGATATCTGATAGGTCGGAATTGACCAATCAACGAGATAGTTTTGAGGAGATTAACCAATGAATGCTTGTCGCATGATTTGTATGTATGATGGAGATGATAATTACCACACGTTGCTAAGAAACTGATTTATATGAAATGTTACTTTAAAAAAAGTTGTTAAAATTCCGTTTTTAAGGCAAATTTATTTATTTTTTTGAACTGTTGTTTTCTAAGAGAAAAAGTATTTGTATTTTGAAAGAACTGTTATCGTGCCTTGATAGTTTGAGGCGCACACAGGAAATTTTGTGCAAGGCCTATATTATAATTTGTACAGTTTGTAAATAGTAAAACTATTTTTGTTATTGTAATAAATGTTTCTTTACAAATATCACTTTGTGTAAGTGTCGCGTTTTTTTTTCATTTTAGTATCTCTAAAATTTCTTGTAAAAAGGAGGATAAGAAGAGTTTTAAATTCTCTTATCAAAAGCTCCTTACTCTACCTTTAGAATTTCTTCTGTCTCCCGTTATATTAGGTTGGTGCAAAAATAATGACGTAATAATGTCGTTTTTTGACGTATTTTTAACGTCAAAAAACGACATTATTACGTCATTATTTTTGCACCAACCTAATACATCCCCTTGAAACCACTATTTCTCCCCTTTTTTTTTCTTTTTATAGTTTTCTTGAGTTTTTTTTTTTTTTTTTTAATATTTCTTTTTGTTTTTATTTTATTTCATTGATTTTACACGTCTCCTCCTTTTTTTTTCGATCAATTTGTTTTTCTGCTAAAATTTAGATAATGGAGAATGTCCTGTACTAGCGTAAATTTTTTTTCATATATTCACTGTAAATAATTTTCATTTCAAATCATGGCTGTTTTCTTTAATGACTATAATTCTGAATCACTTCAATTTTATTCCCTTCCTTACTTGAACAGTAAATATTATTTGTAAATATAGGAAAATTAATTAAAATTTCATTGAGAAAAATGTGTTTTGGTGATTTTTGTATGGTTTTGTATTCGTGTGGTATCTCCAAAACTTCGCTAAAAAGTATAAAAAATACCCAAACATAATAATAAAAAACATTATCGTCAAAACCTTAATTTTTAAGATAAAAGATCAACAGAGGCTTTGATGTAAAAAAAATTATTTATAAGTCCTTTTTTAGAATCTCAGGCATTTTGGCTAAAAAAATCTAGTTTTTTTTTTTTTCTGGCGTTAATGCGAGACCTTAAATTTGTACGGAAAATGCAGTGTCTTTTTTTTACCGTTGAAAAACACTGATTTGGAAGTTTTTGTCAGATCTTAAACTTATAGGACTTATTCAGAAATGAATTAAATTATTTTTTAAATGTTTTTCTTTTTTTAGAAAATGTGGGTAAAAATATTAGGCTGGTGCAAAAATAATGACGTAATAATGTCGTTTTTTACGTTAAAAAATACGTCAAAAAACGACATTATTACGTCATTATTTTTGCACCAACCAAATACATATATATATATATATATATATATATTACATTTGTTAACCCCATTTATTTGATTTTATGAAACCTCAAGAAATTATTTTTTGTATCCCGTAATATTTATTTGTTAATGACAAGTTCGCGCAGAAAAAATTTTTTTTTCGGGCAAACAGATAGAACTCCCTGTTAGTAAAAATCTACTCTGAATCGTAAAATAAAAATACAATAAAATTAAAACATTACTGAATTAGAAAAGCTTTAAATTGCTTTTAGAAATGAAATATGGACACTGGTGTTTAAAAAAAATCGATGAATAATTTTGTGATGCGTGTTCTTAGTACCTTTAACGATTCAAGAAAAACAACGAAACTCCATATGTGGATCAACAATATATATATATATATATATATATATATATATATATATATATGTAACATAGAAAACAATCATGCAATGAAGTGTAATGATTAAAGAAAAAAGTTGTTCCCCTTCAACTGTATTCTGATTTATGATTGAATGTTCGAAAGAGTTTCTCTTAAATAAGAATGTTCAGAATTCTATGTTGAATAGAGTCTGCTGTTAGAATACAGTTAATTAAGAAATGTGTTGTTTTGAGAAATTAATAGTGCTGGTTCATGAACTTGGCTGAGTTACAGAGAGAGATATGTATAATGTGTTATAAAAATTTCTATCTGTGTGTGCGTTTGAAATGTTGTGAGTAAAGTCGTAGATTTGTGTGGACAAGCGAAAATAGATGTACTCTACTGGCAGCTTGTGAAAAAATTGCTTCTTTTAAAGCTACTGATAGTCTCTCAGCGAAAACGCGAGAAAAAACTGATTTAGCACTAAAATGTTGGATTCGTTAAAATTTGACCAATTACTGATTTTGTATCAACGAAACACGTGAGCAAGTTCACGACAGAAAAATTCAAAGTGATGACTGCGATTGCTAAATTGTCTTATAGAAAGGCAGTATTGATTTACTAGCCAATCACAGACGAATAAATTGTGGGCGTGGAAAAGCATAGCAGTTGCTACAATTTATTTATACAAGAATTATTTTAATTTATAAAATTTTAATTAGAATACTTTATAAACTTTAAATCTTTGAAAATTCTGTAACTAATAATTAGTAGCGGCCAAGTGATATTTTTATTAATTTAAAACAGTATTTTTGAAAAAGGTCGCTAATATTCAATCCCACTCTAGTGTTTTAAAAAAAAAATAAATTTTTATGTGCGCAAACGTGTCAAGTTTTGTAAATAGGAACGTCACAACATTATCAGAAAAATGAGAGCGTTATCTAGGATGGCCGAGGTGTCGTTTTTGACACCTTCAAATTTTCAACCAATTACTATGGAATAACTAGTTTTGGTTCGATGCTAAGGCTTATGGACAATTATTGAATTTTAACAGACTTAATTCTTTAAAAAATATTCAGTGGAATAGCTGATATTTGAGATTTTACCTTGAATGGACGAGGTGCCGTTTTTGACACCTAAGCTATTTATAGGTTAAATACATTGAAAAATTTATCACAAGCAATAATACTTGTGTGTATGTCCCCTATCTATCTATCTATCTATCTATACACGCACACACACACACACACACAATTTATATATATATATATATATATATATATATATATATATATATATATATATATATATATATATATATATATATATATATATATATATATATATCAGTATGAGGTATACTAATATTTGTCAATTTCTTTTCAGACTTGTTATTCTTGACTTGAATATTGAATATATTAAAGATGGCCGCTTCACGGCATAATGTAAATAAAGATGTCAAAGAAGCTGGTCATCCTAGTGTTAATATGTGCGGTACCTATAGGCAATTTAGAATTTATGAGTAATTTTTTAACATTTTCTCAGCGTCTTCGTAAGCAAGGATGTAAAACTAAAGTACCTAAAACTTAATAAAATATTTAAAATTGTAAAGATTCTTTTTCTTCTTTAATGTACCGTGTCCTTTCAGGCCATAAGCGATCATGGCTTTCCACATCTACCTGTCCATTGAAGCTGCTTTGTCTTTTTGTTATTACTCCCAAACCCTGTTCCGCTATTCATTTGCTCAAACCCATCAAGTATGTTAGGCGCTGCTTTCCCTCTGTCCTGTGAGTATCATATTTGCCAAACCCTCTTTCCTCGTTAAGAGCTTCAGAAATTTCAACTGCCTCTTCCTGATGTTAAGTATAAGTTTCCACTCCAAAACCTTGTCAATGCTCACATATTCGCCCAATAAAATACTCAGCATCTGACTGTAGAACGTGTCGGAGTTACCTCTTCCTTAATTCCCTAATTATTCATTAGGAGTCTCTCTGCCTACACTATAAATACTGGACAATTTATTGCATCGTTCTTTTTTTTACTTTGCATTTCAGCGAACACATTTAAAAATGTGACCTCTCGCAGAAATCTGCGTCTGGCTCACTTGTGGCAAAACGCCATTAAACACAGATACACGTACGCACGAACATTCACCAAAATACAAACTCTTTACGTTCATTCATATGTTCACAAATGTTGACGTCTTTGTCACTTGTAAATTTGTTGTTTAATACATATATTTGTTTATATATATATATATATATATATATATATAGAGAGAGAGAGAGAGAGGTCTTGTTTGTTTTCTTTACATGTTCGGTTGGACACAACTTGAGTCCGCCATGTCCTTGTAGTTGGACCTTCTAGCAGGAATAAAATGCACATGTTCTTAATTGAACAACACTCAAACCCACATGGTCCTCTACAAACCACACTTCTGTTTGTTCAAGTTTCTTCCTCTTTGAGAAGATTGTCCAGCATTCGCTGACAGACAGGAGGACAGATATCACGTAACAGTTCAGACCTTTTTTTTCTTTGTTTCTAACGAAATTTTTCTATCTTTTAATATTCAGACTTAGTTTTCGGATGTATCTTTGGTCATCCCAATACGTTTTCCAATCTGTGTCACACATTCTGTCTTCTGTTAGAACACTTCCCAGATATTCAAATTTATGTACCGGTTTGATTTTAGCATCCCCGGCCTGTAATTTGATTTTGGTTTTCACCCTTTTGCTGATAACCATGAATCCTCTCTTCTTGTAGTTTATGCTTATTCTCTTCTCTACTTTCCGTGGGAGGTTTTGGAGTTTCCTTTCCGTGTCTGTTATCAGCATATCTTATATTGTTAAGATTGTGGCCGCCAATAATAAATCCTGGTAGGACTTCTAATTCTCTCAGAATTGACTTGCTGTATAAGTTGTATAAATCCGGTTAGAAGACGCATCCTTTTCTTACACCCCTTTCTATTTTTGTATATATGCTGAACTCATTTTCTGTTCATATAGATTCTTTATTATTCTAATGTCTTTCCCGAATATGTCAAGGTTGCTGAGCAGTTCTTACAGAGCTTTGTGGAGTACTTTGTCGAAGGCCTTTGCATAGTCTATAAAACACAGGTACACGTCCTTCTGCATTTGTATTGCTTTTTCTGATAACATTCTCAGCATAAATATCGCGCTCTATTCACCAGAATTAGGATGATGAGTTTTGTTATCTGACTCATCAGGTTAAATATCCCCGTGGAGTTCACATTCAATTGCGCCTGGTTTCTTAGGCAGTGCTATGAAAATACATCTGCTTCGGTCTTCCGGTATGTCACCACTGTTGTAGATTCCATTTATTATTTCTGTGACCTTGTCTATGCTGAAATCATCTAAGGCTGCCAGCATCTCTATTACAATTCCGTCTGGCCCTGACGCTTTGTTTAATTTGGCCAGTGTTGCTTCTACTTTGGTTTTTAATATTTCCGGATCTTCGATATTTCTGTGTATTGCTTGTTATTCTCTTTCATTATGGATTGAGTTTTTCTATATATTCCTTCCATTCTCTTTCTCTAATATCTTCGTTCCATCCTTGGAGCTTATGCAGTCTGTTGATGATCATGTCCTTTTTATCCTGTTTGTTCTCTTATTTTATATATATATATATATATATATATATATATATATATAGGATACAAATCCTATATCATTCCAACAAATGACTAAAAAACACAAAAAGTAGATTTGCACACCCGCAAAATCGGATCAAAACGATTAAAAACAGATTTCGCAATAAGGTGTAAAATTATTTTTCTGACCAATGAAAGGAGGCTATTTGCTAAACCTAAAAAAAAAAAAAAAAAAAAAAAAAAAGATAACGAGGCAGTGTGAAAAAAAGTCAACAATAAATACAGAGTTTCAAGTAAGTCGCCAGTCAGAAGGGCGCAGAGATCATAGAAGTCTGACAGTAATTTTCATCGCTGATTCAACCCGACACTAAGAGCCGAAAGTGGATTAGGAAAGGACAACAACAACAAATTTACAACTGACTCCAAAACAATTCATAAGTACATTTTCCTTTTATCTTTTTATTCCTCATCCACATTCTCTTTTTCAACTTAAATTGATCGCCCCTTTCTCCTTTACACCTATACAAAAACAAAAGAAACAGACATTACTCTGTTAAAAGACAGCGAACACAGACATTTTTATCAAAATTACATTTTGCTTAAACTAACTAAAACATTAATCTTTTTTACCCTATTCACAAGAAAATAAACACACAAATGTTCTATTTTCTACAAACGTTCCTTATCGTGTTGTTTCTTCTTGAAATTTGCGTTGTATTTTGTGGGCAGGGTATCCCGTATTAAATTCTCTTTTAATCCGGGTACGCTGAAACCCACACATATCTGCTTTATCTGTGATACTCATTCCTTCTATTTCCACAGGTTTTTCGCGTAGCCATTATTCTTTAGTCTGCCTGCATTTGTTTCTTATTACCTTTTTTGTAGTTTTGTATTCCGTTCTATGTCTTGGCATTGTTTTCTCTCTCCATTGCATCATGTCGTGAATCTCATTTGCCATCCATTGGTTTTTTTTTCTTCTTCGTCCATTTTCCTTTGGGATGATATATATATATATATATATATATATATATATATATATATATATATATATATATATATAAAGAAATATAGTCTTAAGGTGTGCTATATATATGGAATAAAGTGCTCAATATCAGAGATAGAGCGTGTGTAAATATAAAAGAGAACATAGAAGTCAAAACTTAGAGGCGACAGTCTGTTTCATGCTATATGAAATCGTCAGGCCACTTGGCCGGACGATTGCATATAGCATGAAACACTGTCGCCTCTAAGTGTTGACTTCTATGTTCACTTTTATATATATATATATATATATGCGTCTGTAGAAATATATATATATATATGCGTCTGTAGAAATATATATATATATATATGCGTCTGTAGAAATATATATATATATGCGTCTGTAGAAATATATATATATATGCGTCTGTAGAAATATATATATATGCGTCTGTAGAAATATATATATATGCGTCT
>OZ010577.1:42368251-42393251 GCA_963932145.1 Acanthosepion lycidas | reverse complement strand
ATATACACACACTTCCATATAGCAATTTTCTAAGACCTGTACATCTCAGAAATTTGAAATCTTGCTTTGAGAAGTAGATTTATCTCTAGTTTTAAGGAATAAATTCTTGGAAATTTAACTGAAGTGTAAAATATTGTTTCAAGGATGTGAATCTCTTCTTCCTCGGAAGAAATACAAGTGGTGCCAAGCCATTTTCAGGTGAGATATCTCTACGATAAAAGGTTGATGAATGATGGAAAGCTAGGGAATGGAATTTCTCAAATTTGGCAGGCTTGCTGAGATCCTGGACAAGTGAAATATGTACAAACTAAGAGGGGAGGGTTACAGATGAGAAGGAGAAAGACTGGCAGAGCTCCAATGCATCAAGGAGGTTAATCCAAGAAAGGCTATTGACAAATCTGATTGTCTGTTTTTAATCAATAAGGTTGAAGGTAAGTTTTGTAAGAATCCTGTGAAATCCTCAGAGGAGAGAATCCTGTTCTGAAAATTCTTGTGAATAGCATCAATAAGAAATCAACAGCAAGTGGTTTATTTCCTTGACTGTTTGATAACCTCAAGAACACCAAATCTCTGTTCATTCTGCTGCATGTGACATCAACAAACAAGGGTATTCAGGTCTACTTTAAGTAATGAACTCTCTGCTGAATATGAATTATCCCAGAACGTATCTTGATATTTATCTTCCTGTTAATCCAGACTTAAATGACTATTAACTACATCTAGCAGCAAGGCCTCTGATCTGAAAGTTCTGAGGAGAATGGAACCACATCTTAATTGCAGTTGATCCCAGGTCCAACCTGATCTGTGCTGGGTGCCAGCTATGGGTAAATAGTTAATCCCCAAAATAGTCAAAACACTATGAAAATATAAAAATAATTTTTTATGGTAAATTGAAAAAAAAAAATATTACCAGCAATACATTTGACTCTCGACAAAAACCCTCTTTACAAAAATGCATCAATGAATCCTGATCTACAAACCGATTTCTTACAAAGAATACTTATTCTATTTATATGAACCTATCTTAAAAATCTTGCCAGCATTAAATAACCCATTGATGTTGACATGCCATAAAACAGAATAAACCAAACCAAGCCAAACTAGCCTTAAAGCATCTATTGTTATTATATGCTTATTAGTAAGCTAATATTACAACCTATTGATAGTTAACTGTCCTAGTCATGCTATTTAGGATTTGTGAAAGGTTGTATGGGACTTTCTTGCTCACTACCTTACACATAAGGCAAGCTATGGAAGATGTGAAGTGACACAATTCAGTGTCTAATAAACAAAAGTAAGTGATTTTCTTTAATAATTTTTTTAATGCAAACTAGTAATTAAATTATTTTAGTTTTGGATTAATTTGTGTCATATATTTTAAATAGGAGAAAGTTATGAATTTAACCCTTTCCTTTTATTTATTACCATTTTTATAGTTACGTATCTTGATTTGAGAAAGTAGTAATTCTTTCAAGAATGGAGATATTAGAAAAATGTGGGTGCCAATTTATTTTATGATTAGATTTGATAAGAATTTACCTTCTAAGTAAGTTACTTTTCCTTTTAATAAGTGTGGCATTCTTTAGATCAAAGTTGTGGTTGAATTTATTTCTATGCATATAGACACACACACACACACACACACATATATATATATATATATATATATATATATATAATATTGACTACAAACATGGCCACAATGTGCTGTGTTCTCTATAATGCTAAAAACACACACACTGTGCACACCCAATTATATTGAAAAAAAATAAAATCATCCTTGATAATGTCTAAAAGTATAGCCTAAAATGCTTGTAATTATAGAACATTAGAACAGTTTCTACACACTCTGTGTCCAAAAATGAAAACACTTGATCGAACACAAGAAAAATTAAATAAAAAGCTTAATCATAGTACCTTGTCTGTTGTTTTAATGAAACATGCATAAATGAAGGATTGCTGCCGAAATACACACACATTTATATATTTCTTTCACAATGTCTGTCTCTTTGAATGGATACTGGTCTTTGATCCAGTTAGGAATGGTACCTTTTATTTGACTGACAATAATGTGTTGTACATTAGTACTTGCAAAATTTAATTGCTATTAGGTTGGTGCAAAAATAATGACGTAACAATGTCGTTTTTTGACGTTAAAAAATACGCCAAAAAACGACATTATTACGTCATTATTTTTGCACCAACCTAATAGTAACAATTTTTTTAAATGAGACAATTTTTGCAAGATAGTAGCAAAACATCCAAAGCAACTAATATATCCAAACAGACAGAAATGATTTTCAATTTTTGATTTAAATTATGTTCAGTACTTTTCTGATCTTCCACAATGTTTATTACGTACAAGTGATATTTTGATAATTTAATAAATAACTGCTTTTGCAGACCAATTCCATGAATATAGCAATGTTCAGAAATTTGGAATCTACACATCAAAGTGACTATAACAACAAAATAGATCGAAATATCTTTAATGTTTGATTTAAGTTACGTTTAGTATTTTGCTGATCTCTCACATTGTACAATGTTTATTATTTATATTCAAGCAATATTTTGATTTTAATCAATATAAACTTGACACAAATGTTCAGCAATAAATGTTTGACACATCTGATCATTTACAGCACATCTTTAATATTAAAATGAAGCATTTTTACTAATATTTTGTGATTGGTTTCACTCCAGTTCATTGTTGCTTATCATTATTTTTATGCCTTTATTATGTTTTCACTGTTGGGATAAAAACAGCTAACAATAATAGAAGGGAGTAATTTGAGTGAAAAATAAAAATAGCGAAAAATGCTTGTTTGGAAATTAAAAAAGAAAAAACTCAACAAATAATAAAATAAAGATGGTTGGGAAAATGAAAGAAGTGGGTGGCAAAGTGACTACAGTTTGTTCTTTGATTGAGGTTTTCATGGCCAAAGTGATTAAGATGACATCCATGAAAGACAAACTCAGAGAGTGTGTGATGTGAGTTCATGTCTAATCTGTCTTTTCAATTTCACACTGCTTGCTTTTGCAATTGAAAAGTTTATTAACCAGAGTATTGTGATAAAAAGCAACAATAATACTGTGGAATAAAATTCATAATAAAATAATAAGAGTAAAAAAAAGGTTCAACTGAAAATTTAAAAAATGTTTTAAATAATTTGTCAAAAAACTGCCTCTAATTAAAAATTCCAAATAAATTGTTAATTCCTTTATTCTTGAATTACATGAGTGGAACTAAAGCCATAATCTCCAAGACAAGATCAAAAAAAAAAAAAAAAAAATCAGATTTAATAGTTAATGAGAGTAATTTCTTTCCTTTCTATATTGAAAGCAGAAAACCAAATTTAAGTTAGACAATTGCATTTCTTATCTCATATGTTCAGTCCAAAAATTCAGTATAACCTTTTTTTTTCTACAACTTTTTCTTTGTAATTGAAATTGTAAAATTTAAATTATTCTATATTTTATCTGTTTCAAATTTTTTTTATGTCCCACAAGCTGTCAAATTATTTTTAACTGGTGCCATACCCATAAAATCTTTTAGTATGGTGATATTTAATACTGATCAGAAACTGAGATTGCTGGCTATTTTTATATATTGAAAAATGATGAATAGATTTGAGAGTTTAATTTGTAGTAGGGCACAGTGTAGTAATGGGGCACTGCTTAGATTAAGGAATTGGAGAGCTGAGTTCGAATTTCAATCATAATCATTAAATTCACTTTTATACTAATAGCCTTGAGAAAAGTATGAATCTCTTTTCTCCCCTAGTTATGAGTAAATAGTATCACAGACTAGGTACTAAAGTCTTGGTTGGTGACTTGTCTAATAAAAGAAAAACTGAATTCAAATCGGCCTGGAGAGAGTTGTGCTCAAGCCATCTTGCCCGAAAAACATCACTTCTACTGTGTCTGCAAGTACATGTGCTGCCCCTATGATCCAAATTGGTATAGGACTTTTAATTGTGAATTTAACCCATTATTGTTTTGAGGGTAATTAGATAATTCAATGGAACTACTGAAGGTCAGATTGCTTGAAGAAACGGTTCATAAAAAAATAAAATTTAAAAGTTATCTCATCTGGTTTGTTGTCAGAAATTCTCAGAGAATTCATGGTCTTACAGCCATATCACGTTGAAATAACGGTTCTCACCTGATCACGAAAGTTAAGTAACATTGAAGCTGGTCAGTAACTATATGTGTGACTGCTTGGGAATACCAGGTGTTGCACGCTTAAATGTGAATATGTAATGGATAAAGTGTTGGTTAAAAAAATTGGTTAATCCTCATAGGGCATATTGAGAACAAGAGAGATAGGGAAGGCACTGAGCCACTTACTTGATGAGCTCATATGAATGGATGACGGAACAACGGTGAGAGCTTTAGCAAAAGGAGAAAAACTTCCAAGAGTCAGGAGAGGTAGGAAGTTTTAGAGAGCCATGGACATTGCAGGAGTAGAGGTTTATCTGTAACTTCTTTGTTAGGATTGTGTTTCTGATTCCTTCTAATGTCTACTTCAACTCTATACTTATAACATCTTTGCCAAAAACTCTGAACTTTTATTTATTCTTTATTTATTTACATTTTTTCCTCAATAGAACTAGATAGGTTTGCCTATCATCTGGTTAACACTTTGCCCTCGTCTTTTGGACAGGAGTAGAGGTTTATCCATTGTTTCCTGTTTAGCAATGGATTTTCAGTTTTTTGTAAAGTCTTTTCCTTCTCTTTCACTTCTAGTGGCCCTAGCATCTTGGTGGCATTATCACCTTGCTTGTGGTGGTGCCTCTTACTCTGTAACCCTCTACTTCGAGTGGCTCTTGAGCCTTGTACAGGATGAACATCATTGTAAAAAAACAAAAAAATGTACTTGAATGTAATTTTTTAATATTGATTGGGGGCTTATGGCCACATTACATTGAAACACTGTTTCCTGTATGATCACTAAAGTTAAGCAACATTGAGCCTGGTCAGTATCTAGATGGATAACTGCTTGGGAATATCAAGTGCTGTAAGCTTAGATGTCCAGGAAGTGTAATGTATAATGGCTTTGGATTTTTAATCGGAGAGCTGAGTTCCAATTTACATGGGTTTTGTTATATTCACTTACGTGCAAATATCCTTTGGAAATGTATAAATGCATCCCTTCTACCCCCAGATATGGGTTAAATATCACTAAACAATTATCTTTCCCCCAAAATTCTTACAATACAAGAATACGTTCTGTCTTTATACCTGCAAAGTGTTGACAAGCTGTAGAAAATGAAACAATAAAAAAAATTTGATTAATAATTTTATAATAATATTTTCCACGTGACTCACACCTTTAGCAGCCTCTTTTGTTGATAATATTGAATTCCATCTTAAAGTTAATAGTCAGATCTTTCTTCTTGATTTCCTTTACTAACTTGTCCTAATGTTCTTTCAGTTTCATTTCCGAGTTTGCCATCAGATCAGGTTTGTCTATATAATCTCTTCACTACCATCTGAAACATACATCCAAGAAAGAACACATTAGCTAAATTTATGGTAATGTTATCTGTTTCCTTATAAGTAAATATTCAAGATTCATTGACCAAGCAGCCAGTAGTACTCTCAGTTGAAATTTATTAATATTTTGTCTTAAAATCATTTTTCATTAAAATAGGTTTCTCAAGTTCACTAGCTGTTATGTCTTTTTCTAGTATTGACAGGAATGTAATGAGTGTGCTAGGAAGAAATATTTATTCTCCCAATTACATTTCTCGTGTTATGGACAGAAAGATAAAAAAATTTAAATGCAATGTCAATCTTTATCGTCTGTCTTTTTATTCCCTGTTCTTTTGTTTTCTCTCCTTAATGATGTTTCTTTTACATCATACTCATACTCAGTAACCCCATATGTCTTAGTGGCTTCATTGCCATGCTTTGGGGTGGGAGGGGGTCTGAAATGATGAAAAAAATTCGAATAAAATAACCACATTTGCTTGCAAGAAGTCTTTAATGTCCAGGAAGATAAAAACATTTTGTATTTTTGAATAATTGTAAGACGGCATAATGTATGGTTTTTAGCAAGTGGGACATCCCAGGAAGTGAGCTACAAATATTGAAATCAAGCAAGTACAAAAATTAAATATCTGGGAAATGTTTTAGGACAGAAATTGTGACATTGAAATCTGAAGAAACATTGTAAGTACAAAAGTTGCCTCCCAAAAGCTAAGCAAAGTATTAAGAGACAGGAAAATTTGATTTTGAAACGGTGTTGAACTGTCATGTGATATTGATAATTCTATGAAATTTATCAGATACTTAATGAGGAAAGAAGATTTGGGAAATTTGACACTTGAAGGATGTATTGAATGCAAGAGAGGGACAGAGCTAATGAGATTGTGTAAATGGATGGCAGAACAGGGATTGTGAAGGGTAGTAAAAAGATAAACACTGTTAAATTCTACAAATGGTTGGAAGTTGGGGAGAGCCATGATTGCCCAAGACCTGAATCAACTTTAAACATGGAAAAAGATAACTACGGTAGGGATCTGAGTCTGTTGTGGAGAACTTCAGAGAAGGACATCAAAAAGATACAAAGCTGTATCAAGTGTTAAGCTAAAACCCTTGTTCATTTGGAATAATTTATGGCAAATGTGTGCACTTCATCAGGTTACCAGTGTGGATTGGTGGTATTTGTAGGAAAATTATTTTATTGGAAACTTTGGGAATAAAACAAACTGACTCAAGGGTTTAAAATAAATAATATATTTTTTATTTATTTTCTTTTAGAGTAATGAGTCCTTTGGCATTCAATGTAGCAAAAGGATATTGGTAGCAGTCTGAAGAAATGTCTGTTAGTGGCTGTTTTGAAGTAAAACCAAGATAGGGATAGTAGTAATGTGCAAAATTAGGTCACTGTCAACTTACTATGTTTTTTGTTTTTTTTCATCCCTGAAGAGGGCAGAAATGTCATTATCCGATGACCTCTTAACTGCTGCTTCAAGTGTCACACATTGCTGCATTCTTTTGTCCTTTCCTCTCCTGTTGCCCTTCTGCTATTAACTGAAGCTGTTGGCTGATATCCTTTTGAATAGGCTCAGTGTTTGTAGTGAGAACTTTGGTTTTGGTTAACATTAAAATGTCTCTTTATGTTAAATTCTTTGATTGGTCAAATTATTTTATTTTCTGGTGTTCCTTTCTTTTTCATCTTTTTGATAACAGTAGCTATGCATGGAGCCTCCCTGAATTTTGCTATTTCTCAGTCACAAATAACTAACTTCTGCTCGTGCAAACTTCCAGTATTTTTGGCAGGTTCAGTTTTTGCTTCTTTTTCTTTTTTTTTATTTGAGGGTAACCTTCCCATAGGTTGAGAGAAGTATAGATAGAGAAATTTAGAAAGAAAGAAAAAGATAAGTTTTAAAGGAAAATGCAAATGCTTTATTTTAATTTTAATTCTTTTTATTCTACTTTTATTGGGATTCCCTACAGAAGCAAAGATATTTCTAAGTGCTAAAGATGCCTTGTGTAAATTGTTATTGCTTAGTCTCTGCTCTGGTTGCTTCCTATGGAATTGATTTTTTTTTTTTTTTTTTATTGTGTGTGTCTAAATGGTGAATGTTCTTTACTCAGTCTGTTTAGATCATTATATTTATTCTTTGATAAGAATATTACAGCTGCAAAGACGCACTTTTATGCTGTGTTCTGTCACACCAAGCATTTGGTCTGTTTTCAATGAGCCAGTTGACAATGGAAGGTGTTTATTGGCATTGACACAATGGCTGCTAGACTTGGCTTGTTTATTTAAGATAACATTCAAAACAGTTCCAGGCTGAGTGAAACTTGGATGAAAATAACCAAAGCACAATTCAGAGTAAAAACTGTTAAGGAAGTAGAAAAAAAAATCTATTGCTTTTTGAAGTATGCAAATGACAACAGCAAAAGTAAAAAAAAAAAAAAAAATGTTTTCATGTATTTCCAAGCACTTGCACCAAAAACATTTCAAAAGAATTCTTTTATGTCAGTCTTGTTTCAGAAAGGCTATACAAAGAGATACTTTTCATTAAACTATTCCTATTGAAACCTTTTATTTTTTTTCAATCCTTTTCTTTAAGGAAGAATTTTGGCCATTCACTGTTTTTTTTTCACATAATCATCTGAGTTGGCTTCTACATTGAGAATGGTGGTCCAAAAAGAAAGCCCTTTTTTTTTTTTTTTTTTTTTTTAATTTTCTTTCTTTTTCTTTTAAACCCTCAAAATGTCCCATACGTTTCCACCTTTCTTTCTATTGTCATATTATTTTTTTTCCTTCTGAAAAATCGCATTCTGATGTCTTCTTCTTTACTCCGGAAATTGAAATCTGATGGAAAAACTGAAAGAAGGGAAGTATATTTGGTTGATTCAGTATGTGATTTTATATCTGAGCACAATAAATGTAAAGTTTATAAGCTGAACTATATTGGGGTGGAGTTGACAGAATGAACCCCAGCCACCATTATTTGCCAAAATGTATTTGAAAATTGGTTGCCTGACTAAATTTTAGTGTGCCCAGTTCATTCTAGAATAAAACTAGAAAAAGAAGAGAAAAGTTTTATTATTAGTAATAATAATGAGGTGGGAAAAATGTGAAATTGTATTTATTTGCTGGGATAAACATTTGGGAAGATAATGAAGCCAAGATAGAAAGGGCAAAAGAAGAGATGGATGGAAATAGCTTTGAAAATAATGAGAGAATTAAATCAAATGGTAGAGGAAAGTAAGAGAAACAGGTAAAAGGAATATGTTGGTAAATGAAGAAAGGAAATATGAAATGTGATGGAGAATGGGATGGTGAAATGTGATGGTGGACAGAAAGGCGAAATGTGTCGGCAAACGGTAAGGCGAAATGTGATGGTGAACAGAAAGGCGAAATGTGACGGCAAACGGTAAGGCGAAATGTGACGGCAAAGGGCATGGTGAAATGTGATGGTGAACAGAAAGGCGAAATGTGTCGGCAAACGGTAAGGCGAAATGTGACGGCAAAGGACATGGTGAAATGTGATGGTGAACAGAAAGGTGAAATGTGTCGGCAAACGGTAAGGCGAAATGTGACGGCAAAGGGCATGGTGAAATGTGATGGTGAACAGAAAGGTGAAATGTGTCGGCAAACGGTAAGGCGAAATGTGACGGCAAAGGGCATGGTGAAATGTGATGGTGAACAGAAAGGTGAAATGTGTCGCCGAACGGAAAGGCAAAATGTCGAAGAACAGCAAACACAAAGGCTAAATGTGTTGGTGAAAAGAAAAAGGAAACACAAAATCTGTCGGTGAATGGAAGAGCGAAATGTGTTGGAGAACAGCAAATGGAAAGGCAAAATGTGTCAGTGAAAAGAGAAAGGAAACACAAAATCTGTTAGTAAAAAGAAAAAAAAAATGTTGGAGGCGAATAAAAGTAGGAAAAAAGAGGATAAAAAAGAGAAAGTAAGGATGTTAGAGAAGAATGGAGATAAAAAAAAAAACAAAAGTTAGTAAAAAAAATATATCAAGCTGGAACTTTGATAAAAAAAGAAATAAAAGTAAAAAAAAAGATAATATGAAGGAAAGAAAAGATGGAGAAAAAGATAAATACATTAAAAAAAAATAAAGAGAAAAGTCGAACCAGATAGAGATAGTGGAATGATAATATAGAAGAAAAGCATAAGGGAAAAGAATTTACTTATTGCATGAAAGAATAAAATAAAAAAGAAGGAAAGAAAAACAATCTTAAAGCTTCTGGAATAGAAATTTATTAATACTGAAATGATGTCTGGAATCTCCTCATTAGTTGTTATGAATATTAATATGAAATTCTTTCTCTTCTGGAATTATAATAATTCCAGTTATTTTTTGCAGACATCTTTTTGACATGTATTCACTGTAGATTTACCTTATTTTGTTTCATTCCCAGGATAGCAGAACTGTTGCCATTGACCATTTCGATGGAATGAAAGTAGAACAACAATCCACACAGCCTGAAATAACTACAGCAGAAAAATCTTGCATGGAACAAATCTGTAAGTGACTTTTTATTTATATACAAATACCTATAATTTTTTATACATAGGTAATATGGAATTTATTCTTGAAAGTGTTTTTTCATCTTAATGACAGATATTCTTGCTTTGAAATTTTTATATTTAAATTAATTTTTAAGATAGAATCAGACAGAATTACTTCAACTCTTTGTAAAGCAAACTTCCAAAGAGCATGTTTCTATTACACATTTCAGATAGCCACATTTATAATACAAACTTTAGAGAAAAAACATGATAAATACTTGAGAAAAGTACATATATGATACAAACTCCCAAGAAGTATATTAGTGATATATACTTCAGAGGAACACATTTGTATTGCAAACTTTAGGGAAGCACATTTTGTAATACACAATTCAGGGAAGCATTCTTCATAATACGAATTTTGTAATACAAACTTCAGGGAAGTAGATTTCTAATACAAAAAAATTAAATTTCATTAAAAATTAATTTAAATCATTTCTATTTTCATGGATAATAAAGAAAAACTTGATAAATCTTGACAGCTAAGAAATTGATAGCTAACAGTATTAAAGCATTAGTGGCAACTTCAACTATTCACTTTTTCAGTCACCATGAAATTCCTATAGGATGATTTGTAACCAAGGATGATTTGCAAAGTTGTAACCATTTCTTGTTCTGTACATGCAATTATTCAGTTACCATGAGATATTTCTAAAGCAAGGAACTCTTGCATCTTTGAAAACACATTATCTACAAAGGGCTTTTGTACAATCACTTCAAGCAAGATCAGGAAAAAATGGAATTTCGTGTGCAGAATTTTGAAAGAAATAATACATAAAGTAGGCCATAGAAAACATTAAACTTTCATAGCAAGTGGTTACTTCCAGCAATATGCAAGCAGTTTGGAAATATCTTTTGTGCCATTGTGCAAATGATTTTCTTGGCTTCAGTCCTACAGACAAAATAATTGAAAAGGTAACTGCTATTGGAAGTTAGATAGGTTTCAACGTGGACACAGAAAATGTGCAAGCATTGGTTGATTCGCATCTAGAATTAATTATTTTCTTGGAGTAAGCATTATATTTAGTGGGTACATGTTCTTTTTGTTTGTCTTTTAGACAATGAACATAATGCCTACTGGCATAGAGAATGAAAGTCTTACTAAAAAAAATGTGCCACCTGACAGGAGGCAAACCTGTGTAGGGAGTTATAACTCTGAGTAAACAATTATAAACCCCATAACATTTATATATGGAAAAATACTTGTAAGTATGAGAGACAACAAAATATGCATTATTCATTGTCTGGTTTTTATATGGTGTTCGAGATATAAGAGACAATAATGATGAATAAAATTGTGAGTTTGGGGTGAAATTTAGATCAAATATGGATCGGAATCTGACAGAAGAATAAGCAATCTGTTTACAGTCTTTATTGTATGTTTTTTATAGATCTATGTAATGAGTGTCCAGATAATTGTATTGAAAAAATACAAAAAGTGTTTGGGATTTTCTAACCTTGAATTTTGTTGGGTGCTAAAAGTTAAATGTTAATATTATAGCCTGAAGCAAGGAAAAGGAGAGGAAATTTTCATTGATGCACATTTTAATGACCTGTCTGTGTGAACTGCTTGTCTGATAATGAGAATGTCATGTGTCTCTGTGTGTGGAGGAGAAAAACGGCATTGATTCTATTTGGTTTAGAATGAATGAATTAATGATCATTATAATTGTTATAATTATAATAATTTTTTTTTTTTTTTAAAGGAAATGACAATTGAATTCCTTTTATAACCTGGGAAAAACTATCTTCAGGCTAGGCATAATTTTTACCATAAAGCTATAAGAAGCCAAGGCTCGACTATCTTCTTTATGAAATTGGTATCACTCATTAGAACTTTTTTTAAGTACTTAGATAGTTTTAGATACTTTATCTTTCTAGAACATATACAAAATAATTTTTTAATCAATTAATTGATTTTTAAATATGACATTATTTCTCATTATCCTGTAGAATTAAGTAAAATTTATTTTCAGCTTAGCTTTACAAAATTCAAGTGCAGTACTAGATTTAGTAGCTAGGTCTCATTTTGCAGTTGAAATGGCTAAATGTAATTGTAAATTATATGCTAATGGTTGCTTCCCTTGTACTTCTTGGTTGTGGAACTCTTTTCTGATTTCTTAATTCCTAGTCTACTTCGAACTTCAAAGATTTAGATTCAATGTCAATTATTATCTTCTGTCTTAATTTCTGTCTCTTTATTGTTCTCTCTCATCAATAATATTTTATGTTTTTCTCATATTCTTTCACATTTGTTAACCCCCTTGCATCTTAGTGGCATTATTCCTTACTTTGGGTGAAATTATTAAAAAAAAAAAAACTAAATAAGTAATGTGGATAGAAGAAGATAGAAATGTAGCTAAAGAAAAACCTATAAAAGAAATTCAAGAAGTACTTAAACTTTTCTATTTAGTTTTAAGCTAAATGCTTTACATTCAATTGATATCCATGAATGAACAGTCTATAGTAGAATTCTTAGTACTTTCAAACATTCTATTGCTTATTATCAGAAAGGAGTTTTAGAAAGATGTAAATTACATATTTTTATTTTATGAACTAATTGGTTAATATTTGAAATTGAAGTCTGTCATTAATTTAATAAAGTGTAATTTAATGATGTCATGCGACTGACGTGAATTTAAGATCATAAATCCTTCATTTTATGAGTGCTATTGTAATCTTGCATATGGATGATGCTTTTATTTTAATGTAAATAACTTCTGCTATACAGGATGTGACAGAAATACCTACCACGTAATGGTAAGACATAAGTGGCAATGGTGTTTTGATCTAGTTAATGCCTTACCATTATGTGTAACGCATTTCTGGGAGGTATACACTACTGTTAAAAAGTTTGAGGCCACTCCCTGATAATTTTTTAAATTGTCCCAGAAAGCAGTTGTTTTGTACTTTGAATAAGAGAAAATTATTATACATGGTTAAAAAAAAGTGAGACATGATTCTTTAGTAGAAATTTTATTATGACAAAAAGAAAAACAAAGCATTTTTATGATTAAATTTTGCTCTCGTCAAGATATCCTCCTTTAACCTTGATTAATGCAGCACAAATTTTTTAGTATTTGTCACAAAAGTTTCTCAGTGTATAAGTTTGATAACTGATTCCATTCTTTTTTCAATGACTTTCAGAGCTTTTTCATTTTTTTTTTCACTCTTTTGTCAAGTTCATCCCATGCTAATTCTGGGTGTAGCTTCAAACTTTTGAACTGTAGTTAATATGGAAGGTATTTCTGCTGCATGTATAATTAATACAGAATTTATTTATATACCTATAATTAAGATTTATTTTTTTTTTTTTTTTTTTTTAGAAAGTGGATTTGAATATTAGAATACTGGATTTTATGGTGGCCATTACTGGGTTAAACTTGAGCTACCTCAAAATGGGTAAAATTTAAAGATACATTCAGTCTGGAAAGTGTTAATGCTTTTGGCTATATATGAAGATAAGTTGTTTTTAAAGACATATTTTGATGGATAATTTGAAAGGACAGAGATTCATGTAAATATTATTGATTCCACAGGGCAAGAAAGCTTTTGTTACTGAAGTGCATTTCCGACAGTAAAAGAAATATGTAGATTCTGAATCCATACTCAGAACTTTGTCTCATGCATAATTGCGAAGACCTTGTCATATAAGAAATATTTTTCAGTCTGCATTATTAACTTTCTGATATTCATTTTTACAAGGGTACTGAAATTATTAATAACATGTATACTAGGTATTAATCATTACAGCACCCACAAAAGGTTGACAAACTGTAAAAAAACAAATCAGATAAACTTGAGGTTATGCTTTAACTAACTTGTTCTTGGTAACTCTGTCTTGTTTGTATTACTAACATGTGGGGTCTGTGTAGCTCCCCATCTGCATGATTGCAAAATTTTATTCCTTGAATTAGATCAGGAAGAGGCTGTATGTATCACTCCATGTAGTAGAGAATTAGATAAAATGAAAAAAAGACTTTGACTAGGGCATGTCTGGTGTAAGTAAGAGCTGTGTTCTCTGTTTGGCAGTCTCTTAACATAGATGGGATTGTAGCTAAATTTTCATGGCAGTTGCTGAGCTAATTTGCATAAGAATGCTGATGCATGGTCATCGGTGAATCAATCTGTGGCTGTGACTACAATTCTATTAATGTTTTTTCTGTGTTGATTGGTGATGACAGTTGTAAAATTACTCCTCGGATTTACAGCTGTTAATTTTTCTCAGATTTGTGACTGTATATTTTTTTTTTCAACACTCTGATAGTTTTTGTAATATATGTAGAAAATTTATTTTGTGTGACTAGCATAAGAATATGGTCAGAAAATTACAGCTGGTGTATGAATAATATTTCAAGGGGTTTAATTACACAACCAAGAAAAGAGATGATCACTTCATGTGTGCTTAGAGCAGAATGAGAAATTGAAAAGCTGAATTTAAGTTTCAGTCGGGTTTGTGACATTCATTCATGTGCAAACACTCATGGAAAAAATACGAATCTATCTCTTTACCCCAACTTTAGGTTAAATAGTTGGTTATATATTTAGAGAAATCATTAACACCTTCTCTGACATAGATGTGTATATAAATTTTTCATGGAAAGTGTCTTTTTCAAACATGGATGAATAAACATGTCCAAAATACAACATCCAAAAGCCAGCTACAGAAATATTTATATGTCACTCCTGATTCATTTTTATGACCTCCTGAGCTTGAAACAAGTTCAGTTATCAACTCCTAAATCTGGTAGAGATGTTAGCCATTGCTTGGATATTTCGAGGTGCCTTGGTTTCTCAGTTACTATATTAAAAAGAAATTAAAAAATTAATCTGAAAATGAAATGTTTCTCTCAAAATAACTGGTGGGGAAGGATTTAATGCTATATTTACCAGCAAATAATGAAAAAAAAAAAAGAATTCAAAATATTTTTTGCCTTTAAATAATCCATAAAATATTGATAAGCCATAAAAAAAACAAATCAATCAATTGGCATATATGCTGCATTGCATATTAGGTTGGAATTACAGAATGGTATGTTATTGTATGAGCCAACCAACCATGTCTCTGATGGTAATTCATTTCTGATCAATATTTGATTTTGCAAAGACAAGCAAAGAAACTGTGTATGCAGATTTCAAGTTGACTCAAAAAATTGTTCCACGTGTCTTAGAGAATTCATTTCCTCTAATGATTCACTTATAAACCTTAATATCTCTCAAGATTAACCTGTGATTCTCCTGAGGATAGAAAATATGCAGGTAGATAAGTCCATGAAGATCTGATTGATTTTATAAGAGAATTATCATTGTCAAAGAAGGAAGAAATTTTGGAATCCAGACTCCAGCAATAGAAAATCTTACAAGAAGTTATTAAAACTTCATTTTTGCCATGAAGATTTAAGCTGTATTTATCACATAAAAACTATTAATACCTATGTCATCAGTACATTGACCTTGGGAGGAACTGCAGTGTTTTGGATGTGGTATGGAATGCTTAAATGATCAGTGCCCATTTCACCACATGTGTATTTCCAAATGTGCATAGCATATTCCTGGAAAAGATTAATTAGACTGGGACTCTCATTTCATCCTTGTCATAGTTTTGATGAAGTTTTAAATGTTTCTGTATTTGGGTCCTCTCCATTCAAGATTCTGTACATTGATACTGTTCCTCCATTAGACTGATGCATTTAGTGGATTCGAAGATTGGGAGGCAGTTTCTAATGGATGAGAATAGGAAGTCTATATTGATGTGGTCATATGTAGGAAAGGTTTTGAGGTCTACCTTTCTGTCTCCATAATGCATTAATGTGCAATAGACCTCACTTTTTTTTTCTAATTTCATACTTCTTTGATAAAACAGAGGAACTTGTTATTGATATCTGGGAGAAAGATATTTTCAAGTTCAGCTTCAATGTTGAGTGATGCATTATTATTCCTTAGTTTTTTTTTGATAGCTTTCTTAATTTCCTCATCAGTAAGTTCATCATTGTTTATGTTTGGAGACAGACTTTGTAATGAATGAATGAATATTTGTATATATTCCATTTCTGTAGGCATCTTAAGTTTAGTGTGGTGAGGGTTGAAATGTGTTTTGTTGAGACCAGGACATTTCTTCAGTGGACGTTTTGATCGTATATTATTGCGATTTTTCACTTTTCCTGATATTTTAACACATTGTCTATGCTTTTGACTTCATTAATTTAATTCCCAATTTTCTGGAGATACTGGTTTCTCAAAGATTTAACTACTTTTAATTTTCTTTGTTAGTTGTTTGATATTTTTCCTTCCATTTTTTTCTCTTGTATATGTTTCACTTTTGTTTGTTTGTTTCTTGTATCAGTTTTTACAACTCCATATTGTCATCCCATTGGTGTATCTTATTTTCTTCTAACAATTCTTGGAATAGCCTCAAGTTCTTCAGCTAATGGCAATATGGTAGCTTCATTTGATTCCTCTATGTTTTGATCGAGATTTAAAGCATTTCTCAAATATTTTAATTTCCATATACCTCCAAAAAGGAAACTACTCTCTCTTAACCATCTTAGAGAACCTTTTTTTTGCATTCAATCAGTATGGCTGATGCTAACCTCCAGGAGAGTGCACCTTCTCAGGCTAACAGTTTCCATTAATATGAAGTAAAAAGATTATATTGATCAATTGCTAAGAATATATGTAATTTGAGCAACCTATATTTTAAGGTGGTTGGTGGGGGTCATCTTTTGACAACATTGTTTCCCACCATATATCTATATGACCTTGTGTAAGGGTTGAAAGAAAATGTACAAAAAGTTAATATATATATATATATATATATATATATATATGAAATAAATTTTTATATAACACAATATATATATTAAATGCTAGAGTGACAAGTGAGAGGCTTAAGAGTTTAAATGTACATGTCTTATTGCATCTGTGAGAGAATCTTGGATAATAAATAAATATACTCAACTCTCTCATCGAATTTGACATATGAGGGTCAAGCAGGAACTAGTAACTGACAGCCCAACACTAGCACATGAGATTTGATTATAGTGGTGAAGGTTTTGTGCAGAACCATGCAGACCTTCTGAAGGCTGAATACAGAGACCTGGTGTACTACATGCTACAAGGTTCCAAAACGACCCGCCACATGTTTTGAATTCAGAATTGTCTTTCTCCTAGACCAGTTGCCAACCAAGACTATAGAACCCAGTCTGTCCTGCTATATGCCAATAGCTGGAAGGAGAAGACGATTCATACCTTTCCAAAGAGCATTAGCATATAAGTGACTGTAATGGATTTGACTGGAGTTTAAACTTGGTTCTTTGATTCCTCAATCCAAGCTGCTATCCATTACTCCACCATGCCTCCCACATAAATAAAATGAGAGAGAGAGAGAGAGATGCATGCAGATGTAGTAGTTGCCTGTTTAAATGGTAGAAGGAGGTTAGTTTATGTGTCTATACAAGATTTTGTGTTTTGTGCATAAGTATTGTATTTAATGGTATGTGTATGTTATCATGACTGCAGCATCAGAGAACAGATAAAATTAATTCATTGATTCAGATTTGGCTTGAT
Organism: Acanthosepion lycidas; assembly: GCA_963932145.1. Lineage (NCBI taxonomy): Eukaryota > Metazoa > Mollusca > Cephalopoda > Sepiida > Sepiidae > Acanthosepion > Acanthosepion lycidas. Next base: position 42,375,634 of record OZ010577.1, on the reverse strand, counting down.
TGTTTGTCTCCTTTCAGGACAAAGAAGTTTCAAAACTGTCATTTAGTGTCTGACTGGTCCACGATCTGTGAACTCGTGGTTGAGAACAGAGCTTGTCCCGGATTGGCTCACTAAACTATATTTGTATCCTGATTGGGATGAATCTGATTAATTGTTCAGATCATACTGTCATATCTTTGTTGCAAGCATTTCTGATTACTTTGTAGATATAAGACTTTATGGCCTAGCGATTCTAAATATACATCTATTTTTAGCGTTGGTGAAATTTTTGGTCTTCTTGTTATTACTTATTTATTTTTCTACCATTACAAACACATTACATAACAACATACAAATATGGCCTTTTTTCTTGTTTTATTTTCTTTTTTCTTTTCTCATTATAAATGCCTAATATGTAGAATTAGGGAATAATAGAAAGGCAGGAAAAGAATATTTTTCATTCGGATTAAACTTCTAATGGATTCCAAAAATTAAGTAGAATGGTATTCTTATATATTAAGTGCATTGACAAGGAATTTTTTATTTTGAAGAATAATTATTCCTTTTTTTGTTTGAATTTTACTTGATAGGATGTTCCATACATTGTATGTGTTTGTCTATGGAATTATTTTTGGATCTTTGCATGCTTCTTTCACACTGTTTCAATTGAGTATTCTCTGACCTTTGTCTGTGTTATAAAATTCCTATAACACTTATAGTTCTGGTTAATAATACTGTAAGGAAAACACTGAAAAAAGATTGAATAATAATTATAACATTAGAGACTTGGATTAATAATACAGTAATAAAATCTACTGTAGTTATATGCAACATGCATATAACACAAACACTACTCATAGCAGATAGACAAGTTCTTGTTTTACAATTAGTCTAGAGAAAGTCAGTTGTCTTTCTAAACAACAATCTGATATGTTCCAAAATGTTGACATATTCAATTTTGGGACTGTATGACATCTCCCATATGTCACATATAGTTTTTGTACCACATCTAAAACAAGGAATGTTATCCAAAACAAAATACGTCCAAAACTGTGAAATATTTGCTCTGTAAATAAATGTTTTTCATCAATAGCTAAATGACTGACTGATGAACTATCATATATCCAAATATATAATCTGCATTGCAATTGTGCATATACACACATGCAGATTTGTAAATATTTCTGTATTTTTAAAACATTAAACCTGTAATGTACTATTCCTAAACAGCAAAGGAAATTGATTGATTTTTTTTATGGCTTAAAAGTTATTTAAAGCCAGGAATTATTTTTAGAATTTTGAGGAGATATTGAAATTACTGATACAAGTCCTACTAATAAACCCATAATTGGGGGGGAAAATCTGGATTCATACCTTTCCCGAGAATATTTGCACATAAGTGAATATAACAAACCTGACTGGAATTGGAACTTGGCTCTTACATTCCAATTCTGAGTCATTATCCATTGCACCATTCAAGTTTAAAGCACCTCGTATTCCCAAACAGTCATCCATCTAAGTATTGACCAGGTTTGATGTTCCTTAACTTTGGGGATATGGCTGTAAGCCTACAGCAAATGTAAGCTGCAATTTCTAACAAGTAATAATTATTTCATAATCTGATATTTCATTTTATTAGTAAATATCAGAATATAATAATATTTTTGAAAATATTGTTTTAGAGATTACATGCTTGCTTTAATATTGTGACTAGAAAATAAAAAAATCACAAATGAAGCAAAAACAGACGTGGTCATAAGCCCAGCTATTTTTGGGTTAGCATAAAATTTTCCATTTCCTCTAAAACTTTGTTGTTGCTCACATGTTCAGTCTTTGTTATTCTCAGCATCTTTCTGTAGAACCAAATTTCTGTTGCTTCAAGTGTCTTCATCTTTGTGGAGATTGTCAAGATTTCGGTGCTATATAAGAAGACAGAAAAATGGAACAATTCAGTACTCTTTTCTTCATTTCTAAAAAAATGTTTGTGTTTCTTAATACTCTGCTTAACTTTCGGAGTGCATCTTAATCATTCCACTGCACCTTTAGATCTCAGTGCTGCACTTTCCATTCTCTGTTAGAACACTTAGCAGATATTTAATTTTTTGTATTTGTTTAATTTTAGTACACCAGATTTGTAATTTGCATTTTGGGTTCATCCTATTTTTGACAATCATGCATTCTGCCTTGTAATTTATATTTAGTCATTTCTTCTTGTTTTACTTCATTACCTTCTGTAGAACCTTTCGTAGTTTCCTTTCCATATCTGTTATCAACACTGTGTCATGAAATAATTATATTTTTGAAAATATTGGTTTAGATACTGCATGTTTGCTTTAATATTGTGACAGAAAATGAAAAATCACCAAGGAATCAAAAACAGCAAGAAATATAATTTTTTTGATTTATCTTGAGAAAGATTAAGTCTTTTAATTAAATTACTTAAAGATTGATTAGATTAAAGTAAAATTAATTTAAAAATTTCTGGCCTTATTTTAATTTTGCAACTAAGATGACTATCTGATTGAATTAGACAAGAACAATTAAATTAAAATGATTAAGTAGTTCCCAGTTAATATTTTTGATTTTTTTTTTTTAAATTTACATTGATTCCCATTCTTAGGGTTTTGTCATGACCCAAAGGATTTTAGTCAAAGTATTCAAGTTTCTGAACCTCTCCATGGTTGTCTCTTTCCGCAATGTCTTTTCTAGTGCCCAAAGTAAATCGTCTTTTGGATCTCCAGTGTCCATAGACGGTATGGTAGCCTTATCAAGATTTTATCATATTTATTGATTTCTTTCTCTGAGCATTAATTCCCATCATATTTTTTCAGAGGCTTGTTTTATTAATGAAACAAACAAATAACACTTTTAATATGGAAAACTACTGATTGAAAATCTCATTTTGCTTCAGTTGGTAAATGAAAATGGCACATTCTGGCCAGACAGCAAGATAGTAATTTGTTGCATTGCTTTTTAAAAAAAATTATATTCATTACATATTTGTTTTACATGAAACGTTCTTATATGTATTACACCTTCTCAGGCTAATGTTTTCTGCTGACCTGAAGTGGAAAGTTTATATTGAATCAATTGCTAAGTCTGCAGCTAGGAAAGTAGGTTCACTGTATTGTGCTAGACAGTTTTTCTTATCAGAATATATTTTAGATATTATACATTGAACATTCATCTATTCCTTGTATATTGCTTTCACATCTGATCTGATATTTCTACTATGTAATTAGAAATTCAGAGAAAAATCTGCAATGATATCAATCCTGATATCTTGAATTCAGTCACTTCCCACCATTGTAGCATAACTTCCCTGTGCTTTTTCTATAAAAATTTTCATGGCAATTGTTCTGATGAACACTATTTACATTATTCAGACTATTGTCCTCATCTTTGTCACCATATTTATAATAACATTTTGGCCGTTGTATGCTCCGGCCTTCTTCAGGTGATTGGAATGTCAAACTGAACCCTTTACTTCGTTCACTGGGGTAGACTGTTCTAGTTCCACGTGCCATGTTTTAATGGATGTCAGTTATCAGTTATCTCCTGTTAATTCCCCTCTCCAAGTTCTCCACTGCCTTAACCGGGGATTCAACTCAAACTCTATGGGTCCTGTCACTGGATCAGGGGATAATGCATTAGTTAGATCCAATGAGAGGGACCCAAAGAGTGTGAGTTCAATACCTGGTTAAAAAAAATTAAAGAAAATGCACCCTCTGGCAGTATTTTAAACTGCATCCCCCTTTGTAAGAGATGCCACTGACTGGTCGAACATGCTTTGACTGCTCAGTTATGGAGACCTTCAGTCAAGCAAGGTTCTATTTGCCTTAATGCATATTTACATGTTCAGATTTTCTTGAAAGCCATAACTGCTGTTTCATGTTGAAAACAAAACAATTTCTAAAGAATTAATTTTTAATAAGCCATGTTATTATTAGTGGATGTCTGAAGTAATAAAAATATGTCAGATTAAAAATAAAATCCATTAATTCTTGATATATATATGTTATGGGAACTTACCTATAATGATAATAGACTCTTTCTGACACTATAAATACTGTGCCTCTCAAGAGGTATAATGAATAAATGGTGTAACGAGTCGAGACAATATTAGTTCACTCTAAACCAGACGGACAGTTATTACTAACAACTTCAACTTCTTGTACTATATTTCTGTTGTAATATACCTTTATTATTCTACTCTTGTATTCGTGTTGTTCTTCCTTGGTTCTAAGCTTGGACCATAACTGTGGTGCGAGGATATTGGGCCATAACAAAATATATATATATATATATATATATATATATATATATATATTTTATATGTGTGCTGTACTTATTGAAAAGTGCTCAGTATCAGTGACAGAGCTAACATATATAGTTGAATGGATATGAGTTTGATATCCATTCAACTAATATATACACACACATGCACACTCTCATATATCATATGACCTTTCCAGACCTTATTTTGAAGCTAATTTGACTACAGTAAATAGATATATAGTTTGGTTAACAGCATATCCAGGGCCAGCAGTACATATGCTAATTGTAAATCTCATGTATGATGTGACCCACTTAAAATTAGCTTCAAAATTAGGTCTTCAATAGTTGCATGATACATGAATATATACAGTATATGTGTAACAAGGATTGTGTTTTGCAAGAAAAATGTTGAAGTAGGGTATTTCCGGAAGATGAAATTTTTAAGGCAAGTTATTAGGTTGGTGCAAAAATAATGACATAATAATGTCGTTTTTGACGTATTTTTTAACGTCAAAAAACAACATTATTATGTCATTGTTTTTGCACCAACCTAATAGAAACAAAGAAAAGAGTGCTGAATAGGATATTGATTTTCTTGTATGGCAGTGAATGCTAGACCATCTCACCACAGAGGAAGAGGAAACTGCAAACAGCAGAGGTGTGGTTCTAAAAAAGGTTCCTTAGAATTCCATAGATGAAGTGAGTAATCAACAAGGAAGTCTTAAAGAAAATCTTAACAAAAAGAAAACTTATATTCAGAACCAGAAAGTGACAGCGAAAACTTATTGGACACACAAGGAGGATGGAGAGCATGCAAAACTTAACTCTCGTATCAAGGGCATGAGAAATAAGAGAAGTCAAGTGCCACCTACCTGATAAGCTTGTGTGAATAAATAAATGGCAGAACATAGGTAGGAGACTTCTCTAAGTGAGAATTATTTTTTTTTTTTTACTAATGTTTGCCCAATACAAGGCCCAAGGGCCACTCAAGGGAGAGGGTTACTATGTGGAGTTGTATTAGAGGAAAAAGGGCAAGATAGCTAATTCTCGACTTGAAGAGATCAAGATTTAATTAGATCAGGCAGAGATGTTAGGATCATTATGTTCAAGTAGACTTTAGAAGGAACCAGAAGCCCAATCCTAAACAGGAAACAAGGGATGAAACTCTACTGTTCAAAAGACCCGGGAGGAGTGTGAACTGAATGATAGGCAAATCTAACTACTCCTATTATACTGCTAAAGGTCATGAGTGATAGGAAGCTGAGAAAAGCTATGACAATGCATGGTACATGGAAGAAGTATTTGTCATTATAGTGCTCAATATGAAGAGATAGAGCATTAATACTAATAAAAAAAAAAATTAAATTTTGACTTATTTTGTCCCTTAATAGGCAGATATAACACCTGCAAAATTGAGTAGGAATAACATACTCTGCTATTCTAAAGTAGTAACCTGTTTAAGTATGCACTTAATCAGTGATAGTTGAAAGTATTTGGATTTCCATCTTTAATTTTATCAGGTGCCCTTTTTAATGCATTACCAGCTATATCATCAATAACTTTATAAGAAATAAAAGCAGTTGAAAAACAAAATGTGTACACAGTAGATATTGTATTGATTATGACAAACATATCAATAATAAACCTATCAATGCCTGAAATGTTCAACCTGTTTGTCATACCAGTTTAATGCTTACTGCATATCTACTTTTTCAGCTCCTTGTATATTCTCTAATATAGCCCAGGTTTTTATGATCAGTGTTTTACCTAATAATAAGGGATCACATTATACATGAGTAAGTTATTTTGAAGAGGTTAAAATCATGCATTTTTGGTGACTGGTTGAACTATACACAGGTAATTATTTTTTCTGGAGGGGTTGAAATTCATGCAAAGCATTTCAGTTAGCATATAGACAAGTATATACCATATTGACCAATTAAATATGGTGTTATGGGTATGCATACTATTTGTAACACAACATCATATACTTTTTTGCATGTCTCCATCTCAACATTATTTCACTCTTTATATTTTTAATAAATTCTTTTGGTTCTCAAACAGTATTATTTCAATTTTTCCCTTCTGGTACAAATAACAAACATCTGATCCTGGTTGATAACTTTTTTTAAAATTGGCCAATTAATTTCAGTGGAGATTTCTTTTGTTTTCTGTTCTTTAATTTTGTCTTTCATGCCACATGCATACTTTGACAGAGCTGACATTTTATTTTGCTTAAATGGTTTTTATGTCAAATCAATATATATATATATATATATATATAAAATTGCGACCAAATACAAATCAAATAGGGATCCTACAGAATGATAGCGTAAAGAGCAAATAGAAAACGTTTATAAATCTAAGATGTTTCACTTTTATCAAAGCTTCCTCAGTGAATGGTTGAAGAAATTCTAGTCTTTTTATTTTTGTGTGTGATTTTCATTGGTTAAGCAGGCTTTACATACATTTGTTAAGCAGTATTAACGAGTTATGACATTCTGCACATACAAGTACTCACAGTAACCATTCTAAAGTACACACAGCATGTACTTATTCAGGGCAACACATGCAAGATAAAAGTTTTGCCCAAACACCATTTATGTCAACTACTGCAAAAGAAACAATTCCATTGAATTCCTTCATATATATATATATATATATATATATATATATATATATATATATATATATATGCACAGACAGACAATAATGGCATCCAAAATTTCCAGGAACTGGTTCTATAAAGGCAGGTAATCTTTAGGAATGTATTCTACTTATTTTCTTTTCAATCTGAGAATGGAAACAAATCACTTTATGGTATCAAAAAGGATGAAACCATTTTGATTATTTAATAGAAAACATTTATTTATAAGATATTTCTAGATTTAAATTCTCTTCTCATATTTCTGTTCAAAAGTATGATGCATTTTTACTCTTGTCTCATCAGCTGTGTTATGGTTTTTTAGCCATATTTGAACTGAATCGCTGCAGTCCTATAAGATCCAGTAGAAGACCAATCAAATTTATGATAAAATTTGCTACATTTTTAACTTCAGGACAATTACTTTTGTCAGAATAAATAATTTTCATCACTGAAAACCTTCTTTCAGTTCCTTACAGCAA
>OZ010577.1:42350751-42363251 GCA_963932145.1 Acanthosepion lycidas | reverse complement strand
TTGTCACATTCTCTTTGATTTCCTTGAGGGGCAGTATCTAAGGAATATGGCGGTTGTCAGACTATGAGGAATGTGGTGGTTGTGAGTAATGTTGTGCTTCATTAAAAACTGCTGCACAAACCATGCTCTGTGGTGTGGTGAGATGACCACACTCTACACAGTTTCCTTCCAAGTGCTGTTATGAGCAATAGAAGTGAATGAGAATGTTATCACTTAATGTGCATGTGCAAAAGAGTTCAAGATAATTTGTGCCAAGCAACTTCCCTCCGTATAATTTCGCTCCATTACCATAGCAACAGTCACAATATTTTTAGTCAGATTTTGTATATTACACTCACATTCACATATCTGTACATACGCATATTTGTTTTCTCTATTGCAATAGATCTTTTATCAACTTTCTTTAACTCTCCTAAGCACATCTTTTCTCTTTGACTTGTTATCACTGTTGTTATCAAATTCAAGATCTTACATGTTTTATTCCTCATTTTGGTATAACTGCAAAGATTTGCTGGCCCATTCTTTTCCTCGTTTTACCTTAGTTACATCATCACTTTCCTTTTACTCTAAAGGGGGTTAGCGTTAATTGCTTTCACTGTCAAAATAAGGCCAGCAACAACCAGTGGCAACCACCAAAACAGGGTTACTTAATATTTTTCAACCTTATGAACATTTTTGCATTCAACACTTTCAGTTATTATTTTCATCAGTTTGAAACTGATTATTCTTTTTAAAACATACTTTAACTTTTAGTTGAGAAGTTGTCAATAGGAACAAATCAAATACTATATTTCTTTGATTTTTAAAATCAAAAGAAAAGTATTTCCATAACATGAATTGTGTGGAAATAAGAGCTTTGTATGTAAGTACTTTGTATGCTAGTGTATACTTTCTTTTTTCTTTCCTTTTTCTTTTTTTCTCCCTTTCATATTTTCCTCTTCCTTTTTTATTTTTATTTTTAACATTTTCTTATTTTTTTCTCCTTTTTCTTCTCCTTTATCTTTTTCTGTTTTTTCTTCCATTTGGTTCTTTTAGCTACTTTTTTCTTTATGCACATTTTCTTTTTCCTTTGTCAGTTTCCCTTTTTCTATTTTCCATTTTGCATTACTTCGCTTTTCTTTCTATTATCTCATTTTTCTTTTTCTTTCTTTCCCCCTTTTCTTTCTTTCCCCCTTTTTCTTTTTTTCCCCTTTTTCTTTTCTTTCCTTTTCCGTCTCTTTTTCTTTTTCCGTCTCTTTTTTTTCTTTTTCCTTTTCTTTCCTTTTCTTTCCCTCTTTTTCTCTTCCCCTCTTCTTCTTCTCTTTCCTTCCTCTTCTTCTCTTCCCCTCTTCTTTTTCTCTTTCCTTCCTCTTTTTCTCTTTCCTTCCTCTTTTTCTCTTTCCTTCCTCTTTTTCTCTTTCCTTCCTCTTTTTCTCTTTCCTTCCTTTTCCTTTTTTCCTTTTTCTTTTTTCCTTTTTCTTTTTTCCTTTTTCTTTTTTGCTTATCTTTAAGCTTCTAGACTATGCAAAGCAGTTTTAAATCTAAAGCATGACAATTTGGTTTTCCTTTTTTGGAGGTTGACTTGTTGAGATCTACTTTTTCTATATATTGATTCGCCTGCTTAATCATCATATTGCCATCATCGTATCTAATCACATTGTTGCATTATTTAAGTCATACACCTAATAGTAATAAATATATAAAATCCATGGATTTCGGTAAAAATGTTTTTCTTTTTTTTCTTTTTGACTCTGGATTCTACACCATTTTCTTTCAGCCTATTTCTTTGTGCATGACTTTGATTACCTAATTTCAAATTTCCATCATCCAACAAGAAATGTTCCAGCTGCCAATCAGCATCTCTTTCCTCTCATGCCATTGTTATCTCCCTCGAAAGAATCACTTTTCAGACAGTTTATTTTCTATTTTTTCTTCGTGGCACACCATCTTTGTTTCTTGCACATTTAATCTAATGGAGTAGCTTCCATTTTTATATATTACTTCAGTGTTAGGTACAAGGCTAACCTAAACCTTACTGACATTGTGTTAGCAGAATATTGATCTTGAGAAAACTGTTGGTTAACTTTCAGATAACAAAAAGATAGAAGTTGAATTATAAAAAAAAAAAAAAAATATGGTTCATTCACATATAGGTTAGTATATACTGGTGTAAAATATGCTGAAAGTGATTGGTCTGGCTGATAAGAAGAAAAAAAAAATGGATCATCTTAGGTATCTATAACGTTCTTTTCTGATTGTTTCTTTGTTATAGAGTTTCATAACTGACAAAATCTTTTTAACTTAAATAAATGTATAGTGAAAGTTGTAATTATGTTTATATTACTGTAATATAGTTCATGTCAAAAAGAAATTGGTGTCTGTCTCTTTCTCATATATATATATATATATATATATATATATATATATATATATATAAAGACATTTTATGTTTATACATTCTTTTTATAGATACAAATATTTAAGTAAATGCTATGTTTATAATAAACAGTATTAAACAATATTTACCGGCCTGAATGTCTGAGAAATTTTCATAGAAAATATTTGTCCTTTGACAGGATTCGAACCGTCATATAGCTTGACATGACTATTAATTATAAATATTCAGGCCAATAAATTTTGTTTAATACTGTTTATTATAAACAGAGAATTTACTTAAATATTTGTATCTATAAAAAGAATGTATAAACATAATATGACTTAAAATAATTGTTGGACATTGTCCATTTCATAATATATATATATATATATATATATATATATATATATATACACCTGGTGTAACAGCAGAATTATCCAATTGTTAGATTAAGATTTGAAGATTTGAACCATTGTGCCTTAGAAATGATTAAAGATATTATACTGGAATTCTCTAAGATTTTTATAACACTATTGAACTCTGCTTTGAACAGTAACAATGTATTTTATTTAGCTTTGAATTGAAATGATGGTCCCTCTTGCTGTTGTAACATCCTGATCCAGTTTTCTTGTCTACTGTTCCCTCTTTTTTATCTTATACATTATTATGTTGTTGGTTTTTGAATGGGCTTTGAAGATGGAAGCCATAGGTTGAATGTTGGTACTATTACTGAAGGCCTGAATGATCTTTTTCCTCTCACCATTTCTCAGTTGGGAAGACATAGTGGAGCTGACACAAAATTATTTTAACCTGTTCTCTTTTTAGCAGAATAACTCAAAGGGTTTTTCAGTGATTTTTACAACAAATGGTATAAAGATGGCTAAACACTATCTGAAAACCTGGAAAAAAATCAATTAGTTTAGTGGGGTTTTTTTTGTTCTTTTTTAGATATTAAACATTTTGTGAGATGGACACTTATCTAATGCTGTTACATGATTTGAACAATTTTCATGTTACACCTAGTATATGAGGAAAAAATAGTTTTAGCCAACACATTTCATCCTTTGAGGGACTTTTTTTTATTTTTTTAACTCAGTGAATACTGTTTAAATTGTGATCTGATTATTATAGTCTGAGATGGATTTATTTAAAAAAGAAATAAATTTTTGAATATTACTCACTCACGTTTGCCTTACCAGTATTTGAATTATGGCACTTTTGTCCGCCACATGTTTTAACTGGCTTTTCAACCAACTGATAAATATTCATGAATGTCTTTACTTAAATGTAGAAACTTTGTAAGCCAGTGACATCCTTGCTCTTGTATATAAACACATGCAGCAAAATAAATCCTACATTTACCTTGATAAAATGCCTTAGGACAAAATGTGTCAGCTAATAAAAGTTTTTCCTCTTGACTTTTTATTTATTTTGTGTGTTTACATACTCAAATAATTTACACACACATAAACACTAATATATATATATATATATATATATATATATATATATATATATATATAAAATATTCAGCTCTAACTAGCAGAATAATAGGACTTTCCCTATTACCATAACATAGCTTCCCTGTATATTTTCTGTAAATATTTTCATGGTAATGATTTCATTTTTCTCTTTCTCTACTAATCCTATCTTTCATTATGCTTCTCACTTGTGGAACTCTCTCCCAGCTTCCTGTTTTCAGTCAACTACGATCTTCAACAATCAAAATGCGATCTTAATCATCATATTTTGTCTCCTTGACTCCAGTACTTTTATTGTTATTTTTTCTGCGGTAATGTTTTTCTCCATTTCTTTCACACGTGGCAACATGTTTCATCATAGTCACTTTTAGTACCTTGCTTTGAGGTGAAATGATTAAAAAAAAACAAAAAAAAGAATATCTGGGCTGGTGACATTCCTATCGATTTTGATGTTGTGCTGGTGAATCCCAGTATAGCCAAACAAGAATCATTACTTTTATTGTTACGCTTTTTAATTATGCTATTTATTTGCTTTACTGCCAATTCCACCATTCCATTAGTGCTTGGCATATCTGGTGAACTGGGATTCCATCTGAATCCATATCTGCAAACCAACCTTCTCCTCATTTGGTCATCAAGTTCAGTGCCCCTATCACTGGCAATTTTTTCTGGAATGCCGAATCTGATGAAATGTTTTTTCATCCGCTTGACTGTACAGACTGATGCTATTCTCTGGAGTTGATCAGCTAAAGTGTACTTCGAAAAATAATCCACACAAACTAGCTATTTCTTTCCATCTAGTGCCATAATGTTCATACTTAAATGTTGAAATAGTTATTCCAGTATAGGTCTTATAATCAGTGTCTCTTGCCTGTTTCTTGAAAAGCATTTGTTACACTGTTCACAATTTGTGTAAAATTCCTGTACTTACTTCATTCCAGGCCAAAATATATAATCTGTCTTTTGTGATATCAATGAATACTTGTGACTTTCATAATGCTCATTGTAGTAGAAACTTTGTAATTGCTGATACAACTATAGTAACACTGTTGAACAATATTGGTGTTGGATGCCTTTGAATAACACTTGCACTTTTAGTACTTTCTCAATAATACACATCTGTCTCATGTTAGCTTGGTGCTTCATGTACACCTATTTTTTTTCTTTTTGTTTTTTCATTGAAGCTGTTAAAAAGAGTCAAACTCTGTAAAATATTAGTCCATCCTTTGTTGATATGTAGTTCCTAAATTTGTAGAGGTGCTTTGACTAAGGTTTGAAAATTCAAGATCTTGTTTGGAAACCCTGTCCAGTTAACTTTATGAGGTTCTGCAAATTCTCATCATCATCCTTGATGGTGCTGATTAATCTGTTTCCGGTTTGGTCACTTACAGCAAGAAATTCCAATAAACTGGAACTGGAATTTGTCATCTTTTACTGGGGGTTGTGAAAGAGTGTCAGTAATTATGACATCTCTGCCCTTTTTGCAAGTTATTTTGTAATCAAAATTCTGGATCAAGTGCATCATCCTGAAGTCTTTTTGGCACTTTGCTCAGAGGTTTGTTATTGATCACTTTGAATGGTTTGTGATCGGTCTCTATTACCACATGTCTTGTATAACATTTGTGATCGGTCTCTATTACCACATGTCTTGTATAATATTTGTGATTGGTCTCTATTACCACATGTCTTGTATAACATTTGTGATTGGTCTCTATTACCACATGTCTTGTATAACATTTGTGATTGGTCTCTATTACCACATGTCTTGTATAACATTTGTGATCGGTCTCCATTACCACATGTCTTGTATAAAAATTATGATCGGTCTCCATTACCACATATCTTGTATAACATTTGTGATCGGCCTCTGTTACCACATGTCTATTATAACATTTGTGATCGGCCTCTGTTACCACATGTCTATTATAACATTTGTGATCGGCCTCTCTTACCACATGTCTTTTATAACATTTAATTCTGTCCTCATCATTTTCAAACATTTTTCCTTCAACATTTTTAAATATAAGAGTTTTATATATTAGTTGGCTTCTTCTGCAAATACATAAACTCTTTCTTTTTCTTTAAAATGTTTGCAGCCTTGGTGGTATTTTCCCACACTTCTTTGAAATTTGAAAAATAAAAACACTACCTGGAGCCATTAATCAAATGTTATGTGTAAATTTTTAGCAGTACAGGATGGTTAATCAACATCATCTTGTAGCCATTGAACAAATGTGGTCAAACTCACTCAGTTATCCTGTCTTGTTCATTTCATTTCTTCTGGCACCATGTTAAGGTACATTATAAATCACATGTAACCTTATTGGCATACTGTATTAAAACTATCCTTGCTGCCAAGCCCCATTAAGGAATTCACCAAATGAGGCTGAATGTGTCTACTTACAGATCAACCAAAGGAAGGCAACTCAGTCATTTACAAGGTGCGATGGATAAATTGTCGATAATTTATATTTTTAATTTTGTGTATGCACATTTTTTTATATTTTGTCAACTGCACAGTATAGTAGGGTATGTTGGGCTCCATCTGTGAGAAAAAGAGCACCATGACAATTTTTTCTGCCAGAAATTTGGAACTGTCATGCTGTACTGTTTGGCATTTGTGTTGGAAGCTCTAATATGAACATTTCAGAGTGTTTGGGTGTTAATCTGAGGACAGTGCAGAGGATTTGGAAATAGCTGGATGAGTCTAATGGTAATAACGAATGTATGGCAGCTTAGAAAACTCACTCTGATCACTCCTGAATCTGTTGATCAGAGCCTCTGACTGAACATGGATGCCTATATCAAGTGCCTTGAGAATGTAGTGCTGCTTTGGGTCAAGAGGGTGACTGGAAGTCTCTATATCTGTCATCAGGACTGCATGGCTATCAGACAATTTCTGTGACTACATCAACCCTTACATCAGGCAACCTAACTCCCCAAACTGGAACTCCATTGATTATTATGTGTGGGTCACAGTTGAGCGAGAGACCAACAAAAATCTTTATTACACCAACTATGAACTGAAGACAAGGATTATGGCAGCATTCACCAACTTAAACAAGGAGACCATCCAGAAGAGTTGCAGGAGACTTCAAAGTTGTCTGGAGACTGTGGTTGAAGTCAACGACGATTCTATTGAATAAATTTACTCTTTACTATTTTAAGATATTTTTATGTTATTTTGCTAAATATATATCTTAAGATGAGATTTCAGTATTACTTTCATTTTTGCATAATTTAGATGACAATTTATGTATATCAGTTGACCAACGATAACATTAATGTGGCTGCTTTCAGTCAGACACAGAAAATGAAGATGCAAATTAGTGAGCATTATGAAAATGACCAGCTACTTCCTGTTTAGGGTTGGGAATGTGTCTGAGGCTCCTGGTGAGGTTGTATCATCCATCACCAAGCACAATAAATATTGTAGTCACATGTCATAGGGATAACTGAGTTTATCTAGCTGGATGTAAACACAAATCCATCAAACTGATGAGTTAAATCCACTGCCAACTTCAAGGCTCTGGGCATGGTGTTCAGACCTTGGCTTGAGAGTGTACGTCATGGTGTGCCAAATATATTCAAACAGGAATTTGCTCTATTTCAAATGGGCCATCTCTCAGTACATCTTCTTTATATACCATGTCCTTTCAGGATATAGGCAGTCCTGGCCCTTCACAAATTCCTCTCCTTTGTAGCTGTTAATAAATTCTGTCTTTGTTATTTCTCCTAAACCTTGATCAGCCATCCATTTACTCAAGCTCACTAAGTAGGTTAATCATTGTTTTCTGTCCCTCTTGGCTTCAGTCTGTTCTGTGAGTATCAGATTTTCCAATCCCTCTTTTCTCATTATGTGCCCTAGAAATTCCAACTGTCTCTAAGTGATGTTAAATAAAAGTTTCCTTTTTGTTTACATTTTCTCTAAAACTTTCTTGTTGCTTACATATTCAGTCCATTGTATCTTCAGCATCCTTCTGTAGAATGACCTTTCTGTTGCCTCATCTCTTCCTCATCTTTGAAGAGATTGTCCAGTATCCACTGCCATATAGGGAGACAGATATTTGAATGTTTATATTAACATTTTTTAGCCATAAAAATATTCTCCTCATTCACTTAGATTCTCTTAATGTATTCAGGTAAGCAACTCTTCTTCCTCTGTTCATTCATTTAAATCACATGTAGCCAACATGTTCCAGCAGGACTTTACTCAGTAGCTCATAGCCCAGCTCTCATTGCATGTGGAATAGAAATGAAAATGTTAAAACTGGTCACAAAGCATCAAATTGTCTGTCATTTCTTATGTGCATTGTCCCTTCAGGCGTTGGGTGTTCATGGATGTCCAGATCTTCCTATCTTTTGTAGCTCTAAACAATGTTCATTCCTTTACTACACTTCCAAAGTCATTGTTCTGCCTTACTTTTACACAAGTCAGTTAAGTAGGTTTCTTGGCATTTTCCTCTTGCCTTCAATATTTTCTGTGAGTGTCAGATTCTTCGAGATCTCTTTTTTTCATAATGAATCCCAAAATGTGTTCTCAAATACTTGCTGCACCCCCTACATAAAAATTTATATCCATTTGTCATTTGGGGCATTCAGCAGAATCAGTGGTTAACATTCTTAGCCAGAAATGAGAGTTTTGATTTTATAATATCTCCTTTAAGATGAATTAACTCAAAGTCACTGTTAATTTTTCTGTTTGTTGATTCATCTTCCTTGAAAACAAGCTTGCATGCAAATGAACTGTATTGTAATTTCTTAGATTAAAAATATAATATTGCTTTCAGCAAATTTATTATCTAGGTACATCTTTAACATCAGTAACCTGCAGCAAGCATGTTGATAAAGTCTTGCTTAACCAAAAAGCTAAAATTAAATTAAAAAAAACTGAACATATTCTGCAAGATTAAATACAATAAATCAAGAATATGAAATGGAGGTTAAAAAACAGTTAAAAATAAAATGGCCTATGATCCAAGTGTAGTATCTGTTCTCTTTTCTGTTTAAAATTTTGAAGGAAGTCTAGTACTGGGGATTCCAAGCCTGCAGTATAATTTTCTGCATTGCACTAAATAGTAAAGGTTGGTAGATACCATTAATGGTGTGATAGTAGTCATGGGGAGAGAGAGAAGTAAATTTTCATCACTGGCAACCCCACATTAAAAACAATGTCATGTTATGGGCTGTAGAAAGGCAATGAATGCCTGATGAATTATTCTAGGATTTAACAGTATTGTTGATGTAGATTAATGGTTAGTGAAGATTGTTTGGCTAACCATTAATACTGGTTAGTGAATATTGTTCCTCACTGGTTGCGCTATACAAAATTTGATATGAAATAATCAGACAAATGTTTGTGTGTCATGAAATCAACCTAAAAAAATAGAACCATAGAAAATATTGGAATGAATCAAGTTGTCCACATGTCATTGTGACTATATTTTGTTTTATAACAAAATTATTACATATAATTGTCTATGCAGGCTTTTTTTTTTATCCTACTTCTATATACAGTGTCACTTCAGGATGTAGGTGATCATGGCTCTCAAGAAATTGCTGTCCTTCGAGGTCCTTAATGAATATTGTCTTTTCATTATTCCTCCAAAATCCTGCTCCACCACCCATTTATTCAAGCTCACTAGGTAGATTATGCGATGTTTCCATCTGTCTCTCTTGCCTTCAAACACTGTGAGTATCAAATTTTTCAAACACTCTTTCCTCATTATGTGCCCTAGAAATTTCAACTGACTCATCCTGAAAGTAAGTATTAGTGTTCTTTTTGTTGCCATTGTTTCTAGAACTTTGTCGTTATTCACATGTTTCGTCTATGGTATTCTCAGCATCCTTCAGTACACCCACATCTCTGTGGTTCAAGTCTTTTCATCTTTCTTTTAGGAGGTTATCCAACATTCCCTGCCATAGAAGATAACATATATTGCATAACAGTTCAATACTCTTTACTTCATTTCTAATTAAATTTTTCTGTTTCTTAATACTTTGCTAAGCTTTTGGAAGGCATTTATTGCTATGCAAGTGCACCTTCAGATTTTAATGTTGCACTTTCCTAAAAATGATTTCAAATTCTACATATATCAGCTTATCTGCTTTTCCTGTTACCTATTGCTTATTACTATAAAGAAAAGGAAACTAGCCATTCCATTCAAGTTCCTTGTGTTTGTACATTTGTGTATGCATATTTATATTTTAATTTAGTGACAGCCTTAAAAATATTTCTCAAAAATTAAAAAAAAATAATTTATCTTGATAATTTCCAAAAAGTTCAATGAAATCTTCAAATTATGTGATTGTGTTTTAAAAAAATTATATTTTTTTATCCTCAACTTAAATTTTATTGCTCATTCCAAGGTAAGGGTTGTTCAGATTGGCTGATAAATGTATTATGCCAATGTCTTAGTTGAAATGTCATCAAGTTGTGTATGTGTGTATGTACTTTTGTATACATTAAATGACACAGGCACATGTAAGTCACTTAGACATAATAGTGACATGCTTGCATATGTACATAACACAGATGAAAAGTCACACGCAGATAGTATGTAATAGACAGAGAATTAGTTCTTTTATGATATAGATTTCTTTAATAACTTACAATTTTTATACATTCAATTGCTTTATTTTGTTGGGCATCTTCATATGCAATTCCATTCTTACTGCTGAATTATTTTCAAATTTTGTGTCACATGTGACTAGAAAATGGCAAAACATTAAGGAATACCTCCAGGTAAATCTTATAGAAAATATTAATCAGTTCAGTTATAGAATGGACAAACCAGTTTGGTTGTCAAGAAAACAAAATAGATGCCATTTGTTAAACATTCAAATCAAATTATGATAAATCTTGGAGAAAGAGAAAGCCATAAGAAGACTTTACTTGAATATGGCCATTTAGAACAGTGAGATAAAACTACTAGTAATGGTGTAGGTATTTTGATCATCCAGGGTTTTTATAATTAATATCTGAATGTCCAAATTCCAAATGATAATAAAATGAAAATAAAGAAAACTTGGGCATGCTTGTTTAAATAAATCATTTGAAATTTACAAACATATATACATGAATTGGAAAAAAGGAATAAAAAAGTAAAACTAGTCTTCAGATAAGTCTTTAGTTAGTTGGTCTACAGAAAAGCTGTGGTTTAGAGAAGTCATTGATCATCAGTGAAGATTTACTAACAATCCAGGCTGTTGTTGTTTTTGTTGGAGATGATGCGTTTAAAGTTGCCGAAACATGTTTCTTTCAGCACACACTGGGGGAAGGAAAAAAGCTATGTAGCCTCGTCTTGTGTCTGAATGGTTTGGAGACACTTGCATCTCTGCTCTTAGAAAGTTGAAGTCTGTGGGTTTTTATAAGAAATTTTTCACAAAAGTAGACAGAAGAAAAATAGTGTTGTAGTTTTCTCTAATAGATAAAATATTTCACATGCATTGTGTGTTGTATTATGGAATCTAACTGAGGAAAGCAGGTAAGACAAACATAAAATTTCTACATCATATTAGAATCAACTGTCTTGTAAATTAGAAAATTAATAAATGATGTAGAAAAAGAACAAGAAGAGACTGAATAATAGGGAAAAAGTAATTAACTTGTGGTAATAATTAACTCTATGATAATAGGAAAGTTAGAATTTCAACAAACCAATGTCAAAATAGCTAAAACTATGATGCGGGTTTTGGTTGGGACAGTGGCATTTTTTTTAATACCCATTAGATTGGATTTAAGTCAGAATTGTTCAGCATGAATTACAATTTCTGATTTTATTAGTGTGAACTGGTGAAGTGGTTTAAAGTGAAGTAATAATTTAAATGATTTGAGCATCAGACATACAGCATGAATAGTAATTATTGCCTTTTATTAATTAATAATCAAATTTTAATTAGGAAGAAACGTTTCATGATGTGAATGAAATTGAAAACATATTGAATTATTTGATTTTATGAAGTCACCTCATTTTAAATTGAACAAATTTTTATCTGGAATTTAAAACGTTTTTCTCTTTTACATTTTTAGGTGATCAGATTTTTCTCGAACAGATACTAAAATATCTGTCACTAAAATTACAAATAGTGTAATAAATTTAATAAACTATATTTTCACTAGTGATTATAATATTCTATATTTACTATCTTTTATGTGCCATGTTTTTTCAGAACATGGCTGATCATGGCTCTCCACAATTTCCTGTTCTTAGTAAAGTTTCTTTTTTTGCTATCTCTCCTAATCCCTGTTCTGCCAATCATTTACACAAGCTCATTTGGTAGGTTTATGCACCAATTTCCTATTGCCTTCAGTATGTCCTGTGAGTATCAAAATTTTCTAAGCCATTTTCCTCATTATGGGTCTTTGAAATTTCAACTTTATCTTCCTGACTCCAAGTACAAGTGTCCTTTTTGTTTCTATTTTCTTTAAAACTTCTTCATTGCTCACTTGTTCAGTCCATGGTATTCTTCTGAAGAATCACTGTAAAGTTAGTGGCCATGGTTAAATATAAATAAATGCAGAACGGTCCAATAAACAGAATTGACAAAATGTGCAATAAACAATTAAAATAACTAGGAAAAAAAAAAAAAAGAACAAGACAAAAGATTAATATAAAGCAAGCAAACAATATATGCAAGGCAAATTAACATTAATAAGGCAA
>OZ010577.1:42180751-42345751 GCA_963932145.1 Acanthosepion lycidas | reverse complement strand
AAAAATCTGTCGTTTAGAAAAGACTTTTAGTAATTGGCTCATAGTCAAAGCTGCAGTTGAAAAAAAGATTTTTATCATCAGCAAAGATTCACTGACCATTATTGCTGGAGATGATTCATTTGAAGTTATTGACTAGTTGGCAATGCTGTTGTTGTTCTTGATGAGTCATTTGAAATTGCCAACACATGTTTCTTTCAGTATGCACTGGGAGGGGTGAGGAAAAACTTGTGCAGCTATATCTCTTGTGTTTGAATGGTTTAAAGGCAGCCACATCTCTGCTCTTTGAAAGTCAAAATCTACGGGTTTTTATGAGAAATTTTTCACAAAAGTAGGCTTGAGAATAATAGGATTTTACTTTACTCTGATATGGTAAATATTTCACATAGTGATGTTAATTTCTAACCAACAGACACTTTGATTTAAGTGGTGTGTGTTGTATTGTGGAATCTCTGAGGCATGTTTGTAATATTCTCTGTCATTGGGTAGAAAATAAAGTTTGGACATGTTTTAATATGGTAGGTATGTGGATGTGTCATTGTGTTGGAAATGGGGTTTATTTTCTATGACTTTACAACTTGCAATTTAACATCCAGACTTGCACTTTGTTTCTCAGCTTGGTCTTTATTAATCATGTTTTATTTAATCATTTCACCCCGAGCAAGGCAATAAAGTCACTAAGATGCAGGGGGTGGTTATTGAATGCATAAAAATATAAGAAAATAATTATTAGCAAGCAAAAAAAAATGACAGAATAGGAATTAAGACAAAATAATGATTGACATTTCACTTAAATTTTTGAAGATCAAATTATTGTAAATGCATTCATTGCTGCATTAGCATGCTTGTGGAACTAACATTCAGCTTCTTCCACACACATACTAATGCAGCAATGAATGCATTTGTAATAATTACACTAGCATTTGCAATGATGTTTGTGGTAGAATTGTTTGAGACAATCCATATTTGCTTAACAGTAAGTTTTAACAAACTCTGTATTTACCCAAGTACTCCCCAACAAGACCATATTTTTTTACATGAAGAGTTCCAAGCCTGTAGGCTTGGGCAAAAATTTTCCATACACTACATAATAATGTGGTCAGGTTTGTCTACCTCTCTAGATGAGACTCTGCCCTTCAGCATTGCCTCACTTGGGTTCTTCTCTGCCCAAAGGTAGATAGGTTAACAAGCTGGGTCAGGCAGCGGGCTGCCTGACTCATTTAATCTTTAATAAACTCGGTATTTAGCCAAGTCCTCCCTACAAGGTGGGATGTGGCACAAGGCTGTTTTTTATGTGGTGGATCCCGAGTACATAGAATCGGGCAAAAATTCCTCATAGACTCCCCCCTACTGTCCTGGTTATGATGATAAACTACATCCACATCCTGGGTAAGATGATAAACTGATTGCAACAGCAAGGCCTCTGATTGAGAGGTTTTTAGGAGCATGGAACCACCTTTAATTGCTGATGTTCTCAGATTCACCCTTACCCAGGGTAGTAGCACCTGTTAGGGTCTTAGCTATGGACAAATAATTAACCTCCAAATTGGGGTCAAAACAATGAAAATGTAAAAATAGGTTTAATACCAGAAATACTTTTTAAAAAATATTACAAGCTATAAATTATTTTTGTAGGAAAAAAAAATATTACCAGCAATAAAAATGATTGGTATTAAATAACCCATTGTGGTTGATATGCCATAAAACAAAATGAACCAAACTTCATAGACCCCACATACATGGGGTTTGGGTTGCTGTCTACCTCTCCAGATGAGACTCTGCTCATAGGCATAGCCTTGTCTGAATTCCTCTCTGCCTTTGGACAGAGAAGTCAGCTAGCAGAGCTTTAATGAACTCTGCATATTAGCAGAGTTCTCCTGAATGTATGTGCTCAGGACAGAACCATTAATGGAGGAAATGGATCATACTACAATGTTCTCTATTCAATATATCTTTTTGTCATATGTGCCATGTCCCTTCAGGATGCGAATGATCATGTGTCTCCAAATACTTACTTGCTTTTGTGTTTCATACTGTTCCTCTTTGTCATTATTATAATATAACAATATTCTATATGCTATGCCCTTGTGAATATGGGTTATCATGGCTCTCCACAATTTCCTGTCCTTTGTAGCTCTTAATTAATTTTGTCTTTTCATTATATCCTAATTCCTCTCCTGCCAACCATTAACACAAGCTAATTAGGTAGGTTATGTGCCGATTTCCTCTGTCCCTCATGCCTTCAATTTGTCATGAGAGTATCAAATTTTCTAAGCCCTCTTTCCTCATTATGTGCCCTAGAAATTTCAACTCTCTCTTTCTGATGTTAAGTATAAATGTCCATTTTGTTTCCATTTCCTTATAAGTTCCTTGGTAATAACCTGTTCAATCTATTGTATTCTCAGCATCCTTTTGTAGAACTATATTTTTGTTGTTTCAAGTCTCTTCTCTGTAATGAGATTGTCCAGCATTCCATATAGGAAGACCGATATTACATAACAGTAATGTGGCTTTCTTTTTTTTTTTCTATAAATATTTTCATGATTAATATTAATTAAATATTTTTCTGATGAACTATTTTCCCTGGTGTTCTGACTGCATGAATTTAAGCATGCTACTAGGTTGGCATCTCGGTCCAACCCTTTTACTGTTGAAACAGTTAAATGTAACCGCCTCTACTACTTGAACAGCTTTTTCTCTCACACTTCCCAACAATGGAGCTCCTTTCCTCTTACTTGCTTCCCTGTTAACTATAATCTTCAAAAGTTTAAATGTAATGTCAGTCGACATCTTCTGTTACCTTAAAACCTGTTCTTCTTTTTATCCTGTCCAGTCCACTTTTTATCTTTTTCTCAACCCCACCAACCTATAGCCAGTCTTTTCCTTTACTTACCCTCTCTGTAGCCACTTGCATACTAGTTACACTCCCACCTTGCTTGTGGTGAAATGATTAAAAAGAGTACTCTTCTCTTTGTTTCTAACAAGATTTTCTTAAAACTTTGAATAGCATTTGGAAGGAATCTTTTGCTATTCGGATGTGCCTTCAGATTTCAGTATCATAAATACTGAACAACCAATACTAATCCCAAAACATAATCAACCATCCTCTCTTGTCTTTTAAAATTTAGTGTTCAGAAATCAGTTTTCATGTACTTCTTCGACTGACTTAAATGTTTCTTTCGGTCTTCTTTTACTTAAAATTTATAGTGTCATTTCTTTCACCTCTTTCAGCATATTATGTATCTTCAATTTCTTAATGATACAAAATGATTTATAACCCCATCACATTGGAGCACCAGTTCCTATATGATCATCAAATTTAAGCAACATTGAAGCTTGTCAATACCTAAATGGGTGACTGCTTGGAGATACCAGGTGCATTAAGCTTAGATGGAGTAATGGATAATGGCTCAGAATTATTAATCATAGAGCTGAGTTCAAATTTCATTTGGGTTCATTATATTCACATACACACAAATACCCTTGGGAAAGGTATGAATACACCTCTTTCCCCCCAGCTATGGGTTAATTAGTAAGATTTGTATCACTAAATTATTATCTCTCAAAAAAATTCTTACAAGCTAAAAGTATTTTCTGGCTTTAAATAACCTCTAAATAGTTGATAAAACATAGGAAATGAATCAATTACTGATGGAAAATTTTACAAGCAAAAGGATTTTCTTTATTATTTAAAGTTACCTGGCATCATGGTGTTTTCCTGTTATTTCATGAGATGACATAGGCTACTTTTAAAATATTTTGCATCATTTTTTTAATCGTAATTCTATTTTATTGTTTCATATTTGTAAACTGATCAATGATATTCTTTGATAAAGTTTTATCAGAAATCTGACCACGTGTTTGTTTTTCACGGTAATTTTCAATATATCTCTGCTTTCTCATGCAATCTTTGCTTTCTGCTTGTATTCACAACACCAGCTTCTTTAAATATTTCCTTATAGTTCAATCCTCTTTACTAGCTTAATACCTGTTTCTTTCACATCTCATTTTTCTGACATTCTTGTAATCATTTTTTCTTGTTATCTTGCCAATATTTTCAATTTCTGTTTCATCCTTCTCTGATCTCTGTTCAACTCAATAATTTCTATTCAGTTCCCATTACTTAGCCATTAAATGTTGGGAAAAGTTTACAAAAATGTTCATGCCAAATGAATAAAAAACAAGAATATTGTAGGAATACGGAAGGCATTTGTCCCCTGTTGGAGGAGATGAGTCACATAGGTCATGTGATGGCCACATACTGATGTCACTTCATATAGTAAAAAGAGTGGCCAGTCATTAAGTTGGTTTACAGCAGCCAAACCAAGAGGTTGCTTTCTTTAGCCTGGGCGGAGACTAAATCTGCCTCCTCAGCATCTTACACATCCATGGTGCCATTTTCTTTTGGGAATATATCTTTCACAGATTTAGAGAGAAATTCTAGCTTGCAGTCCTCAATTTGGGAAAAACCCAAGACTTGCCATTTTCACTTCATGGAATATGTTCTCATCTGGGACATAGATGAATCCAACCTGTTTGAATCTGGAGTCCTAAACATGGCTTCTCCAGACAGAGGAGCATCTCCATATTATATGTGAGACACTTCCCTTTTTGTCTCCTTAAACTCTGCTTTTCTCTATAGATATATATAATATATCTGTGTGGGACATGTGTGTGTGTATATATATATATATATATATATATAAATAAATAATTTTGTTTATGTCTTATGTTATTTTATCACAAATATAATAATGCCCACAATGAGAGAAACTTAAATGGGAGAATAAAACATTTATGGTAGCTTTCTCCTGTTATAACATTAACTTTCTTTTAAAGTGAAAATATGCATAAAACATGCATATTTTCACTTTAATTGTATATAAAAACAAAAATGATATTTTAACTCTTAGATCCGTGGTTCACAAATGGCGTGGCACACCCCATAGGGGGGTGGAAGCAGGTGAGATGGAATGATTGAAAGGCAATCAGATTTAGAAACGGTTTAAAACATTCATATGCCAAAAACAAATATGATTTCAAAATTTAAATTATTATGGATTACTTGTAATTGCATGCATGAGTCCCATTATAAATAGTTATAAATAATTACTGATCACATTGTGATATTTTTGCATTATATCAAATATTAAGACTATAGTAACTAGGGTCTGCAAATTACAGGAGAGAGTTATCTATGATAATGTTCTGACTTCAAATCAGAGGTTATTTCCCTTTAACCCACTCTTTGTTTTACATTTTTAAATGTACTTTTTATATACACATAAAATTTGAAGCATGAGCAAAATTTCAATATGAAAATTCGGCCTAGAGAAAAAAAGTTTGGGAACCACTGTCTTAGATTATAAAAGTAAATTCTGCCCAAAGTTAAGAAACTTCTGTCATTTACAACTGAACTTGCAGAGATGATCAGGGAAAGTTGTAGGAGGTGAACAGTTTCAGACATAGCAGACCCAGTTTACGAGATAACTTATTAAAAAAGAAAGTAATTCACTAATGTGAAAATTTGTAGAGAGTGCACTGATTTCTGAGTATTTTTGGTAAATTTACATCAAGGTTCATAACATATTTCATCTTTCTTAAAAGCTTTTCTGTTAACACAATGTGGGATATTTAAAAACATTTCTAAACACACGAAGGTATTGTCAAGGTGAATGAAAGATGGTGGTTAAGTTCAGCGTCTTCATTTTGTGTGCATGCATGTATATATATATATATATATATATATATATATATATGTATATAATATCCCTAATACACAATTTCCTGTGCATTGATAATTGTCATTTTGTTGCTTATTCCCAAAGTGATATGAAAGATCTTAATGGACGATCTCAGTGACATTGGGTCTAACAGCTTGAAGAAGGTTACCATAATGTACCAGCCTGTTCCAGATAATGTTTAATCTGACTCAACTATTTATCTGTAAAGCCAGAAACTGCAGGTTGTTCAAAAGTTTGTGTATTGAGTCAATAGTAAGAATATGACAAATACCCTGCATGATGAAATCTCCTTCTGAATCAAGAAGGCCAGTAATGCTTTCAGAAAACGGAATTGAGTTCTATGGTCTGAACTTGGAATTTTAATTCAAAGTTTATAATACTTGTTTTTCTCTTTTGTTGTATTCAAGAAAGGGCTGAAGCAATTTCATCAAATGTGTCTCCCTGACTCATATAGTGGGTGTCTAGTAGCAAATACAGATATCACTCAACCATTATGAGTTTGATACGTTACCACCAGTTGTGATAGTTGGGTCATGTGGTCAGAATGAAAAACATTAAAGTCCCTAAGCAGTTTCAATATATAAAAATTTAAATTACATAAAGCCCACATTTTTGTGCAAAATATAAATTTTTTTACTCCCCTACTAAATCTAAATTCTTGTGCCCAATGCAAAAAAAAATAGTTGGTAGGAATAGAAAGAGAAAAGAGAACACATACTTCTTGAAGTTAAAATAGGTGAAAATCACAAAATAAAACTGGACCACTACAGAAAATTTCAAAGGAAAATCATTTAATACACAACTAAAGGTAAAAAAGTCGAAAAATGGCAAAAATACAAAATTTGCACAAAAATTTCCTTTTGTGTGCCTATTAAGGCAAGATAACAAATTTCTCACATTTCAAAACAGGATTACCATCAAAAAAATGATAAAAAGGGTTGCAGTTTACAGAAGAGACAAGAAAGAAAAAAAAAAGATTACACCTTTGAAAAATGAAAAAAGGGTAAAACTTTCAGGAATCAAAATTTGCACAAGACAGAAAATATAAAAGCACACCAACTTAATTTCATCAACGCAATACTGAATAGGAATATCTCAGTACAAATGGGTTTCTTGTTTTCTACAGGTTGATGTCTCGAGGGCTTTATGTAGTCTTTTACTGGAAAGTTAAACTTGAGTGTTTGTTTCATTCAAATTCTTCTTTGGAATACAGAGAGAAGAATTTTCTGTCCTGGGGCTTGAATCTGGCTATAGCTGTCAGCATTTCTTTCTTTCCATGTTATGATTTATGACCCCTTCGTCTGGACTATGAAATGAGGATGCTTCAAAGCTTCTTTCTTGATGAATAATTGCTTTTTGAGGCCATCCACTAACCACAGTCATTGTATTCCTCAAACATGTTCATACTGGCTCAATCCAGGTTTTCACAAGGGGCTTGAGTTTGTCTTTCATTGGCCCCTAAATAAGAAAATATTTTTCTCAAATTCAAAAAATGAATCCGTAACAATTCAAAGTAAGGATTTTAGTGGCTCTTTAACTACTAATTTTAAAATAGATTTTCACACAACTGTAACAAATTCTTTTTACAATCTGTCTGGCTTAAGATTAACCTTTTCTCAAAGGTACATGTAAATAAATAAAAAAAAAACAACCTAGACAATTAAACATTTATTTACTACAATAAAAATTAAGTTAAAAATTAAATTTTTATATATATGGCAAATTGGCTGAAGGAAAAAGACTAGTGCACAAATTGAAAGTAAGGTATAGCGATTGACTCAAGAAAACACTGATGAAAATTAACTACGAAAATCTGGCTCTTCATTCTGGATGAGAGTAGTACACATTAGTAAGGGCAACTTTTAACAGAATTATGTTGAGCTTGAAAACCCTGAAAGATATTCATGAGTCACAAAACTACTGAGAATCAAGCATATAACAACTACATCATATCCTTATGCCGTTGGCTTAGTCAAAATTTTTTCACAGGCAACTTAAGACAGAACTAACAGCAAATAACTATTCCTGGATATGGTTAGAAAATTTACCACTGGTTTTGCTATCCATCAGCCATGTAATTAAAATTTACCACTGGTTTTTCTATCCATCAGCCATGTAATGAAAATTTACCACTGGTTTTGCTATCCGTCAGCCATATAATCAAGGAAGATTTAGGATGCACAGTCTTTAAGACTACCAGGATGGTTTTGCAATAAAATCAGTCTCCTACAGCCAACCACATTTAATGTACAAAATATCAAAGAATGTGTGATCTAGTTTTCACACCAACTAGGACACAAGCAAAAAATCTTTACACACCAAAGTATCTCCTCAACTGTGAATATATTTTCTCATGAAATGATGCAGTAAAAAGTCCTCTTCACCCTACTTTCTCAGGACCTTTACAAGTAGTTGAGAGAAAACCAAAATATTTTACCATTTTAAAAACAGGTAAACAAGATACTGTCTCCATAGACAGACTAAAACCAGCATACTTGTATTTACCTTCAAAGAACAGTATGACAAAACATTCTATACCTCCACCAAATACCAAGGTGTGCAAATTATTTTCTACACTGGCAAACACTCCTAAACATCACTACAAAATCAGGTAGATAAATAAGTTGGCCTATCCACTTTAAAACAGATATTAGATATTGAAAAATATTTTCAATATTTATCAATGTGCAGGGGGTTTTATTGGATATAAACTCTTACATTTTACAGCCAATAATGAAGCAAAATACAAACAAGTAAGGGATGTCTACAAATAAATCTCACTAAATTCAGTAGATACAAAAAACTTTTTTTTACAATTGTGTGCAAACATGGCTCCAAATTAAATAAGTGATTTATGGAACCTGATTGGATAGGACAAGTCATATAATGTGCTTTTCATGATGTCCATGCAGTTGAATTCCAAATGACCTGAAAATGGCTCATGTTACTAAGTACATTCCTGTGCAAAATTCAGATAGGATTTGTGAGCTGAGCACTGGCTTGCCATAAGCCATAAAAACAGCTGGCTGCTAACAATGAAAAGAAGTCTGCAAAAGAAACAGTCAGTGACCTGATCTATGAAAGACAATCAATGGACCAGGCCAGACAATGCCTCGATGAACAGCTGAGACATGTTACCATGACAATGAGTCAGTCAATGATGATTTTTCTACATGCAAATGTGTGATAAAAGTAAGTCCTACATACCCTCATTTTTTAAAAATTACTGCTATTGCATGCAATTGGACAGAAGTCACACATTTCATTAGCATGTACTTCATGCACACGTACACACACATACACCACTTGATTTCCTCACTTGTAACAAAAACACTTCGAAATTTTGCTGACTAAAATACAATAAATTATTTCGAAGAATTGAACTATTTGTCTCTTTATGGCCACAACAAAAAGTATTGATTTTTTTTTTTTTATGTGTAAATATATCGAACTGTATAAATGTTACTGTCATATTTTGTTTGTTTTTCTTCCTTTTCTGCAAAGATCATTTCTTTGTGTTGTATAAAAAAATTGTGTTGTATTTGTGGACACAACACTCAAGTTTTATTTTTTCCTCCTAAAATCTGTGTAGAAATCTTTAAATAGTGATTAATGTTTGTCTGAATCATTGTGAATAAATGACAATAAACATAACTTTTGATTATTCAGAATTCTTAAAGAGATAAATGTAAATAGAATCATTTGTCAATCAACATTAAGATATTTATGACTTGTTATTGTTTCCAAGTAATTTAAATAAATTTCTTTAATTAAATCTACAAGAGCTGTCATGATTTAAAAAAAGACTTTGCAACATTGATAGATCCACAAGTGATCCAAAATCTCTCAAGAATGAAACTGTTTGGCTTACATCTAAATATCTGTGAATTGTTGGACAGAAAATATGAAACTGATATGCAAAGGTGCATCAGAAGAGCAAAATATGCTTTCCAAAAGCTAGGCAAATTATTATGTAACAGGAAAATTTCATTAGAAAAAAAGTACTGAACTGTTATGTAATATCAGTCCTCCTGTAAAGCAGTGAATGCTGGAACAATCTCTTTCAGATGAAGAAAATTGAAGCAACAGAAATGTGTCTCTACAGAAAGATACTGAGTATATAATGAGCCAAACATGTGAGCAATGGCAAAGTTTTAGAGAAAATAGACACTTAAAATGAGAAAGAGATAGTTGAATTTTTAGGCCACATAATGAGGAAAGAGAACTTGAAAATTTCATACACACAGGATAGATTGAAAGCAAGAGGGACAGAGAAAAACAGTGCATAAGCTAATTGTTGAGCTTGAGTAAATAGACGGTAGAACAGAGTTTAGGAGAGATGACAAAGACAACATTTATTAAGAGCCACAAAGGATAGGAGATTGTGGAGAGCCATGATTGCTAAGATCCTGAAGGGATATAAAAGAAGGGTATTTATATCAGTTAATATTGACTTAACTATTTTTCCTCTAGATTAGAATTTGACTTTTCAACACTACCAGATTTAGCCATTGAACTGACAGCTGCCAGGTATGTTTAACCAATACTTTCAACCATGACACTCGGTCAATTATGTGCCATGCATGATACATGCTTTGGTGATTATGTATATTTTGATACATGACTGATGAGGCAGATTTTTTTTTTTCTGCAGTAGGTTACCATTTCTTTCTGCAGTAGACCAGTTGCCATCCGAGGCTATAGAAACTGGTCTGTCCTATTTACCCATAGATGGGGAGAGAAGAATAATCATACCTTTCCCAAGGGTATTAGAATGCCAGTGAATGTAATGGATTTGAATGGAATTCAAACTCGGCTCTCTGATTACTCAGTCCGAGCCACTATCCATTACTCCACCATGCCTCACTGTTGGTTCAAAATTTCAAGAAGACATTTAAGTGTGACATATAAAAAAACTGAAAAAGCTGGTGTCTACAATGGAATATTGAAAACCTAACTACCAAGATGTGCTTGCTGGTGTGAATAGCAAAGCTTATAATAAAATTTTTTTTTAGGTTATATTAAAGACTTTCATTAAATCAGCATCAGGAATGTGAGATGATACCTTTAAAATACCAGTCTTCTCTCTTACCACTGAGCCAAACTTTCAAATCCTTCTTCATCATAGTATTTATTAAGTTTCAATAAAAGATAGCAGCACTTGTTTACAGCAGAAAACTTGTAATCAGTGCTTGCTGATTCCCATCTGCTGTTAACTTGGCTGGAATAATGGGACCATGTTATTTTTGGATTCTTCTCAATTTGGATAAGCAGAAGGCAAGAATTGATCTTGATTGGATGGTTTCAACATGCAATAGAAGCTTGGAAGTTGCATTTAAGATCAATGCCAGCCTTACTTCCTCTTCCTCATCCACTTGTACAAGATTCTGGTTGCCATCTTTTCAATACTGGGCATGTGGAAGAGCATACATGTTAATGTTTGTGCCAAGTTGGGAGCAGTGCATTACTATATTGCTTGCAGCCATAGATATTTTCTTAGTTCTTTTTTTTTTTTTTAACATGTTCCTGTACACAGAATGTCAATTGCCATAATGCTCAGAATATTCATGTGAGAAATGTGTGCTTACATTGTCTCTTTTGTTCTCTGATGAGGTTTAGATCTGGGGACTAGAAAGAAAAATAAAACTTCATATCCAAGTTGATATACAAAAAAACTCTTTATTTAAATCATATATATGGTTTATTAAAGATAATAGAAACTATTTTTGTTTCTTCTGCTTCTCTCTCTCTTTTCTTTTTTGTACTGAGATATACAGGATTTCATTGGGCATATCAGACTTTCTCTTAAACAATTTCTCTCTTTGTCTCTTCCATGGGTTTCTCAGTCTCACTTTTACTCATGTCTTAATCTTTCTCTCTCCCTCTCTCTCATGTGTGTCATGGTCTCCTTCTCTCTGTCTTCTTTGTGTGGCTATTGGCCTCTCTACCTCCCCCCACTTAAACATAGATTTTAGTTTTGTTCTCTCACTCTCACTGCATCTCCATCCCAATTTCTCTCATCACTGTGTCTCTCAGTCCTCCTCACCCACTGCATCTCTGACATCTCTCTCTCTCTCTCTTCACTCTACATGTCATGGCCTTTTTTTTTTTCTATCTCTCTCCATTTTTCTTTCACATTGAAATTTTTCACTTTCTCTTTACTGGGTATATTGTCATGCTAGTATTTGAACTAAGTCTGGCACAAGGTTCATATTTGGGGGAACCAGCAAGGATCACATTCATTGTTAATGTTTGCAAAACTATTGCTTTTTCTTTTTAAGTGAATATGCAAAAAAGATTAATTTTTTAAATCTAAAAAATGTTCAAATTTAAAAAAAAAATATTACATGTAAATGATACAAGAGAATGTTCTTGTCTATTCAAAGCTTATTTTGTGAATTCAACAGTAAAAACCACTTGTTATCACGGTTGACATGAAGGAAAAAATTATTTATGCTTTTTATTCAGGAAGCCCAAAAATGTATAGGTATTTGTTTTATTAAATATCATTTTTTTGGTTATTACCTAAAAGTTAGTGAAATGCATTTATAACAGAGAGCAAATATTAAAATAAAATTTAAAAAGGAATATTAAATGTTTACATGATTTCAAGTTTTGCGATGAAGCATTGGCAATGTTGAATAGTATTTCGTTTATTCCACAACTCTCAGACCATGATTCTTGGTTTGCTAGTAAGAGCCACTGATAAGAAATAAAGAACAAGTCTCTGGTTTTAGTTAAACTTGTATCACTTATCATAAGAAAGCTTGCTTCTCTGAAGCAGCTTTCTTAATGAATAGGTTACAAAGATCAACTTTTTAAAAAGATCAAACCTATCCATGCACTGAAGGGTGGGGAAAAGTTCTTGACCTGAACCACTTTCCAAAATCACACACACACACATATATATATATATATATATATATATATATATATAATGTATTTTTGTGAGAGAGAGTACTGTAAGGTTCTTGGCCTGACCAACATCCATGGTAATTTATTTTTTATATTCCTTTAAGCATTCCTAAAAAATTCTGATTTTTGCCATGTTGAACCACTAGTGCCCATACAATTACCAAATTTAAGGAATGTCAAGTCCGGTCAGTAGCTAGACGGGTGACCATTTTGGGAATACTAGGTCCTGCAAGCTTCAATGTGTAGGTAGTATAATGGATAATGGCTTGTAAAAATACGCTGTATATGAATCCACCTCTTCACTCCCACCTGTGTGATAATTAGTAAGATTTGTATTGCTAAAACTATTATCTGCAAAGTGTTAATAAGCTGTAGAATACAAATTAATGAGATTTTGCATCGAAGGTCAAACGAAGAATATTTCAGCAATTCTTTGTTGCTTTCATTTTTTTTAATTTGTCTCAGAATATTTGATATACCAACATCTGTGTTACATATATTACCATTCTTAGCATCATTGGAATAGTGAAAGATGCCTTCCAAAAGCTAAACAAGGTTTTAAGAAACAGGAAAGTTTAATTGGAAACAAAGAAAAGAGTGCTGAACTGATATATAATATCAGTCCTTCTACATGGCAGAGAATGCTGGACAATCTCCTCACATGTGGAGAAGAGGCTTGAGGCAACAGAAATGTAGTTCTACAGAAGGATGCTGAGAATATGGTGAACCAAACATCTGAGCAACAGCAAAGTTTTAGGGAAAATGGTGATATAAAGGCATATTTTCAATCAGTTGGAATTTTCAAGAAAGAGGGCTTGAAGAATTTGAAATATTGGAGGCAAGAGAGGCAAAGAAAAGCCACATATATCCTTAACAAGCTTGGTTGGCAGGAGAGAGATTAAGAGAGATTCTCTGTAGATTGTAAATTGTTTCAATTTTATTTTATCCACTCAGTAGGAACATTGTATCTTGATGATTCCCAATAAAAAGATCTATTTATTTTGTCTGAAACTGTTTAATTAATCAGATGTTCTAATAATGTATCCATTATAATTTGAATCTAATTTGTTCATTTTACTAAATATTAATTTATATAGTTTTAAAGTTTTTCTTCTCAAACACTACAGAAATGTTAACCTCTATTTTTGCATCCAGTTTACTGCAGTCTAATACAATGTAAATGTGAAAGTTGTCCATATTTTTAAATCCTTCTCTTTATCAAATCAATGGAGAAGTGACAGAATGAATTGTTGAAGAATAAAGTATATATATGTATATTCAGAGAGCAATATTTAAGAAGTTGGGGAGAGCAATGAATTGCCTACATCATGAATTGACAGAACATATAAAAGAAATATTCCATCTCTTAGATGATCATTATCAATTTTAAATAGCATTTATTTCATCTTGACTCTTTTGAATTTGATTTCAAATCAAAGACTTACACTTTAATGATTAGTAAGTATTAGTAAGTAGTATTGATCAGATATGGAGTGATAACTTTAATGATGATAACTCATCATCATTAGAGCTTTTTTTTTTTTTTTTTTTTTTACTTGAAGATATACTGCAAATCAGTGTGATTTCTCATCTTAAGCACCTTTGTAAATATCTGTTCTCCTCAAGCCTTCTTGTCTTGCGCTAACTCTTAAAAGTACTGGAGGTCTTCTAAGCTCTTCAAAGTTTTACAGGGAACAGTGGGATTTTATTGATAGTTCTTCTGATATCACTACTTAATACTATGGTTGTCTGTACTATGTCGACAGATGTTATTTTTCAATTTGGTATTGATGACAAAACTCTTTCCATAATATTTACTGTTTCTAAAGCTATTAACTTATGATGTTTAACTCCAATATTAATGTCAAGTTCCTTCTTTGATTTTGGTTTTGTTTGTGACAACATTCATCTGTGTTATAGATATCAATGTTCCAAGCCAATAATTCCAGCTGCTCTTTTTACACAAGTCCTCTAACATTAAATGTCTCAATGTTAAAATCTTTATATGCAATGGGAGATGTTTACACTGTTTTAAGTTACCAACATTTATCAACTGGAGAAACCATTATTTACACCATTTATATTCAGACTATAGTCCTCATCTTTGTTGTTTTTATCACAACATTTCATTTGTCATGCCCTGCAGTCTCCCCCAAGTGTATATCAATCTGGGTAACCCATGATTGGTTCTGAACAGAACCCTTTATTTAATCTATGGAGGTAGACTGTTCTCGTTCCACTGCTCATGTCTGAGGATATCATCTAGTTCTTATTTTATTTAGTACTGTTTGCACATTATCTTCTCCACCAAATTGATGGTGATGTTAGTAAAGAATTGTGCACGCTGAAAACCATTTGCTGACAACTTTTAATTTTTTAAAGCAATTCTTCTTTTTCCACTGTGTACTGTGTCCCTTCAAAACACAGGTGATCATGATTCTATAATTTCCTGTTCTTTGTAGTTCTTAGTAAGGTTTGTCTTTTTGCTATCGCTCCTAGTCCCAGTTCTACCAGCCATTTATACAAGATCATTAGATAGGTTATTCACTGCTTTCCTCTGTTCCTCTTACCTTCAATATGTCCTGTGTGCATCAAAATTTCCAAGTCCTCTTTCTTCACTAGAAATTTCAACTCCATCTTTCTGATTCTAATTGTAAGTGTCCTTGTTTCCATTTCTCCTAAAACTTTCTTGTTGCTCACATTTCAAGTATTCTCAGCATCCTTCTGTAGAAGCACATTCGCCTCAGATCTTTTATTCATGCAAAGCAAAACACCAATATCAAAATGAGATGTTTGTGTAAATGATAATTTAAGTCTTTAAAATGTCTTCCTTTAGCAGTAAGTCATAGCTTACATTGTTGAGAAACTGACTTGAAATTATCAGCTGTTATGTTTTTGTAATTATGAAGCAATTTTCTTTGTC
Organism: Acanthosepion lycidas; assembly: GCA_963932145.1. Classification (NCBI taxonomy): domain Eukaryota; kingdom Metazoa; phylum Mollusca; class Cephalopoda; order Sepiida; family Sepiidae; genus Acanthosepion; species Acanthosepion lycidas. The sequence continues at coordinate 42,330,172 of OZ010577.1, read as the reverse complement.
GTCTATAAAGTAAGTGTTTTAGTTTTTTGTGGTACAAACTTTGTCCTTAATATGTCTTCCATAGAAAAAAGTAAGTACAAATGATGACTACATTGAATATTTGCTAACTCTTCAACATTCAATTTATCTACCTGGAAATATTTCATTAGCTTTTTAAATGCAGGTGAGTGGAATTTTTCTGTGAGTTTGACAACTGGGCTATAAATGCTGGTAATTTCTACTGAATTCATTGGAATTATACTTGTCTCTCTTAATAAAATTAGGCTTATTCAGATCAAAAGTTTCAACACAGTAGTGGAAGAGTTGTAGAATACACTGTGAGATAACAATAAGCAGAGGAAGGAAACTCTTTCATGGTGGGCTGCTGCTGAAAAAAAGTTTTGTTATCACCAAGTGGTACTAAAAATAAGAACTAGAGATATTCTTGGACAGTGGAATGAGAACAGTCTACACTTATAGATTAAATAAAGGGCTCAGTTTAGAATTCCCTGTAGGTTACCCAGATTGATATACACCTGGGGAAGGCTGGAGATCAGAATAGACATGTAATGGAGTGGGGAAACTGTGCACTTAGACATGTTTGTAAGAAATTTTAAGATGTAGAATTTACTACATCTTGAGTATTTCCTGTTGGTACATAAATATAACTGACACTTACATTTATTATTTACAATATTAACAGTTGGACTATTGCCCTCATCTTTGTTGTTGCTATCAAAATATTTCAGTCTTTGTACTCACTGGCCTTCATCAGGTGTATATCAATCTGGGTAAACTACAGAGAATTCTGAGCTGAACCAGATTGATAAACACTTGATGAAGCCAGCAGGCACAACATATCATTTTTGGTTTAAAAAAATGCTAGTTTAATTAAAAGAAAAAGCAATTTACTAAGAAGTTAATTCATAGAAATTGCTTTAATTGTTAGATCATCAACAGCAAATTTACGTCCAGGTACTCACACCACATCTGATTATCACAAATTGGAATATTTAATAAAAGGGATAGAAATTAAATCGGCTAGACTATATACTCAATCACATATTTAAAAAGTAAATTAAATTTAAATTTCTCAATGTCCTCTCTCATTTGTGCACATGTGTAATCATATCAATGTAAATATCACTTTAGTCTGAAGTCCTAAAGGTTGAAACATGTTACAGGAATTTTTACTGATTTTTCTTTTTTTTTTTTCTTTTTTTCTTTTAAAGTGAGGTTTATACTCAGTGTATGAGTCACAGTTTATGAGGATAGGTGGGGAAGATAATGGTCTCTCCTAGATTTGAACAGGTTAAAATTGTAATGATTAGGGAAACATCCTCTTGGGAGTTGATTCCACAGAGCAGTGTTTCGTGGAAAGAACCTGTTCCATTGGTACCAATAGAATATGAAGGGAATGAGAGTGGTTTGCTACAATCTGAGTGTCATGGCGTGTCCTAGCCATGAATGTTAGAACTGGCGCTATCAAGGAATTTACTTTGTTTTGATAGCAACAAAAAAGATGAAGACAACAGTCCAAATGTAAACAGTATAAATAAAGTGAGTCATATATGAATAATGGTACAAGATTAATTTAAAAACAGAACAAGTTTTATTATTGTTTAGAAAAAATTTTGTGAGATAATTGTGTGAGAGTGAAATAAATTCTATGTAACATGTTTGGTGAAAGTAAATATATGCATGGGGAGAGAGGGAAATACAAAGGTAAGTTTCTGTCTGAAATCTGGGATGAGGAGCTATCATTGATTACACTCAGACTAGTGTCCTCATCTTCGTTGTCATCACAACCTTTCAGCTGTTGTGTCCTCGTGCCTTCATCAGCTGTATACCTGGTTCATTTTAGAATTCTCTGTAGGTTACCCAGATTGATATACACCTGATGAAGGAAAAAGGGCACAATGGCCAAAATATTGTGATAGCACCAACAAAGAGGAAGACAATAGTTTGAATGTGAACAGTGTAAATAATAAATGTAAGTCTCAGTTATATTTATGCGACTCAGTCGCTCAAGTTTTGACTTGAACAACTGTTCGGTTGTACTCTCTTCCTACGGACGGGAGGAACCCGAAGGAGGCTACGCCAAAGGGCGGAGTCTCCTTCGGGGAGGTAGACCAGCCCTGAACTTGTTTATACGGGTTCAATGGGCATATTTTTGGCCGAGCCCATGGGCTCGGAGTGGCCACGTTAAAAAGGCCTTGTGCCACATGACACCCTCGGGGGGGGGGGTGACTGAATATCCTCAGTTATATTTATGCAATGACAGGAAATATTGAAAATGTAGGAAAGCTAAATTTCTAGCATTCAACATGTCTAGATGCACAATCTTTAATTCCCTTCTACACACACACACACATATATTGTCATCCACAGACAGACTGTTTTTCTGCATCACAGCTCATCAGTGTGGCTAGACATCTATTTGCATCTAGCAAGGATCAAAACCCAGCTGAATTGGCATCAGTTGGGGGTTCTACAACTAAGCCGATGATGCACAGCAGGGATGAAGGTGAATTTAAGCGTATTTATTTTTAGATAAACACACAGTGATTGAGAGAACTCAATTCGATTTACCGAAGATATATTTCTATCAATAAGAAAATTACTTGTGTGCAATGACATCCTTTTAAAAGATTGAATGCATGACTTAGTATCCTTTTCACATTGTCATCCAGTTGCCTAACACTGTCCTGATATATAGAAATATATATTTATCTATGCCTCCCCACTTAGATGGGATGTGACACAAGGTGAAGTTTGATGTGCGGAACCCAAGCACATACACTTGGGACGCTAGTTCAAAATTTACTCATTCTCTGCAACCGTGGGGAATGAGCACTTTTCTTGTCTGTTCTACTCAACCAGTCTCTATCCATAGACAGAGCCTCAACTGAGTCACCCTCTGCCTTTGGAGACATGGCAGATTTGTAATATGTTCAATGGAGAACATTTTTATAAAAATCTTAAAACTCTTTACCCATGAATTGCATTCTGTTTTCAGATACTATAGTATCTTGTATACCATATCTCACAAACAGTTCATGCAAGAAATTCATTGTCTCTGAGAATGCTAGATTTTTACACTTATAAATTTCTGGCCATTTTGTGGAACTATCAGTTACCACAAGATAATATGATCCATTGATAGGACCTGCAAAATCTATATGCAGTCTTGATCATGGAATGTCTGTCTTTAGCCAAGGTTTTATCTTTGTAGTAAGTAGTTTTGCTGCTAGAGCACAACCTCTACGTGCTTACACTATTCTTTTAATATCTTGGTCGATTCTGGTCCAATATACAAAACTGCTCATCGTAGATTTCATGCTAGAAATATCAGGATGTCCACAATGAAAATCCTTTAATATTTGTTTGTGTAACATGCTCTTTCACCATACATTACTACACCATATCATATTGAGTATGTGTTTAAGTCTGGATTTTATTCTTTTTCTTCTTTCAATTGTTTTTTTTATTTTCACAATAAAGACATTTTCTGCTTTTTTTTTTTTTTTTTTTATTTCTTCCAGGGTAACTGATAACTCTCGTAGTATGTTGTACAAAATGTTTTTATTTTACTTTTTAGTGCTGCAATAACCATGGCCTTCCGTGGTTCTGTATTTTTAGATATTAATCTAGATAATCCATCCACATGTCCTAATTTTTTTAGATGGTTCGTACTCCATCATAAAACCATAGTTTAATAAGATGATACCCCAGTATTGTAGTCTATTAGCTGTATGAGTAGGTATACCTTTCTTTTGACCGTATATTGTTAATAAAGATCTGCGGTCAGTTTGCTGCATGGAATTTCTTCCATGAATAAATTTATGAAATTTCTTCACGGCAAATATAATTGCTAGAGCTTCTTTTTCTATCTGTCTGTAATTTTTCTCTACTGATAGAAGCATGAGTGAAGGCTTCCATTTCATCACCATCACCATTGTATTTGTGTAAAATCACTGCTCTAACAGTGTACTCACTATCATCTGACGGCACTGTAATTCCTGCTTTTGGGTCATACTGTGCTAATGATAAATCAGATGTGAATTTTTTTTTATTTTATCAAACAAATTTTGACATTTATCATTCCAATTCCACTTTACTCCTTTTTCAAGTAGATCATCAAGTGGAGTCCTTAGCTTATGCATATTATGTACATAAATTTGATAATAATTAGCCAGTCCTAAAAAACCTTGTAACATAGTCACATTTGTTAGTGTAAGCTCATTTTTAATTGCATTTGCCCTTGATGAATCTGGTTGACAACTATTTTTATGAATAATTTGACCAAGATATTTAATTTTCTGCCGAAACAATTTGCATTTTTCTTCACTAAGCTTGAATCTGTATTCTCTTAGTTTTCCCAAAATTGTTTTTACATGCCCAACGTGTTGTTCTTTCGAGACACTTTCAGATATGCCAATGGTGAAGTTGCAATCTGCAAGCATGGTATCCATAGCTTGTTGAAAAATAGCTGGTGCCACCTTTTATACCAAAAGGAAGTCAGTTGAGCTTATGCAATCCCTTAACCATGCTGGTTAAACTTATATAATCTTCTGTGTGTATTTAATTCGAAACATTCATTTTCAATCTGAATTTGTAAATATGCTTCAGAGGGATCTAGCCTTGAAAATATTCTTCTGCCATTCAACTTTAAAAGAAAACTTTCTTATGGGCTTGGTTATGGATAGTTATGTGTTTCTAAACAACTGTTTAGTCCAGTTGAGAAATCCGTTCAAACACCAAATTTATTATTTCTTTTCTTTACGTGCAGCCCATTTCAAATGGTTATGTTTCCTATTACACCAATTCTTTCAAATCTGTCCAACTCTTCCTTAACTTGTTCTAATACTGTGGATGACATGCTCTGTTTTGGCTTAAATACTGGTTTCAAACTGTTTTTTACTTGAAAATCGGCCTTGAATATTGAACACTGACACAGTTCATTTGACAGAATATCTGGAAAACATTTTTTATTTCTTCCTTGAGTTTCGTTATGACTTTTTAAAATGGTTGCTTGTCTGCTTACGCTTTTACAATAAACATTTATTGGCAAATTCCAAAGTTCAAATAGTTCCATCCAGTCTGTCGTAGCATTTTTTAATACATAATCTTTAGTTTTTTCATGCTTATTATGGAATGAGACATTGCAAATTATTTCTCAAAAAAAAAAAAAAAAAAAAAAAAACGAATTCTCAGCAGAAACTGAAATCATAACTTTGGAAGTCCTTGTTTAATAAAGGCTTTCCAATTTCCTTCCATATGGTTTCCCTGATTATTGAAATATCACTAGTAACAGTGTCCAGTAACATTTTCACATCCACATTATTTATTTTTTACATTTACAAATTTTCTTTTCTTTTCTGTGACCATTTTATCTATCACAATGGTGTGTACTAACTTCTTCCTGTGAGCATTTTTTCTGGGTTTGGATTTACAGTGTTACTTTATATATCCTCAGTTTCCATACTTCTAACATTCTGCATTTTTAAATGGACTTAGATGTAATTTACCACATCAGAAACAAGGATTTATTCGTTTTTGTACATTTGTCCTTTGCTTGTATCAGTGCACATTCTTTTTTTTTTTTCTGAATTTCTTCAATATTGTGCTTCAGATTTAGCATTGTCTGACAATAATCTACTATTTCTTGCAGTGTAATATTATATTTTGTTCAATTTTCATTAAAATTTTTGCTCGTATTTCAGCGTCTTTTTTATATGTAAAAACCTTGCATGAAAATTAATTCTTTGAACATATCTGGCATCATTTCATTTATTCTAAACCTTTCACTTTCTTTATTGATAATACCAGCCCATGACAACATCTTCATCCTCATTCTTGGTTAGATTCAAGCCCCTCCAACAAGCATTAAACAGAGAGCTCTTGTCACTAAAGTTTTTGTCAGAATCTGTACCATGTCTTCAAACCTGATTTCACTTGGTTTTCTCAGTAAAATGTAATTGCAGTATATTCCATACTCTATAGAAGCTAATTTCCTAAACAACAATCTTGTTTTTGCCTCATTTTCTCAGCTTCTGTATTCCTGACTGAATATATATTCATATCTGTGAAAATATTAAAAAAAAAAGTCAGTCCCTCGTCAGGATTCTAATATGGTGTTTTGAACAGTATCTGGTGTAGGAGACATTGAATTTTTGTTTCCTTCAGAATTATATCCAACTTCTGTTGCTGTTTTTCTAGTCATACCAACTGTTGATTTTGTTGTTGTTGAATTTCAGCTATAGAAGCCAAAATTTTCTCGATATTTGCAAGAATGTTTTTTTCTCTGACCGACATGGTTGAAATTCTTGTAACTCCAGTTAAAACACATAGGAGTTCCTGAATCCTCATTACTGTCATAAGTTGTAAGAGTTCCAAATTCTCCACAAAATGATTATAAATCTTGAGTTTCAAATCCCTCATCATCATTATTATAATTCCACTATTCTATGGCTCTTGTTATAACACACTCTTACTCATATAACATACTTTGTATAAGGATTCTCTGTACATAATGCTTTGACTACTTGCCGTGATGCCTGTATAAATTAGTCTGAATGACTCCAAATGGCTACTAATCCAACCTTTGACCTGGAGATTTTTATAGTAATGAACTACTTTTTATAGTCACTTGAGGTGTACTATTTACTTTATAACACATTTTATAAAAAGAGCTTACAAGAAATAAATCATATTTCCGACACAGTTGCCTACCCAAATATATACTGTTGTAATTTTGATCTCATCCTCATTGCCAAAATGTTGTAACCTAGGGAAGGTTACGAAATAGAATCCCACAAAGGTTGGTAATGAATGATAATACTTAGGACATGAATAACACATATGAGATTTGCCAGTGGTGCGTAGAAGTAAAAGTCAACTGCTAGAAGTGAGTCAAGTGAATTCCACAATGAATCTCCAACTACAGACCAACATAGAGTATTTACTACTGTATTTATGTGAATGGGGACATACCCATTATTGTCTGTAAGTATGCTACAACTTATACCATATTAAAACATGTCCAAATTTTATGTTTTACCTAATAACAGACAATATTTATAAACATGCCAAAAAGATTTTGTAATATACACAATTTAAATCAAAGTGTCTGTTGGTTAGAAAGGAGCATCACCATGTGAAATATTTGACCAATCAGAGAAAATTAAATCCTATTTGTCTCTAGTCTACTTACTAGAATTTTTTTTTATAAAAACCCACCAATTTTGACTTTTAGCAGGAAAGATGCAAGTGCTTCCAAGCTGTTTAAACACAAGTGAAGACATGACTACATAGCCCCCACCACCACCAGTGCATTCTGAAATAAATGTGTCGGCAACTTCAAACAAATCATCTTCAACAACAACTTGGATGGTCTGTGAACCAACTACCCAAAGACTTTTACTTAACTAAAGACTATTTTTACTCTTTTTGAATTCATGTACATCTGTTTATCTGTATTTTTGTCATAACATATCTTAGTCAAGAGTATGAATAATTTTTGCCTTTCCCTCGTACAAATGATTTATTTAACAGGTATACCCGCATTTTCTTATTTTTTTATCTTATTATTGCTTGGAATTCAAATGTTTTGATTTTTAATATAAAAAATCATGGATGACTAAATTTCATACACGTTCACTCAAAAGGGAATATTTTTATATTCAAATGATACTGAAACGGGTGTGTAAGTTGTTCACATGGTATCAGAATAAGCTGGAATTTGGTGAGAAGATTTACTTGACTTGTATGGCAATTGAAGGCGGTCTCTTGACAGCAAAATTTTCTGCTTATTTATGGTCAACTCAAGGCATTAGATTTTTACTTTTAAACAAGAGAGGTTAGTTAAAATCCTTTCTTAATTTGTTTTATTTTTCAGATGGAAACTGTGTTAAGCCACTTCTGCAAATATATGTTCTTTGTTGATTTTTGTTTTATCCATGGAAGTGTGGAAGGTTGAATGTGTGAAAATTTTGTCTTGTAAAAATATTCAACTTATCCACAAAGAAAAAGGGAAAGAAGAGGATAGATAAAATATAAATACCAAATGTTTATATTAAAAAGATTTGTTGAAGTTTCTTCTTATGAAGACCATTTTCATAAAACAGCTAATCGAGTAGCCATAGTAAGATTTCTTAATGACGTCTCTTACTACTTTAACTGGGACTATTATGCCAACTGTTACTCAGACTCACACTGATTCATATGTTGTCATTTTATTTATACCTGGCTGGCATGTAGACATAATAATAACCACATGGATATATGTGAATATATAACAGAAAAATGCCTGGCTCTATTTAAATGTTCCTTAAAGAGTATAAAATTTTCAACAACCTAATAAATATTCCTGCTCAAAGGATGGTGACATTTTGCAGATGGATTATTTGATATTTGTTTTAAATGCTGTATATTGTTTAGGTTTCTCTGTAGATTGTAAATTGTTTCAATTTTATTTTATCTGCTCAGTAGGAACATTGTATCTTGATGATTCCCAATAAAAAGATCTTTTTATTTTGTCTGAAACTGTTTAATTAATCAGATGTTCTAATAATGTATCCATTATAATTTGAATCTGTCTAATTTGTTCATTTTACTAAATCTTAATTTATATAGTTTTAAAGTTTTTCTTCACAAATACTACAGAAAATGTTAGCTTCTATTTTTGCACCCAGTTTACTGCAGTCTAATATCTAATATTACAATGTAAATGTGAAAGTTGTCCATATTTTTAAATCAAAATTCCTTCTCTTTATCAAATCAGTAGAGAATTGGCAGAATGGATTTTTGAAGTATAAAGTATATATATGTATATTCAGAGAGCAATATCTAAGAATTCATAAATCATTCAGTTTATTTCCTATCAATTTTCATTTAATATTTCTCTGTTACTCTATTCAAACACACATACATACACACATATTTCATACCCTATATTTCACCAATGACAGTAATGTGTTGTGTTGCAGAACTGAAAGAATTATTGTTTTACAACTCCTGGTATCATTTGTTCTGCAAACAATATTTTGAAGACTCTATGCCAGTCTGGGTAAAAAAGAAGAAAAAGACATTGTATTTAAACAAAGAACAATTAATAAATGTATTAACAAAACATATTTACAGAAAAGTAAGGAAAGATATAAACTTAATTTCTGGAGTTATGGATAGTTCAACACCATCTTCAGCTGATGTCTCTGAAGTACTTACAAGCTGCATGTTTCTCCAAGAGAAAGAATAGAATATATTTTGTTGTTCCAAAATCAAATGGTAAAGAGAGTGAGATTTTCAAAAATTCTGCTGCCTGTAATTTTAGTTATGGAGATGTAAGCCAAAAACTGTGAACTCTTGTCTCTTCTTCCTCTTATGGACAAAACTTTTGTCTCTCATATTGTTTGTTTTGTTTTTTTTTTTTTTTATTCCTTCATACCCTGTATTTACGAACAAGACTTCAATTTATTTTTCTGTAATACATTCTTTCTCTGACGATATTCCTATATTTTTTTGGTTTATCAAGATTTTCTCTTTTCCTTTTCTTCTTTATTCTTTGTGTCTCCATTGTTTCTTTTTTATTTTATTCTTCCATTTTCTTCTTCATTCTGCCATTTTATTTCTAAACTTTTAATTTCTATGCCTTTTATTGCTCTTTATCATGACTTTTTTCTTTCAGTAAAATTTTCTCTTTTCTTTTTCACCTACAGTTTTTCCTTTTTTCTATCTTTCTCTTCCTCTTAAAGAGTGTCTTAAATCTTAATCAATCTCTCATATTCTGTCAACTATTTCACTCCATTCTTTCTCATTCTATTCTTATATTTTTTCACTTGGCTTCTTCTCAACTCTTTCAATTTAATTTGTTTTTACATCGTTATTCTTTTATCTGTAGCTTTTCATATTTCACTTTCTTTTATCCTTCTACTCCATTGTCTTCCTTTCCTTCCCATTCACAATGACTACTTTCCTCCTCCTCTATTTGTTCTATTACTTTTCCTTTTCTCCCTATTCTCCTTACTATTAATACTATTTTCCTTCTTCCTTCCTTATTCTCATTACTACTACTTTCCCCTCTTCCATCCTTATTCTCATTACTACTACTTCCCCTCTTTCTTCTTTATTCTCATTACTACTACTTCCCCTCTTTCTTCTTTATTCTCATTACTACTACTTCCCCTCTTCCTTCCTTATTCTCATTACTACTACTTCCCCTCTTCTCCCCTATTCTCCTTAATACTACTTTCTCTCCTCTCCCTCCTCGCTTATTTTTCTTACTACTACTTCCCCTCACTACTAATTTCTCTCCTCATCCTCCCCATATTTTCCTTACTACTACTACTACTACTTTTCCTCCTTTCCTATTCTCCTTACTACTACTTCCCTCCTCCCTTATTGTACATCCTACTCCTTCCTTCCTCTTACTACTCCTTCTATTTTCTTTACTACTCCTACTACTTTCTCTCCTCTTCCTCTTACTACTACTTTCCCTTCTCTTCCCTATTCTCCTTACTACAATTTTCACTCCGTTTCCCTGATTCTCCTTACTGCTACTTTCTCTCTTCCAAACTCCTCCCCTATTCTCCTTACTTCTGTCTTTGTTGTTTTACATAAATGTTTGGAAAATTTCTTCTTTTTCTTCTATCATTGTGCCAGAAAAATTGTTCATTCTACTCTTTTGTCTTTCTCTTCCCCTTCTTTAATGATAGATGGATTTGTAACTTCCTTTTTCTGATTTAACAGAAAATTGTTTTTCTCTCCTCACTTTCTGCAAAATTCTTTGCATTCTCCAAGACACGCATGTAATGCATTTACTACTTAGTTTAGCTCTGGATGGGTCCAATAAAATGGATTTGGTTTAGGGCACAGAGACTTGCTATTTCCTCTTCTTTCTCATTATCATTATTTTTGCTGTCATGGGGACAAAAAGCTTAATTTGTTCCACTGGATTCATTATTATTCACATTGTTGAATTGGTTTGATGAGCAAATGTGTGAAGCCTTAAAAACAGATCTTGCTTTAATGATGATGGCTATGAAGAATAATTACAGTAACAGCTGTGAAAACCATTGGTTGACTCTCTTTGATTTTTAAAAGCAATAAAGAAATGAAAAAAAATGAGGAGAGGTCAAGGAGAATGCAAAACAAAGAAATACAAAATAAAAAGAAATTACAATATAAAAAGCAGAATAATATGACAAAAATAAGTATACTGTCACTTCCTATTTCTATACATTTATCATATATTGATATGTATATGGGTCATATTGTTCTGAACATATCATTATGGCAATAGAAGAGTAAGCAAGGAATGAATTTATTAGGAATATATTCAGTTTGTTTTCAGGTTTTAATACAAACATGAGACAGAGTTAGAGCTTTATGTTTAAGATGTAAAAAAAAAAAATGGGGGAAACAAAAGAATTTGCTTACTGATTCTATCACTTAATATCTGTAAAAGGCATAAACTCAAATTTCCTTGTATTACTAATAATTCTGATTTAATTTCATGAGTGGGTAACCTTTTGTACCAAACAGAAGTGCCATCTGGAATATTTTTCAACTTGTAAAAAGAATCTATCTTGCATATTTATAAGTCTACAATTCGTCCATACTTTTAATATTACTGCCACATACAGAAATCAAATGTAAGAAAAATTAACTTTTAGTTATTTACTAAGCTTATCTTGGTTTGGCACAAGGCTGTAAGTGGAGGTCACCGAGTGATGATTGAATTCATTTAGGGAAGATAATTTGGGTTGGCCCTTGTCATTTATTGGAAAGGACAGTTCTTTATTTAACTCTTTTTGTTCTTGTCTTTTGTTGAATTTGGAAGGTAAAAAACAAATATCATTTTCAATTCGATTGTGTATCTAGAGAAATTAAATAAAAAAAAAAATGATTCTATATACTTTTTTCTTTGTCCTTTTTATAACATGACAAACTTGGCAAGCCAAAAAAAGTCTTGTCCAAGAACTTAAAATAGTCTGTTTTTATTCTGATACCATCAACTTGCAAGGCAACTATCTTCAATACAAGGTCCCAAATATTACTCTATTTCCAAATTATCTTCTTCTAAGACATTTTAGTTGATTATGAAAGATCCAACCTCTAGCCCAGTCAACAAGTTCATCCAATTTAGCTCTACATTCATCACTAGATGTTATTGTTGAGGAATCAGTTTTCATGTACTTCTTCATCCACCTTAGACATTTTGTTTTCTAATGTTTACTATAATGTAGTAGCTTGGTCATTATTTTACATATTAATAAAAGCTCATTGTTGATTCCTTTTCTTCTTTTGTTCTTGCTTCTTAATAATATTTCTTTTTTCTTACACTTTGACTCAGTAATCTTGTGTGTCTTAGTGGCTTTACTAATGATTATAAAAAAAAAAAGAAAAAAGAAGAGTTTTAATTCTTGGACAAAATAACTGTGCTACAGAAGAAATTATGTGGAAAATAAGTGTGCCATATAAAATAATCACAGTGCCAGAGGAAAAGTGAAGGAAATAATGTAATCATACTGATGCTTGTATTTAGTACACAAAAAAAGTTATATAAACATTGCTTCACTTTGGATTAAAACCTGATCCATAAGGAGTTGTCATAAATTAGTCCTTTTGAAATTGCATATAGCATAGGCTGCACTAGATGTATTTTCACTTAACAACACTAATTGCTCCAAAACTTAAAACATTAACCTTGTGTTCAAAAAAATAAATAAAAATTAATTATAGTGTCAAAAATATAATATTTCTGTTAATAAACTTGGTCAATATAGGGAGATGACTCATAATTCCCTTTAGCTATAAAAAGGCAGGATTTAGAAAGAAAGAGATGTCACCCATCTTGGATTTAAGATAGAATGTATCTTCACAATATACATTTTTTTTTAGAGACATTGTTTGTAATTTTCATAGAAGATAATCATGATTCTTCCTACACAATGGAAATAGCTTGCATTCTGAAGAGTTGTCATCTTTGTATATCAAATTTAACCTTGCTATATGTTTTCTCTTCTTTCCTTTAATCTGTTTTTCTAAATACATTTTCTTTTGTTGGACAGTGGATACATGGCAGCTAAAATGGCAGTTATCTCCGGGATTGACCAATATGAGTGTTGAGGATATATTTTTGAACATGGCTGCTCTCCATCCAAATATCCGATGTTTGGCTGTCATCACAGCAACCAAAATAGGCATCCAGTGTAAATATTCTGCTTCTCAACCAAATGATTCACTGAAAATGATTGCAAAAAAAAATAAAAATGGTCTTCCTAATCTGCTGGATACAATCATTTCTGCTGTGCAATGCATGCTGGGAGATACTCATGAGAATGTCAAGATGGCTGCTGCTTTGGGCATGTTCTGCTTAGAACAAGAAAATGACAAGGTAAGACTCCATAGGTTTTATATTTGAATATAGATTACAGCAGGTGTTGCAGCAAGAGAATGATGTCTCTACTCCATACTCAAGAGTAAACTCTGGAAGTCAAACTAGAGAAAAGAATTTGAATTGTAAACATTGCAATATCTGTCTATATTTATGAGATGACGTATTATGTACATTATTTACATTATTTGGACTATTGTCCTCATCTTTGTCGCAATATTTCTTATGTTTCGGCCTTTGTATGTTCCAGCCTTCTTCAGGTGGTTGGAATGTTGAACTGAACCCTTTATTTTGCTCACTGAGGTAGACTGTTCTAGTTTCATGTGCCATATTTAATGGATGTCAGTTATTATTTATCTCCTGTTAATTTTTTCCTCTTAAATTTCTCCACTGCCTTAACCAGGTATTGAACTCACACTCTTTGGGTCCTGTCACTGGATCTAACCAACACCTTTATCCACTGTGCCATGTGTCCTTGGGGACACATAGCACAGAACAGTCTACCCCAGTGAGTGAAATAAAGGGTTTAGTTTGACATTCCATCCACCTGAAGAAGGCCAGCGCATACAACGGCCGAAACATTGTAACAAATATGGCGACAAAGATGAGGGCAACAGTCCGAATAATGTAAATAATGTAAACATTGCAGTCTAGAACTTAGTATGATACAAATACTGATATGAAAAAAACAAAGATTTATCTACATTAGTTTATTATCATTTATATACTGTGTACCTTTAGGAATTGGATGATCATGGCTCTCCACAACTTCATATGTGCAGGTGTTGTAATGGATAGTAAATCAGAATAAGAAATTAGAGAACAGTTCAAAGGCCTGTTGGCTTCAGTATATTCACTTATGCACAAATACCCTTGGACAGTGCCAAATTTACATATGAGCTAGTATGGGCTGCAGCCCAGAGACCCCATGTGCACTCTAGTTTTGGGTCCTTGATAAAACTGAAAAAAAAAATATATATATAAAAACAGAAGATATTTATTTTGAGACTTAATGGAGCTCTTTTGAATTAATTTGAAAAAATTTAGAGTATTTGGGCCCCTCTAGATGGATTGGGTCTTTTAAATTTGACGGTGACCCTTGAAGGGCACCAATTTAGATTTTTATGCATTTTTTTTTTTTTTGTACATTTAGATTTTTAATATAGCTTTTTTAGTTTTGCATAATTTTGTCTACTTTGCATAATTTTTTTCATAATTTTATGCTTCATTGAACACAGACATGTAATAAGGGCAAAATTGATCAATATAGTGCAAATTAGTCCTCTTTTGATAGACACAGGTTAGTCTTGCAGGGATATGGTATTTAAAAAAAAAATTAAATGGAAGAGGTGTACTGAGAATGATCCTAGAATTATTGAAAGACTGAAATCAAGAAAAATAGAAACATTTGTTAATAATCATAGTTACTGATATCAGAAAATCTATTAGAACACTAAAAGATTTTATTTTATTTTTGCTTAAAGTAAAACCGTTCAGGAACTTTTGATATGATTACAAAAAGAAAAAAATTCTTATAATTATGGTCATCAATAATAATAGTGTTATCATCACATATCTAACATGTTTGTTCTGTGAAGAGTATAACAGGATTTTCTTGAGATATTTTGCACTTTATTGTTCATGCTTTTTATAAATAAAAAAAAAACATTTTAAGCAAAACTGCATCGATTCAGTGGAATCAGAAAAACCGTTTCAAAAAAACATACTTAAATGTAATATGGAAATGGATTTCTACAAAAAAATATTCCAAATAGTTTTCGCATCTAAGTCATTTTGTTATATCAGAATAGTCAGAATTATGTAATGGATGATGTTTTTGAGGACCTTTCAGAAATATGAATGCCAATAATTAAAAAGTAAATATTATCTTAATAAAATTAACAGGAATTCTCATTATTTGCAGTTTTATCTTAAAAAAAAATAATGAAAAAGTTTTTTTAAATGTTTTATACTTACAGGTTCCTTTTTGTTTTTATATTTTAATAAAAAACATTTATTAAAGGTTTTACATTTTAAATATTTTTCTCCAGCATCATTTTTATTATTCATTTAACTTCTTTTTTTTTAATATTTAAAGGTAAATAGAGAAGATATTCACAAATTCAAAACAATAATATTTTTTTCTTTTGCTGTATAAACTCTGATACAATTTTGATCAAACAATACTTCAGACTAATGAAATATATATGCATTTTGCTTTTGACATTGAACCAATCAAGTTGTCTTTCTAATGGTTCAAAATAAAAATTTATCAGCTACATAATAAAAAATAATCTGAACCAATCTTTTGGTCTTTTTAATGGTTCAAAATAAAAATTTATCAGCTACATAATAAAAAATAATCTGAACCAATCTTTTGGTCTTTCTAATGGTTCAAAATAAAAATTTATCAGCTACATAATAAAAAAATAATCTGAACCAATCTTTTGGTCTTCCTAATGGTTCAAAATAAAAATTTAACAGCTACATAATAATAAATAATCTGAAACAATCTTTTGGTCTTTCTAATGGTTCAAAATAAATATTTTGAGGTATATAGTAAAATAATCTGTTGGATATACAAATTCAGAGAAAATATGTTGTAAGGTATATAATAAAAAGTTTGAACCAATCTGATAGTTACTCTATTGGTTCAAAATAAAATCTGTAAACTATCTAATATAAAAAATATGGACTCATCTGTTGGTTTCTTAATTGGTTCAAAATAAAATTTGTAATTTACATAATAAAAAAATCTGAACCAATGTGTTGGTTTTTTTTTCTAATAATATTTGTAAGGTTTATAATAAAAATAACTGTCAGCAGATGATGCAAATTGTTATTTATCCTTAATTCCATGTGTTATTCAAATCATAATTTTTAACATTGTTGTTTTAACCTCTATATTTTGTGTTCTCTTTGGAAGTCTCTTCATTATATATCACCCTCATTAATCTATATAGAGATTTGAATAGAATCATTGATATTTTTCACTCTTTTTTTTCTGGCATTTATAATCACTTAAAAAAGACTATGGCCAAAAATCTTGGGCAGCGCATGATGGTTGGAATGTGTTGATGTTTCTGTTTCAGAATTTAAATCTTAAAATTGAATAATTGTTTGGAGTAACTATTAAAATTTGTCTAAACTAACCAAATACTCAATCTATGAACAGAGAAAAGTAATTGTTATAGAAATTCACTGAGCTCTCTAAAGTTTCTGTATAAACATTTTCAGCAGGTCATCTATTTTTCAAAGTTCTTTCCATCATTATGCAAAGTCCACTTGAATTTCTTACTCTGGACATAGCTGCATAGAGCTGATCATGAGAGAAACATTTAAATAATTTTAGTGCTTGTATTAATATATAATTATTAATAACATTAAGAAAAATAATAAAGTATTAATAATTCAGCAAATATTTTTTATTTGTCTAAATAACTCAGATAAATCTGATTATTTTGTATTAGATAATTCCATAAAATAGCTACTTTCCACAAATTTGTAGTAATGTGAAATAGTAGACGGCAAAAATACTTATTATGAATGCTGTAGGTTTTCTAACTTATGACTGAATTTTGATAAGGCTGATAAAAATTCTTTCTATACAAGCAATGAATTTGAAAATAAAACTTGAAACATTGATTATGTATGGTAACTTTTAAACTTTGAATTAAATAAATAACAAGGAAATATTTATTAAAATATGCTTTTAAGAATTATCATGCAAATATTCTATTAATGTTATAGATACTATTTGTTAGTAATATATACAAAAAGCTTGTGGGGCACCTCGAGGCAGTAATGGTTAGCAAGCTTGTCTTGCTAGAACAGTTACCACTGAGTAGTGAGTTCGATTCTCACTGGGTGCTCTCTACTTTCGGACTTGTGCCACACCTGAGCTATGCTTGGAAAATCACTACACAAAAAGCTTGTAAGCATTCATTATATGTTAACAATGCAGGCTGTATTGTACAACTGATGCAAGGTGCGAACACATGGACAAAACTTAACCTTATGCTATTTTATGAAAGATGATTACATTATACTTTCTTTTGGATAGCTGCAATAGTAATTCTCTCAAAGTTATAAAGCAAAACAAGTGATTGGGTAGAAATAGTTGTAGATTCATTCCTGTTTTCCCATTGGGATAACCTTTGTTGATGTTGTCATTGCCAGGATGAGTATAATGCTTTCAGGTCGTGGAACTTTTAAACATCACTGATGAGGTGAATTTGTGTAACCACTCTGCCAAAGGTTGATGAAAAGGGTCAGTATTTGGTCACTTTAAGTGCTTAGTTGAACTTACTATTTCAATCCCTGGGGTTGGTAAGCTTCCTACTTTCTAAGATCAGTTTGCTTCTTAACTTGAGGTTAAATGAATGTTGTATCCCGAAAACTGTCTTTTGTAAGAGAATTTGTTCCTCGGAGAGGAGAAAGCTCTTGTGCAAATCAATATGCTCTATAACTGTTGTGCATACAACTGCACATGTAAGAACATCTATAAATCATGTCTGAATTTGAATAGGCTAAATGTCAAATTCAGACTTTAAAACATTTACATGGTAGATAGCATAATTGTGACCCAGCCTAAAATGTGTATATTTGTTGTGTTGCAAGAATTTATGAAGCTGATTTTTCATTTTTAAAGGGGGAAAATGAAAGTAATTGAAGGAATTTGTAGATTTAAAAGAATACACAAAATAGGTGCATTGGGATAGTGAAAGATGCTTTCCAAAAACAAAGCAAAGAATTATGAAATGGGGGAAAGTTTTGTTAGAAACAAAGAAGAGAGTACTGAACTGTTATGTAATATCTGGCCACCTATATATCAGTGAATTCTAAACAATCTCATCGCAGATGGAGAAAAGATTTGAAACAATAAAAATGATGCTAAGAATACTATGGACCAAACATGTGAGCAACAACAAGTATTAAGAAAGAAGAAAGTTTTGTTACAAAAAAGAGTGTTGAACTGTTATGTAATATCAGTCCTCCTATATATCAGTGAATTCAGAAAAATCTCATTGCAGATGGATAAGAAAATTGAAGCAAGAGAAATGCGGTTCTACAGAAGGACGCTGAGAATACTATGGATTGAATATGTGATTAATAAACAAAATTTTAGAGAAAATGGAAGCAAAAAGACATTTTATACTTAACATCAGAAAGAGTTGAACTTTCTAAGGCACATAATGATGAAAGAGGGACAGAGGAAAACATTCCATAACCCCTACTGAATAAGCTTTAGAAAAGGGGTGGCAGGACAGAGTTTAGAAGAGAGCCAAAAGACAAAATTTATGAAGAGCTACAAACAATAGGAAACTGTGGAGAAACATGTTCACCAACATATGTACATGAAGTTGCTTTGATATGACATAAAGTTAGTGTAATTGTTATTAGCAATAAGCAAAGAAGAATCATTATGCCAATTTGAAATCTTAAATAACTATACTATATTTCCTTCATATATTTATTTTATTTACTAGTAAAAAAAATTGCAATAGCTGGAACTAGTTTTTAGTTCTTCATTTGTAACAATTTGCTAGACACTAATTTCATCAATCCACAAATTATGTAGTTGAGTGTCAGAAAACAAAGGTGAATTTTTATAGTTACCAAAAAATGCCATATACTTTTTCTTGTCTTTTTTTAATTTTCATACTAATGTTCACTGAACAGAAAGCCTATCACTATCCCTCCAACCTATCCATTTCCACAAGGTTGTTAGTTTACTTGAAGCTTTCCTCTGTCTTTTTTTACCTTCAATATGTCCTGTGAGTGTTAAATTCTTCATGCCCTCTTTCCTCATTCTATGTTCAGGATATTCAAACTACCGCTTTCTGAATCTAAAAAAAAATGTTCCTTTTGTTTTTACTGTCCTTAAAACTTCCTTGTTACCCACAATTTCAGTCTTTGGTATTCTCATCATCCTTCTGCTACCTCAAGTCTCTTCTTCATCTGTGAGGAGATAGTCAAGTATTCACTGCCATAATGGGAGGTCCAATGTTACAATGTTAATGCAGGACTCTTTACTTTGTTTTTAACAAAATTTTCTTGTTTCTTAATACTTTTTCTGATCTTTTGGAAAACACTTCTGATTTCAGTGTTCTATTTTTGTCCTCTGCTAAAACACTTTTCAGATGTTTAAATTTTTGTACTTGCTTGATTTAGCTGTCTCCAATTTGTAGTTTGTATGTTGGGCTGCCCCTTTTGCTGACAACTATGCATTATGTCTTTGTACAATTGATGTTTAGTTCTTTATTCTTGCTTTCCTTTACTAACTTCTGTAGGAAATCTTACAGTTTCCTTTTTGTTTTTTGCTATCAATAGCACTTAATTTAATTTTTATTAATGCAAAACCTCTGAATTTCGGATGCACTACCAGTTTTTAGTACCTCTTTTAATCCAGAGAATATTACAAGGAATTTCACACACACTCTCTTGCCAGACTAATTCAATGTGTAGCCACTGTATTTAATAATATTTTAATCTACAATGATTCTGTAGAGATCTAAGTGATACATAAATAGTGGGTCATGTGCCTATTTTTGAATTTTTATTATGTAACTTCTGTTAGTTTGCCAAAATGGTTAATATGACATGGTTGTGGAACCAAGTGTTCTAGGAAATAGTTGGTGTACATATGGTGTATTTTATAAATACCATTTCCTTTATGTTGAAGTAAAAGTTATTGATTTAAAATTTTTCGTCTTTAAATTTACAATAATAGAAATGTTTGTATAATCCTGTTAACTTCCTGGTAATTACAGAAGCGTAGTTAACAAGATGAACATTCTTGCTTCTTGTTGGACAAAAGCATAGGCTGTTATAAAGAGCAACCAGTTTATTGTTTGCAGCCGTAGGAACAGTCATGTATTTTGATCTCACGGAAACATGTTCCATTAAATGTGATGAACCAGGATGTTTTTAACATTTAATTAAACCTGGAAATATTCCACTTACTTTGTTCCTCGTGAGGATAGCAGTTGGGTCCGTGAAAGTACTCAAACATTTACAAATCTCTATCATCAGTACAATGACCTTTTAAAGACTTTCTGGAAATTAAAAATAAACAATTATCATAAAAGATGCTGTTTGATGCTGCTGAAATTCTTTTGCAATAAAGAGGAAAATGCAAAATAAAAAAATAAATTTGATGCCATCTTTTCTCATAAATACTTAAAAAATTAAATGTTCATATTTAATTAATAAAAATTTGAAGATGTTAACATTTTCTAGGATGAATTAAACTTCTTAATAAAAAGTTCACTAAATTATGAAAAATGCAATCTAAAAAAAATATTGGTTACATCTGGAAACCACCAACACCAGTTCAGTTGAGAGTATTACATCCATTATTGTTGTAACATACAGTGCTGTTCGATAAGTGACTCGCCTGATTTTTTTTTTTACTAAAAATATTTTTGTCTATTGTTTTTGGGGTTAAAATAATTTTTAATCTTACTAACATAAAGACCCCTTCCTGACCACCTAGGAAAAAAGTTTATTCACCCTAAGGTATTCTATTGATAATTATAAATTTGGATATAAATGAAATTCAGGAAAAAACTCTGTGCAAAAAAAGTGATTCAGATATCGCATTCTAATGATTAAACTGGTAAATTTAAAGAGCTTTTGACAAAATATTGAAAACTATTTTACAATACACTCAGAACAATATTCTAGAGAATTCTAGAACAGCTTAAATTAAATCTAGAGTATTCCAGAATATTCCAGAAAGCCTCATACAGGATAAAAACAGCTTGAAATAGCCACTCAGAACCACTTAAGGCATCTATTTACCCTCTCAAAAGCAGGCAAGTCTACGAGAGAAATTGCAGAAATTACTATAACCTCACAATCAACTGTCTCTCAAGTGCTTAAGGTACATAATGATGCCACTCCTGCTCAAAGGAAGGAAACAAGGGGACAAAAGTAAAAGATTGATGATAGAATTGGCAGGGTAATCAAGAGAGAAGTTGCAAAGAATAGGACTATAACTAGCCAAGAAATTGCAGCCAGTCTAAGCAAAGAGCAAGGTGTTAGTCTTGCCTCTTCAACAGTCCATCGGTAGCTGTTAGAACAAGGCTACAAATCTTGTACATGAAGGTTTCAGCCACTAATAAGCAAAGCCAACAAAGCCAAGAGACCTGAATGGGCTCACTATTACAAAGATTTCACTGTAGAA
Source organism: Acanthosepion lycidas (assembly GCA_963932145.1). Taxonomy (NCBI): domain Eukaryota; kingdom Metazoa; phylum Mollusca; class Cephalopoda; order Sepiida; family Sepiidae; genus Acanthosepion; species Acanthosepion lycidas. Next base: position 42,308,603 of record OZ010577.1, on the reverse strand, counting down.
GACTGGAAGAATGTTCTCTTCTCTGATGAAATGGAAGTTGAGCTAAATTCAAAGGATAAGGTGAGTCACTTGTATTGAACAGCACTGTATGTTCAGTGACATGCAGAGGTTTAGTGATGCCCTGGGGCAAATCCTTGAGTGTATGTCCCAAAGACTCAAGTAAGTGGGGGCCTATAGGGCCTAGTATTAGGAAATGTGAGAAAAGAAAACATTTTAAATATATAAAAACAGATGAAGCATGAAATAATGACTTTATTCAAAGTAAATATAAACTAAATTTTTATTTCATTCTTTGATTGGAGGCTCTCCTGATATAGATGTCTTGGTCCATCGCACCTTTTGTCCCTCCCACTTCTGTCCCTATGCATATGTTCAAATGTTAAGTTGCTTAATGTGAATCATTTTCTGCCTTGCTAATTGTTATATAGGAATAAAGTCACTGCTGAGACTTGAGTTTGAACATAGATCGCCAATGAGCAAACACAGTCAGTTATGTGCCATGCATAATACATGCTGAGGCAATCATGTATCTTTTGATACATGACTGACGAGACAAATTTTTTCCCGCATTAGGTTGCCATTTCTTTCTGTGGTAAGCCAGCTGCCAACCAAGGCTATAAAATCCATTCTGTTTTGCTATTTATCCATAGCTGAGGGGAGAAGAGGATTCATACCTTTCCCAAGAGTATTAGCATGCGTGTGAATATAATGGATTTGACTGGAATTTGAACTTGGCTCTCTGACTCCTCAATCTGAGCCGCTATCCATTATTCCACCATAGGCGATCTCATTATTGAATTAAGTAGATCACATGACCATAGAGGAAATATGTAAATTGAAAATAGTGTGATGTCTAAATGATCAGTATTTCTATTCTATCCTCTATTACTATTTGGATCACTCTTTCTACTCTATACTGATTACTATACGGATTACTATTCAGTGGTTACTTTTTAAGCAAGTATTATCAAGCAAGTACTATTAATATGAGTGTTATTTGAAGGCATCTGATACAAGTATTGTTCAATTGCGTTACTATAGTTGTATCTGCGATTACAAAGTCTCTACTACAACGCGCATTACAAAAGTGTCAATGTGTGTTTGCTGACATCACAAACTAATGTAGTTTTTATTCATGTGAAATAAAATTATTTTTATGATGACACTTGTTCATCAATGAAATTTTGTCATAGTAAAAATGTTACAAATTGTACTGGCTGTTCAGTTAATGAAAGCCATGTTTCCTTATAAGGAAACAGCTAATATTATCATTATTATTAGACAGCAATTTGGCACAAGGCCAGAAAAAGTGGATAGGGAGATGGCTGGTCATGCAGAATCAGAGAAAAACTTCTTATGCAACCCATACATGCAGTATTACTTTTCATGCATTCTATACACACAGTATTACTTCTCACACAAGCCATATAAATAGTATTACTTTTCATGCAATCCAAACACACACTATTACTTCATGTACAACCCATACACACAGTAGTACTTCCACTTGTCTGTCAACTTCCACTAATTCTATATGCACTATAAAGACTGGCATGCAAAGAGGTAATCTGATTTTAGACAAATGGCCGAGAAGTAACACCTTGAACTGAGGCAGAAGTATTGATCCGAATGTAAATAACTCCATCATATTTCCTCATTTTGAAAAGTATTTGCAGAGGTGATGAATAAAAAAATTAAATGGAAAATCTTGTTTGCATGAAAGAGTCACAAGATACAATTTTATATATTCAACTTGTAAACCTTAGTGATATGTATTTCCCATCTTTGCAAAGAGATGCTAGGTTTCAACATGATTGAAGATTATTTGAATATATAATTACCCATTCAAAGACCTTATAATTTAAACTTGTTCTTGCCCATCAATTAAAAAGAAGAAAATTCTCCACCTTCTCATAATTCACTTTTCAATTGTTTCCTGATTATTCATTCAACATTTCAGATTCCATTAGCCTAATTTCAGTTTAAAATTATGTTCTTGCTTCACTGTTCTTCACACTTTAGACAATCCCTTTTCCTTTTTCTTTCCTTATAAGGTTAGTGACTTCTTTTTGAAAACTCTTAATTATAATGTTAATGCATATAAATGAAAATGAATAATGTCTAATACAATAGGAGGTGCTGAGAGATTTCTAAGCCTGGACTACTTCCTCAAATCAGTATTGCAATGATCAAATACTGAAGTGGGTCAGACTGAGAACTTATCAGCACCTCTGTCTGAATTTTATCATTTAGCTTTTGTTTCTTCTGTTTTTATTTTTAGTTCTTCAATTCATGATCATCATCTATGTGCCTTGTCCCTTCAGGAGATTGGTGATCATGGCCCTCCACAATTTACTGTCCTTTGTAGCTCTTAATAAAATTTGTCTTATATCAAATCTTTCTCTGCCATCTATTTACTCAAACTTGTTACTTGTTAATTCCAAGCCATTATCCATTACACCAGCCACACATCCAAGTTTACAGCATCTGGTATTCCCAAGTGGTGACTCATCACGGTACTTACCAGTCTTGATATTGCTTAACTTTGGTGATCATATGAGAACTGGTGTTTCAATATGAGATAGACATAAGCCCTGTTTTGTCAGAAAAACAGAATAAAATGATGTATCAGAGATACTGTGTTTTTAGTGAGAAAAAGAAAGCATACATATTATGTCTGCTTTCTTTTTAAAGAAACAAAAGGAATATAGAGAAGGTGATAACACTCTCATGCATTTAATGTCCCCTTCAAGGAAATGGAAAACCTTGTTAATCTAATTTTTTTTCATTTGTACCTTCTTAGTCATTTAAATAATGATTTGCATTCATATTTATAATTGTTATTGCAATATTTGATTAAAGTTGTGAAGCTTATATATTTAACAATGCAATAGAGAATTTCCATGGTATTTAATAGTTGTGGAATTTGCAAAAAGCTTATTCAGTCATTGAAAATTAAGATACATCTATGGTATACTAAAAATCTAGTCTTTAAGTATGTGTTCCCAAGATACAGTTTAAATGATATACAATACCTCAATCTATTTAGATACATATTGTATCTTGAACTGCTACCAAGTGCAGTGAAAATTTCATTAAAATTAGACAAAGGTTCTTGGGCTAGGGTCTTTTTACTCTTTTTGCAGCATTCTTAATAAAACAAAATTATTAAATAAATTTAACACAACATATATTTATTTACTTTTTATTTAATTCACTACACTATATTAGAATTTTTTAGAAGCAAATATCTCTGATATTTGGCAAGTACTTGATGGATAAAGCTGCTATGTGGGTGTGTTATTGTAAAACAATCTGTATTGCAGGGAAATTGTGTCACATGACTTGATGGTAAATACATAAATGCATGCTGGTTTGCTGCCATTATCTATTTTGAAATAAACGTGAAAAAGAAACGATTATGTATAATAAAGAATATAATTATTACTTTGAAAAAAATTAAACTAAGTGCTCAATACTGAATTTCTACTCATTATTAGTTCAATTTTCTTCTATATTTAATGAAAATATAAAAGTGACTATAAAATGATTCTACTTGCGCCAAACACCATGAATTTGGGTTTCTGAAAATGGTCGTTCCTTTCAAATAGATTTGTATAAAAAGAACAGATTTGAAAAGCTGATTCTGTTCTTGTACATTTGTACCTTGTAAGCAGCCGTTCCTTGTAAGGAATGTTCCGTTTCACCAGAGTCCACTGGATATCATTCATTCATATATATATATATATATATATATATATATATATATAGCTATTCAGTTTAAAGGAATTCAATCTCATGATTGCAATTATAATGCCATGTAATGAATCAATTTGAAATAAGACTAGTGGCATCAAACTTTCAATGCTGCTAATTATATATCTGTTTCTCTCTTTCTCATATATATGAGTACAATTGAATTGTTCAGTAGGCACTGTGACTTGAAATAATACTTTTTTCATATGCCTATAGATTAAGAAAAAGTCTCATTAAATTTTATAAAAGTTAATAGCGGTTTCAATAAACAGATCCCCCTATGGAAGCTGAAACAAATGTAATTTCTAAAAATGTTAAAAAAAAGAAAAAAAAGATTTGAAATTTATAATATGGAGTTATTTTTTTAATATATTAAGTACTCCTGATTATGAACTGTAAAAAAAAAATTTTTTTCAAAAATTATATTGTATGTGCATATGTTTTGGTTTCCATAGGGGGAGGGGGTAATTTTAAAGAATTTACATAGATAAAAAGACCTATTATTTATTTTCAGCTGATCAATTAATAGCAATCTCACATCATTGAATTACTGTCTCATTCATGGAAATATTTTGAGTCTTCTTGTGAACATTGGCCTGAAAGTTGTGAATATAAGAAAATCTCACTGTATATCTGTCTATGTTTCTGAAATGAGATATTGTAACTTTTTTCACTGAAGAAGGCCAAAACATACAATGGCCATAATGTTGTGAATATGACAATAAAGATGAGGTCAACAGTCTGAACAATGTAAACAGTGTAAATAAGAAGATATATTTGAGCCTGCATTTTCAACTGGTATTCCTGCACTGAGTTGGTTTGGCTTAGTGATAATAATGCTGTAAAAAGCTTGAAAAAAAAAACCTGGTCACAGCAACATGGAAAAACACACACATACCCACTCACACACAGATATATATATGTGTGTATGTGTGTAAGGTATATTTAGACAACAACGCAGAGCCTCAACCCCCCCCAAACACTACTCCTACATGAAAATAAAGTTGCTTATGAATTCTCAAATCCTTTGGGAGATTGCATTAAATTCTTACATCGGGCACAGTGGCAGGATTACTTGTCACCTAGCATAACTCAGTGCAATTTATGCACATATCAATCATCACATTATGAACAATAACAATATAAATATTTGTAAATAATACCAAAATATTCTACAGCACAAGGTGCAAAGTAAGACTTAAATCATTAGAAGGTATTATTATATAAAATAAACAGCCTACATTAAATAAACTATCATTCACCACAGGAGAGAGTATATTGAAGTGTATATAATGTATAACACATCCTTTTTGGTCTAGCCTCTCACCCAATAACCTTAATTTAAAAGTTGCAGCTTTACAAAGAATACCAGGATGTAGACAAAGGAATTCTGTCTACCACACAGATACAACATTGGTTCTTGAAAATGATGGAGATGGTCAAAAACACTTGAATAAAACAAAAACACAAAGATGAACTTCAGGAAGCTTATACAAAATTGATCCCAATACACTAAAATTTATTTGAAAACTGAAAAAAATACAATAAAAATTAAACAGGCAGACCTTGTCAGTCTTGTTTTAATCAAATGCATTATTTATACTTAGAAATAAATTTAACCGTAACTTTGATCTAAAGAATGCTATACTTAATTAAAAGAGGAAGTAACTTAGATGGAAATTCTCAAGAGTGCCGTTACTGAATCTTATCATAATATCTGCTACCCAAATTTGTTTTAAATATCTCCATTCCTAAAAGAATTACTACGTCCCACAAGCCAACCATACATAATGATAGAAATATTAAAAACTAAAAGGGGTTAAATTCATAACCTCATTTTATTTAAAATATACAACACATAAATTAATCCAAAACTAAAATAATTTAAATACTAATTTGCATAAAAATTCAATTCAAGAACATCATTTACTCACTTTCATTGAATTGTGTCCCTTGGCATCCCCCATAACTTGTGTCGACTTTTCGGCTGATAAATATTTATGAGTATTCTTAAATTTTAAAATTTTGAAAAATCAATAATATTTTTGCTCTTGTATATAAATACTTGTTACAAAATAAAATATTCATATTTGCCTTAATAATTTCCCTCAGAGGACAAAATGCACTGGCTAAGATAAGTTTTCAGTTTGTCTTTATATATGTAGTTTTAAGTTATGCTATATTTTATGGGATAAAGTGCCCAATATCAGAGATAAAGCATATGTAAATATCATGTGGCTTGATGATAGCATTTAATATGAAACAGTCTGTTGTCTCTGAGTATTGACTTCAATGTTCACTTATATATATATATATATATATATATATATATATATATATTAGCTGATTTCTTACAAGGAAACATGTGTTAATTGACAGATCAGCCAGTACTATTTTCAGTAGAAATTTATAAAATCCTTCTCTTGGAATTAATTTTCAGGAATATAGGTTTCTTATGTCCTGTAGGTGTAATCAATCTTTCCAATATTGATGGGAGTTTCATTCCTAGCCATTTATTTGAAGTAGTGTTGAATGTTAACATATTTGTGTCAGATGTGCTATCCATTTTAGTTGTTGCTGCTGTTGGCAGTCCTCAAGTGATGTGGTTTCTATTATTTGCTACAGTTATCATGTTGTTCAGTAGGGAATATGACCAGAAATAATAATCTTTTTTCAAATATATTTTCATATCACTGAAGATTAAGCACTCCAAATCACAAATAAATAACAAAAAATATTATAAAATAATTTATTGCTGTTGTTGACAGTTTTCATTTCTCCACTTGGATCTGATAATTCATCATGCATGCAAGTATACCTGTTTCAAAAGAAAATTCTGGATTGTTCTGTAGTACATATACACAAGAACAGGTAAATACAATTTTGTTCATCTCAATTATAAAACCACACATACCAAATATATCCAAAATATTTCCAACTGAAATGATGTGTGCTGTCTGCAAAATAAAATATATTGTTTGGAGGGTATGAAAAGTAAATTTGATGCAAGTATTCTTAAAGCTTCCAAGATTTCAAACTATTTTGTGTATAAGCTTGCCATTTGTGCTTTGAAAATATTCCAAAGACAAATGTTAAAAATAGACCAAATCAAGTACCTTATCATATTTAAGTTATATTAAGAACAAGTAATCAAATATATCCGATTTGAAAATTGATTAGATTTTGGATTTAAGCTTTGGATTGTTTTGGGTCTGAAAATTCTATGTCCAGTCTACTGGGAAATTTGAGTTTTTGTTTTTAGAAGTCAAAGTTTCAAAGTATATAGATATACTGGAACTGCAACAAACTTTTATATTTTTGTTTTCAAAAATTTATTATTGATTTATGATTAGAATCTTGATATTTCTGCAAAGAATATATTGATTACATGGTCATGATAAACCGACTTCCCATAATACAATACAATTGATTCAGTAATGTTGTCATGTCAAGCATCGTCATTCAGTACTGTTGTAACTTGTAGCAGAATAACTATAATATAAAAACATAATTAAAAATAAAATTAATTATCAAAAAAATTGATTCAGAGCAGAAGATTTTATGAGGGAGTGCTGCGAAAAATGATGTAAGTTCTCTGTCTGTACAAAATTCTTTTTTTTTTTTTTTTATGTAATTATTTATGTTTCCATGGGCAACTCAGGAGAATACCATGAAAAACACCCATTAAATGTTTGTTATTAAAAATCCTTAAAATACTATATATCATTAAAATTCTTTAAAATACTACATATCATTAAAAGATCTTTTAAAATAGTACATATTAAAAAACAAATTAAATTTCAATTATTTAAAGTCACTTTTTTAAAGGAGAATATTTATTTTACATCTAAAAGAATATTTAAATTTTATTGATTTCTTGATATTTTAATGGCTTATCAACCCTTTGTTGATTATTTGAAACCCAAAATATAACAACTATTTATATCAAGTTCAACGGTGTTTATCCCTGCTTTTCCTGCTTTTAATTTTCACTTGCAGAAACCAAATATATAATCCACCTAGATTACCACTCTAGTTTCTTTGAATGTAGAATTAAGTGTTCATTTTTCGTTGCATTAGGTAAAGTTAAATACTGCATGCAGTATAGAAGTTAATTGATATACTTTAAAGTTTTTAGCCATTAAATATTATATTTAAAAAACTTTTATTACCTATATACTGAAATGAGTTGGATGTATAAGCAATAGATGGAAATAATTTCTGTCTCAATTTAGGGAATTTCTACAGGGGTAGAATGTTCTTATTCCACTGCTATCCCTAGACATGAGCAGTGGAATGAGAACAGTCTACCCCAATAGATTAAATAAAGGGTTCAGTTCAGAATTCCCCATAGGTTACTGTTGTAACCTAGGGCAGGTTACTGAATAGAATAATCAAATGAACGCTGGTAATGAACCCTTTAACATTTCCTTCCTCAACATCCATGATATTCATACCAACTTCTGCAGTGTGGAATCATTCACCTTTGAAAAGTCTCCTGCAAGACTAACCTTAACTCGTCAATCCCTTCCTCTTATTTCTCAATTCTTGGTTACCTTCCTCTCCTTAGTAGAACTATAAAATCCACATGCATGACCTGGGAGTTTATGTCAATGATCATCTCTCCCTCTGGCTAAACAACTCTCTTTGGAATCTCCAGACCATTCATATATGTGTCTCTATTTGTCTCTTCTCAATTCAGTAAGCTATCTCTTCTTTCTCTATGATTCCCCTTCCTCTCAAAACTGTTGTCTACTCAATAGCATTTCTGATAATATAGACAAAGCCATCTCTCTACATCCGTTTGCAAATATATTCATGTTTGGTGACTTTAACACTCATCATACCATGGCTTAAAAGTCTGTGACTGAGCTTGCTGACATCCAGACCCTTAACTTTTAAATCACGCAATCCCTCACACAAGTGGCTGACTCTCTGTCATGGGTCCTTACCTATAACTACAGAATGAACTCTTCCTAACACTATGTATACTACACCTCTCAAGAGAGAGGGTCGAATCGAGTCGAGCCAATAGTAGTTCACTCCAAACTAGACTGACAGTCATACTAACACCTTCTACATCTTGTATTATTATTTCGTGTAATATACCCTCGTTATTTCTACTCTTGTGTTCTTCCTTGGTCCTAACCTGGACCATAACACTTTCCTATGTGTTTCTCTAGTAACCCGGATGGTAACACTTCCCTTCTTGATCTATGTTTACTTTCCTTTCCAATTCTTTCTTGCTATGCAGCATTGCCCTCTTGGCAACTCTGATCATGCAGTTGTGTCTCTAAACATCTCCTTCCACTTCTGCTTTAGTCATGAACCTCCTATGAACACAATATCTTTCTTTTTATCAATGCACAGACTATGACCTGTTCCGTGATTTCCTTCGCAACATCCCTTGGAATGTGGTTTTTAATCATCTCATACAAAAATGTGCATCTGAGGTCTCCTCATGGTTAAAAGCCATCATTGAGGCTTTCATCCTTATCTACTTGGTTCTCACCTGCTTGCTCTGCTGCTATAGCTCATACGAATCACTTCTTCCGTCTGTGCCAGCACAACATCTAATTGCAACAGACCTCTCTTTGCATCTGCTCATAATGAGTGCAAGCATATCAATGAAGCAAAGTTACTGTTTGCTGATAGGATGAAACAATGTATTGAATCTCAGAAGTTTGTTTCTAAAGATTATTGGCAGTTCCGCAAGAGTGTGCTGAACTACAGAAAATCCTAAATTCCTCCTATTTTCAATCAATTTGAAGTCCTAACATCTTCAGCTGATAAAGCTGAATGTTTTGCTCAAAAATTCTCATCCAACTCAATATATGACTCATCCAGGGTACCCACACTTGATTTTCCCCTAGAACTGATGCTCGACTGAGTGAGATATGCATAACCCCATTAATTGCATTAGGCATCATCTCTAAATTAGACTCTCATAAAGCAAGTGGTGGTGGTAGAATACCAGCCACAGTCCTAAAGAAATGTGCCCTTGAGCTGGCTCCATTACTCTCCAAACTCTACAACTATTGCCTTGCTGATTCTTGCTTTCCAGCCTGTTGGAAGTCCTCCTGTGTCATCCCAAGTCTGTAAGAACTCTGGAAACCCTCCTGACTGATCTAACTACTGTCCCATCAGTCTCCTAATACTCTTTGGCAAAGTCTTTCGAGGCTTTAATCAATGCCAAAGTAGTTAAGCATCTTACCTCCCATGACCTGCTCTCTTACAAACAATATAGTTTCTACCTTGTGCAATCTACTGCTGAATATGTATACCAAGCTCTTGATAATAACGATGAATATGTTATATCTCTAAGTCATTTGACAGGTTTTGGTATGCTGGCCTTCTATGTAATCTTCAGGGATGATTATTTGATTTAATCCAATCATTCCTGTCTAAATGTGAAATGAAGGTTGTCTTGAACAGGTTCTCTTCCATTTGTGTGTTCAAGGCTCTATCCTTGGTCCTACACTGTTTCTGATCTTCTTCAATGATTTTCCTGACATCATCAGTTCTCAAGTCAGCATCTATGCAGACGACATTGCCATTTACTCCTGTCTCAGTAGTAAATCCATCATTGCTGACAAATTTAACCTGGCCGTTTTTCTTGAAAAGAACCTCCAATATGTGGTTGACTGGGTCAGGAAATGGCTTGGGAATTTTAATGCATCCAAAGCAAAACTTCTGTCATTTACTCACGAAAGAGAAAAATCCTTGTCTCCTGTCAGCATGGTTGATGCTCAACTCCATGACAGTGCCTCACTGTGCCTTCTTGGCTTCATATTCTCCACTGACCTGAAGTGGAACAACTACATTGAATCAATTGCTGCATCTACCATAAGGAAAGTTGGTTCTCTGTGTTGCATCAGAAGGTTTTTCTCATCTGAATTCATCCTCCACATCTACAAATTTACCATTCATCCATGCATGGAATACTCTTGCCATATATGGTCTGGTTCCCCACTGTTCATTTCGAGGTTCTTAGCAAAATCCAAACACTGATATGAAATGTGATCAGTCTTGATTCCAGGCACTTTCTCACCAATGTAATGTGGCTTCTCACTGCCTTTTCTATAAATATTTTCATTGCATCTGCTCTGATGAGCTATTTTCACTGGTGCCCCGACTGCATGAATTTAAACATGCTACTAGGTTGGCATCTCGGTCCCACCCTTTTACTGCCAAAAGAGTTAAATGTAACTACCTCTTCTACTCCAACATCTTCTCTCACACTTCCTGACAGTGGAACTCCCTTCATCTTACTTGCTTCCCTGATAACTATAATCTTCAAAAATTTAAATATAATGTCAGTTGACATTTTCTGATGCCTTGATCCCCATTCTTTTTATTCTTTCCTCAACGCCCCCATACTCAGTCTTTTCCCTTACTTACACTCCTTGTAGTCCTTCTGTACTCGTGGCACTCTCACCTTGCACGTGGTGAATTGCTTAAAAAATATCAATAATAATGATGAGGACAATAGTCCAGATATAAATAATGTAAAGAATGATAACTCCTCATCACAGACATTATTTATATATAAGCCCTATTCTCCACACGTGACAAATACTGACATCATTTTCAGTTAACAATATGAAAATAGCATTTCTCTACATTCCAGTTGCTAGGAATATTCTGTTTTTGTTTTTATTAGTTACCTTGTTTAATTAAATTCATTTCGTATTTTGTTTTGATAAAGTCCACATTGGATGAAAAGTGTCAGCAATTACTAGTTTTCCCATTGTCATTTTTATTCATAAATATAATCCCTCCAAAAGGAAATTGCTCTCTATTAATTGTTTGTGAGAATCCTTTCTGCCTTCCATCAGAAGGGCTGATGCTAACCTCCATGCAAGTGACTCATTGTGTCTTCTTGGTCTAACATTTTCTGCAGATATGAAGTGAAAAGATTATGTTGAATCAATTGTTAGGTATACTGCTAGGAAAATTAGTTCCCTGTGTTGTGCTAGACAATTTTTTTTTGTTGTCAGAATCAATCTTACATATTTAGAAGTCTACCATTCCACCATACTTTGAATATCGCTGCTACATCTGATCTGGTGCTTCTGCTATATATTTAGAGATTCTTGATAAAATCCAAAGAAGACTTTCTCTTTAAGTTACATATGATATCTACAGAATAACCAAATACCAAATAACAGAAACCACATCACATGAGGATTTTCAACAACAGCAACAACAAATAAAACTGATATCACATTCAATTTGAAGAGAAAATAATATCATAATCAAGATGTTGACATTCCACACTAGTTCAAATAAAAGATTAAGAAGGTTTTCTTCTTAATCTTTTCATCAATACTGGAAAGAACGATAACAGCTAACGGAATTAAGAGACTTATTTCCATGAAAAATTGTTTCAAGAGAAAGATTTTATAAAATTTTATATTAAATAATAATACTGGTTGCTCGTTCAATAAATATGGAATGTTTCCTTATAAGGAAACGGCTTTGGTGTCAGAATTAGACTTATATAGAAATATTTGTTAATTTAGGCCAGTGGATTCCCAAAGTAGCTTCCATATGGAAGTCTTGATCTAACAAGTTTATTTAAGAACATGACAATGTATCATGTCTAAGACTTCTATTTCTCCATTTACATTATTACTCCTAATCCCTTTTCTGCCAATCATTTACACAGCAAGTAGATTCCTCATTGCATTTCTCTTTTGCCGTCAATAAATCCTGTGAGCATCAAATTTTCTAAGCCCTCTTTCCTTTTTATGTACCCTAGAAATTTCTGATTTGAAGTATACATTTAGCTTTCTGTCTATATTTGAAGAGAAAATAATATAATAATCAAGATGTTGACATTCGACACTAGTTCAAATAAAAGGTTAAAAAGGGAATCAATACTGGAAAGAGCAATAGCAGCCACTGGGCTTATGAAACCTATTTTTTTTTAAATTGTTTTATGAGAAATATTTTAGAAATTTCAACTGAAAGTAGTACTGGCTGCTGAGTCAATTAATGTTGAATGTTTCCTTTTAAGGACATGGCTTCTATTACTATTATAATCTATTGTTAGAATGTAGTATTTGAGTTGAAATAGAAAATACAATGTTTGAAGACATATCACCGACAGTGTTTCAAGACAAGGATTCTCTTTTGAGTTTTAATAGAGTACAAAAGTGTCTCTGAGTCCTTGTGGTTGATGAATTATATTCCAAGTTCCAACCTCTCTCTCACAGACAGGATTTGGCAAACCTCTTACTGCTCTTATGCTACTTCCATGGAAAGTGATATAAACTACATTCCTAGGTTTTGCTAGGTCTAACCTTCATTGCTACGACCATGCCACTTACATTATAGCAAACTACCCACCTTCCTTTCATATTCCATCCGTGAGATGTAAGTTCCACTCAAACAGCTCCTTCCTGCAAAGCAATTCTCTGTGGATTATACACAAGATGTTTTCCCAATCGCTACAATCTCAGCCTGTTCAAGTCTAGATTTAACCATTATCTTCCCCCTCCTGTCCACATAAACTAGCCTTTAATGTAACCCTCTACTCTGAGTGGCCTTGCACAGGGTGAACTTTACTCTAAAATTTGTAGAAAACATAGGGAATGATAAAAGTGAGAATTCAATGATACACAAGAAATGGTTTTCAGTATGCTTGTAAAACAATTGTAAGAATTAAAGAATTATAGGAAAACTAGCAGCATGGCCCAGCATTGCACGTGCTTGATTCAAAAATCGTATGACTCATACAGCAATCACTATCACTTGACTTAAAATATTTTTGCCCTTCATACCTTTAAAGGAGTGTCCTTTGCCGTGCTGATGTTGCTACATGCCTTACTTCTTGAATATCTCACACTGTGAATTTTTTCTAAACATTAATTCTGTTATGAAAAAAGAACTAAACAAAATGAACACAAAACAATCAACTTTAAAAAAGGACTCGTAACTGGAAAAACCAAATGAAAAAAGAATGTTAACAACAAATACTTTTTCACACCCAACCCAGTTCTGCAGAATCAGAATCAATGTTGAGTTTAAGCAAGCAATGAGCCAATTGGAGTAAAGTGCCATGTAGATTTAAATTTTTCCCACTTGTGACGAATGCAGCTATTGATTTTTTTGCATGCTAGCATGCTAGTTAACATTCATGTCAGTCAGCTGTTGGCTCTCACACTGCCCAATAGAATCTTCCTGCCTATTCGTGGCAGCCAGCTATAGGCTCTTACTCTGGCCAGTAGAAAATGTCCGCAAACTACATGAAAACTGCCGTAGAAGCATGAAAAAAATCGATTATTTCCACTATCGATGGAAGTTGGGAAGTGTAATGTCAGTCTTGGCCTTTCCACTAACTTGGAGCATGTGCATGTAAATTTTGGTGCAAATCCGTCGAAAATTGCAGCCGTGCATTCATCACACACACACATCCTACCTTTTATAGATAGAGATTTAGATGGCAGTCTTCAGGTCAGCAGCAATATGAAGAAGAAGGTACAAGATAGATTACAGAACAAATATTACTGTTATACGTGTTCAAAGTTATAACATGAGAGGCAATAAGCATTTCTTATTACCAAAACTAAGTATATTATCTTGCTTTGTTATTAAATGGTGTTTTTGCACAAATAGATTTTTCCAGATAAAGATTCTTTTTAGCAGATAGAAGTGTCTTGGATCTAGAATTGGGTACTGAGTTAAATTCTCTCAGCCTGGCCCATTTTCCAGAATGACTATTCTGATTTTCTTTTATGTGCCATTTTTGAAGACATGGGCAAACATGGTACTCTACAATTTCCTATCCTTCATAGCTCTTAACTATGACTGTATAATTTCTGTCAGCCCATCTTCTGCTAACCATTTATACCACCTTATTTACTGCTACTTTTTGCTTCTCACTGTTCCCCTTGTCTTCAGTATGTCCTTTGAGTGTCAAATTTTCCAGGCCTCCCCTTCTCATTTCGTTCTATAAATTTCAACTCTATCTTTCTAAGTACAAGTGTCTGTTTGGTTTTATTTCCATTAAAACATTCTTGTTGCTCACATGCTCTGTCTAGTGTATTCTCCTTTTGTCAAACCATGTTTCTGTTGCCTCAAATCTCTTCATCATTGAGGAAATTTTCAAGCATTCATATTGGGACTGATATTACATAGCAGTTCAGCACACTTTTCTTTGTTTCTTATTAAATTTGACTGTTCTATTTATGTCATTAAAATACCGATTTTTGTAATATGGATCAGGCTGTTAGCTTTTTAGTAGCCAACTTGTATTAAATGTAAAATGGAGTCTCAGTAAATATCTTTCTTAAATACAAAATTTATCCCCCCCCCACCACTTTGTACTGATACTGAACTTTTTATTCTTTATTGATCAAATATTGATTATTTGCAAGTATATTGTTTAAATATTTTTCATCTTTTTTTTTTTTTTTCCAGTTTTTTAAATTTTTTGATTGGCTTATTTAGTGAAAATAAAATTATTTGTAAATTATTTTTATTTTTTATTTTTAAATTAACTTCAATGAACAATGCATATCTTCTGCCATTATTCAGGAAATTTCAATATTTCATCCAATCAGAACTTTTAGCTTTTTGAGAAAAATTGCCTTTTACAATCTTTCCGATAATTGACTTTTTTTTCTCCTTTTTTTTTTTTTACCTAAATTAAAAAAAAAAAAAAAATAAATAAATAAAGCAAACCAGAAGACACCACCAAATTGAAAATTTGGAAGAAATTTCTAACACCACCCCAATTATTAGATGCCCTCACAACTTATTAGAATAGAGTAGCAGGCTGTAACGGGGTCATTAGTTAAGGTCAGCTTGGAAATCTGTGGAGCAGTCAACAGGAAAATACTCTTTCTTCTGCCAAAAATTCACCTGGCATCTCAGCTTGAGTCACTTTCCCACCACCATAACATAGCTTCCCTGTGCCTTTTCTGTAAATATTTTCATGGTATTTGTTCTGATATGCTTTCCTCTTTGGTACTTTGATTTCCTAAATTTAAGTGTATTACTAGATTGGGTTTCAAAATTTCCCTATTCAAATTGGAAGCTGTAATTAAGTTAAAAAAAAAAAAAAAAAAAAAAAAAAGTAATTAAGTTTCTTCTTCTACACTTATCACTTGTGGAATTGTCTTCTGTCTTCCTTTCTATTAGTATTTATTTACACTATTTATTTATTACATTCTTTATTAGATTGGTTGGCAAAACTTTGTCAATTGATTTGAACTTTATAAGATTGCAAATTATAAGGATTTCCTCATAGTTGGTTCACATATTTTAATTATTTATAAATTTATGAATAAAAAAACTGTTTTCATATTTATTTCTTTATAAATTGGTAAATGATAAATATTGCATTATTTTTAATTGTATTAGTTTTTACAATGTTGTTGTCTCCAAGAGAAATTTTGCAGGACAGTACAAGACAGCTGGCTGAGGCAGGCAAAGATTTTTTTTTCAAAACTGAGGACTTGATATTTAGTAAATCTACATGCAAACTCTCAGAAAGGCATTATTTTCACGATCATATATAACATAATGTAACAAACATATTCAATTAAAGCAGCAACATAAATCAGTATTTATGGTTATTCAATTTCAGCTTTTGTCAGAGTGAATTGCTTTTTAAATGGTCATAAGAATTTCTTTCAAAGGAAAATACTTTTCTTAAAAAAAACAAATTTAACATTTTAAGAAGTGTACCTTTTTAAAATGTGCTTTTCTGGCTTTTTGTTTGCAAAATCTCTAATAAGAGTATCAAAATAAATTTGTCTGGCAGTGCCAGGTTCAATACATAATCTTGTTAGATCTTAGTTCTTGGGCCCTGGAAATATAAATGTATTCTTGTCAATAAAAAATGGAATAAATAGTGTTTAATATTTTTATTGTAATTTCTCAAGAACAAAAATAAAATCGCATTCATCATATCTTTAGTCTTATTACAATTTTCATCATCAATTTTTAGAAAAGTAGTGATGATAGTTAAAATAATAGCATTGTCAATAAAAAAAAAAAAAACTTTTTCACACACCATTTTATTGTGGATACAAAGTCCAAGTCTTTTTCTTATCGTAAACATTCGATCTTTGATGAACTTTGGCTATAGCAAGAACTTGGTAACCAAAGAGAAATCAGAGTTGTAAATTTTTTTTATACCCTGTCTCTTGAAGTGGAAGATCAATGGACTGTACTTCAGTTTTATTATACTGTATCATATTTAGAAAAACAGAATAAAGCAGTTGTTTATTTTAAAAAAAACATTTATAAAGAACAACACAATATTACAAAAATTGAGGCTGGATGTATTTAAGAGTAAAAAAGAATAAATACTAGTTTCTGGCTATAACTTTCCTTTGAAAGTAATATGTTTGCCTATGGATCAGCCATCATCACCTGCTGAGCCATGTACTTATTCCTATCAGAAGTAGTATCAATTCAATTTCTTTTTCTGTAAATGAGAAGTTAAAAGGGGTTGATTTTCTGCCAGCAAGCAGACATTTTATTGCAGTTATTCTGCTTCATTTCCTTGTACCATATATTTAGCCACATAAAGAAATGAAAAAGAAGTAAAAAGCATGACAAATAGCAAAAGGTCAGAAAAGAGTGCATCTTTTTTCAGAATCATATGTCGAGGAAATTATATGCTATCAAAAATATTAATGAATACATCGCTTACTTTATATCTGGCCATATCCTTTACAAATACATTTCCTCTTGTATGTGTGTGTGTGTGTATACATATATAATACGTGTGTGTGTGTGTGTGTGTATATATATATATATATATGTGTGTGTGTGTGCGCGCACATGAAAAATCTCAGAAAATGTATGCCAATTGATATATTTATATCTCTTTCTTAGTGTATATTGTCATGTACATCTCATTTAGAATAAATATTCTTATATATATATATTGCAGAAGCAGTAGAAGTTTGCCTCTCCTTATATAATCTCACAAAATCTATACCAATTAATATATTTAATATCTATTTTTTAGTGTATACTGTCATGTGCACATCATTTCGAATAAATATTTTTGTATGTACTGTTTACATAGGTATATAATGGGTGTGCCTCTCCTTATATATTAATCATTTGTGATATATATATATATATATTGTTTATAAGTATATCCTGAAAATGGAGAGGCATTGTGGAGTGCTGAATAGTGACTTGGGTTGAGGAATCAGAGAGCAGAGTTTAAATTCCATTTGAGTTTCTTAAATGCAAAGACCGTTGGGAAAAGTACAAATCAATCCCTACCCGCACCTCCAGCTATAGATAAATAACAGAACAAACTGGATCCTGTAGCCTTGAGTAGCAACTGATCTAGAAGGACAACTCTGAATTCAAAACCTCCAACTATGAGTTAAACAGCCTCACCAACCCACAAGTGCCATGCATATATGCTTCAGCTTAAAGCTTCTTAGTTGTGACCTGTATTATTAAAAAAATCATCTTCTCAAATGACCTACAACAATTCTTTACATTCATATTCAACCATCATCAACTTTAAAGGACATATAATTTTCCTGCCTACAATATTATTGTAAAATTACTGTAGTTCTCCCCTTTAGCCTTCTCAGTTGTGTTGACTATTTTCATAAAGGACCTAACCTCCAGTTCAGCCATCTGGTCCAGACAATGTAGCTCTACATTCATTACTAAAAATTACTGTTGAGAGATCAAATTTCGTATACATCTTCACCCAACTTCTCTTAATGATGTTCATTTAAACATAACAGTTTGGTTACTTTCATGTCTTTGGTCAACATTTTTAATATTTGGCATCTTTTTCATCAATTCCCTTTTAATTTTTCTCTCTTTGTAAAACTCCTTAAAACCATTTTTTCTTGATCAATATTTGAAGTGTTCATAGAAATCAAGATGGAATTAACAGGAAAAGTTATAAACTGAACAGTTTCTTTGCAGAAATTGTTTTGGGGTTGTTTTCTCCCTCTTCCTTTTTTACGCATGACCAAAAGCCGAAAAGGGGTTTCTGCTACTGACAGTTTTATCGACACATGTGCGTCTAGTGAAAAGGTTTACCATCTGCTACAACATTTTAACAGCAAAGCTTTTTTTTTTATGTAAAAGTATGTTTTTAAGTTTGTTTTTTGCAGATGTATCTTTTACAAGTCTCATACTCTGGCTTTTTCATATAAATCATCATGTGTCTAACAGGGAAGGTTCATACATTTTAGTAGATATGATTATTTACAATTTACTGAAACCAAAGAACTAGTGGATTCCCTTTATGAATGAAATAACTTATAGATTTTATTCTATGTGCCATGTTTCTTCAAGGGTTGATAGAGGGCCAACTACATTACACGCTTGTGTTGATGGCAGATTGAGGAAATGGAGAGATGGTAAAAAGACAAACATTGCTAAGTACTACAAAAGATAGGATGTTGTAGAAATCGATGATAGCCCACATCCTGAAGGGGACACAACATATAGAAGAAAGTCCAGCCAGTGTTTTCAGTTTGTTTTTTGATCTTCCTTTCATAAATTTTTTTGCCATTTATGACTCATGTTCCCATCACTCAGTAACTTTACAATATCTTATTTAATTTTTGACGTTACATTTTTCTTATGACCTGTTTCAATCTTTAAATATCTGAACTTAAAAATCAGTGTATACATTATTTATCTATCTATTTATCTATATCTATCTATCTATATATATATATATATATATATATATATATATATATATATATATATATATATATATATATATATACTTAAGATATGTACAACCCTTCAGTAGCATAAAATCTTACATCATTGAATAAGTTATCTCTATCTATAAAAGGCAGGATGTGTGTGTAACGAATACACGGCCACAATTTTTGATGGATTTGCACCAAAATTTACATGCACATGCTCCAAGTTAGTGGAAAGGCCAAGACTGACCTTGCATTTCCCAACTCCCATCGATAGTAGAAATAATTTTCATGTAGTTTGCGGCCATTTTGAACTGGCCAAAGTAAGAGCCTATAGCTGGCTGCCATGAATAGTAAGATTCTATTGGCCAGCATAAGAGACAACAGCTAACTGACACGAATGTTAACTAGCATGCTAGCATGCAAAAAAAATTGATAGCTGCATTTGTCACAAGTGGGAAAAATTTAAATCTGCATGGCACTTTACTCCAATTGGCTCATTCGCTTGCTTCAACTCAATGTTGATTCTGATTCCACAGAACTGGGTTGGGTGTGAAAACGTATTTGTTGTTAACATTCTTTTTGCATTTGGTTTTTCCAGTCACGAGTCCTTTTTAAAGCTCATCGTTTTGTGTTCATTTTGTTTAGTTCTTTTTTCATAACAGATTTAATGTTTAGTATAGAGTTTAGAAAAAATTCACAGTGTGAGATAGGCAAGAAGTAAGGCATGTAGCAACATCAGCACGGCAAAGGGCACTCCTTTAAAGGTAAGGATGGGCAATAATATTTTAAGTCAAGTGATAGTGATTGCTGTATGAGTCGTATGATTTTTGAATCAAGCATGGGCAACACTGGGCCATACTGCTAGTTGTAAATATTCCTGTAAATATTATTGTATTCAATGTACTAAAATATCAAGTGTACAATATATTGGTGACTTCAGTATAAAAATAGAGCATTGAAAAGTTCTCAGACAAACCAAGATTAATTGTAAGCCATGACACATAGGTGCTACTTGACATGTTCACCTCGTCACTCAACACACAAGGCACATTGTTACTTAAGTTTCTTTAACCCTTACTAAAACTTCTGAGGTTTGGTCTCAGAAATACTGATTTGGGAAAATGGGTTAAGAAGTTATATATACCTTACATAAATCCATCAATATTTGTAAATGGCCACAAATTTACATGCCTTTGGAGTACACACTCTTGACATGGAAAGGTCTGCTTGTATGAAGAAGGCAACTCATGTTTTTGCAACTCTAAAATCTGACTTGTGTCACTGAGAGGATTTAAGAAGTATACAAGGATGGCAATTTACAATGTCTGTGTTGAAATGCCTGCTGTATAACTGTGAGATATGGATTCTGTACTTCAGGAAAATTAGAAACAAAGAAAAGAGTGCTGAACTGTAACATGATATTGGCCCTCCTATATAGCAGTAAATTCTAGACATTATCATCTCGGATGAAGAGACTTGAAGCAACAGAAATATGGTTCTACAGAATGATGCTGAGAATGCCATAGACCAAACATGTGAGCAGAAAATGGAAAGAAAAAGGACATTTATACTTAACAGCAGGAAGATAGTTGAAATTTCTAGGGCATATGAGGATGATAAAAGCTGAGTTGGAAAATTTGATACTCACAGGACAGAATGAAGGCAGGAAGGAGAGAGGAAAACATTGCTTGAGTAAATGGATGGTGGAACAAAGTTTAGGAGAGATAACAAAAAGTTAAAATTTATTAAGAGCTATGAAGGACAGGTAATTGTGGAAAGCCATGATTGCTAGTGTTCTGAAGGAACATAGCATATACAAAAAGATATATTTTACAAAGATTGCTATTGTTAAGAGAAATATATTTTAACTTTGTAAAGATAGGTAGCAATATTCAGAGAACTTTAAACAATGCCTTTATCCACTGTGCCATGTGTCCTTAAGGATCCAGTGGCAGGACCCAAAGAGAGTGATTTCAATACTTATTTAAGGCAGTAGAGAACTTTAAGAGGGGAATTAACAGGAGATAACTGATAACTGACATCCATTAAACATAGAACATGGAACTAGAACAGTCTAGCCTAGTGAGCGAAATAAATGGTTCAGTTCGACTTTCCAACCACCTGAAGAAAGCAGGAGCATACAATGGCTGAAACGTAATAAATATGGCGACAAAGATGAGGACAATAGTCCGAATAATGTAAATAGTTTACTTGGTTACATATTTTAGAGCATTATTTTCACTGAATTATTGCCATGTGACACAAACATTAGTCAGTGCATTATTTAAACAAATTAGCCACAAATAATCAACAGGGCCTTTTTATAGCTATCTGTCACTTATATTACTGCCAAATGAGACTTTTTAACACTTTTGTAACCTTTTATTAGCTGAAGATAACATTAATAAAAATGTTTCATTTAGTTCATTTTATTCTTGACATAAGTGGCAACAAATTTTTCTTAACTGAATTATTCAGTATCATCTTCCTCGTCAGATGAACATTTGCCAAGAAAAAAGAAATATACACGAAGGCTGCAAAAACCATGGCATTTTAAGGAAAAAAATTTCAATGTAAGTGTTGCATGATATTGTGATGGACTTGAGGATTAGCAATGGAAAATGCACACTGGAAGGACCAAATGTTAGGTATGAGGGTCATCATAAAAGGAAAAACATGCAAAACTTATCTGGTGCTGTAATGTTGCACTAATTTAAATTTTAATTTAATTCGAATACATCTTAAATAATAATAAATTTGCATCTTTTCAAGTTTTTAAAATTTGATTTGATCGATTTGTATTTTATGGTTTATCAACCATCTGTAGATTATTCAAAGCCAGAAAATATTTTTAGATTTAAGAATTTTTTAGAGATAATA
This sequence comes from Acanthosepion lycidas, assembly GCA_963932145.1. Taxonomy (NCBI): domain Eukaryota; kingdom Metazoa; phylum Mollusca; class Cephalopoda; order Sepiida; family Sepiidae; genus Acanthosepion; species Acanthosepion lycidas. The sequence goes on along the minus strand of OZ010577.1, from coordinate 42,286,296 downwards.
ATTATTTTTACTGAGGCAAGTTATACTAATTAACTCATAGCAGGTGAGAGAAAAGGTGAATTCATACCTTTCTAAGCGTATTTACACATAAGTAAATATAACAAACCTTAGAATTGGTACTTGGCTCTTCAATTTCCAATTCCAAGCTGTTATCCATTACACTACCTGCACATCCAAGCTTACAGTAGTAGGAATAGACAGGTTTGCCTATTATTCATTTCACATTCCTCTGCATTCTTTTGGAACAGGAGTAGAGGTTTATCCCCTGTTTAGGATTTGGTTTTCAGTTCCTTCAACTTTACACTTCTAATGTTTCTGTTTGAATCCTGAAATTTTATTCACAAATTAAATCTTGACCTCTTTAAGTCAAGAATTAGTTACCTTTCCAGTTATTTTACCTTTTCTTACACTAATACAACTCCACATAGTAACCCCTACCTTGAGCGTTAGTAAAAAAACAAAAAAAAAATACCTGTCATTCTCAAGTACCCACAACTCACCATCTAGGTACTAATCTGTCATGGTATTGCTTAATTTTGGTGTATCGTACAAGAACCCATGTTTCAACATGATATAATCTCATTTGATTTAATGTTTTCAACCCACTTGTATAAGATTTAAAAAACCTCTCAGTAATGTATTAACCAATTTCCTGTTTTAGACAAATTATGAAATAAGTAGCAAAGTAATCATTCTAAGTAATGTGGTTAATCAAAATAAGTGTTGCATAATTTGTTGCACTACAGATACATTTAGCTCTTTCTTTCATTGACCTCTTGAATGCTGAGTAACATTTGAATGCTTTACTTATGCATATGGCTGTTAATGGTTAACAAATGAATGATTTTGAATTTATGAGAACTCTTCTTCTATGTGTTGTATCTCTTCAAAATGTTGGTGGTCATAGCTCTCCACAATTTCCTGTACTTTGTAAATCTTAGTTAATTTGGTCTTTTGGTTATCTCTCTGAAACCCAGTCCTGCCGTCCATTTACACAAGCTTGTTACTTAGCTTGTTTTCCTCTCTTCATCTAGCATTCAATATGTCCTTTGAATGTCAAATTTTCCAAGCCCTCTTTCCTCATTATATACCCTAGAAATTTCACCTTTTTCTTTCTGATGTTAAATATAAGTCTCCTTTTTGGTGCCATTTTCTCAAAAACTTCATCGTTGCTCAAATGGTATTGTCATCTTCCTTCTGCAGAACCACTTTTTTATTGGTTTAAGTTTCTTCTGCTGTGAGGAGATGGTCCAGCATTCACTGCCATATAGGAGAATTGACATTACGTAACAGTTCAGTACTTTTTCATTTTAACAAAATTTTCTTGTTTCTTAATACTTTGCTTAGCTTTTGGAAGGTATGTTTTGTATCCCAATATGCCTTCATATTTCAGTATTGCACTTTCCATCCTCTGTTCAAACACTTCTCAGGTATTGAAAGTATTATACTTGCCTGATTTTGGTATCTCCAATTTGTAATTTTCATTTCTGGGATGTTTTATTTGATGACAACCATGCATTCTGACTTCTTGCAATTGATGTTCTGTCCTTTATTTTTGCTTTCTTTCACTATCTTCTTCAGGTGTTCTTGTAGTGACTTTTCTATGTCTGCTATGAGCTCTATGTTGCATACTTAATATTTTTCTACATTGCATACCTAATATCAGTGCTTGAAATACAGTTGCAGTGTCATAACTGATATACCATCACATGAAATGCATGTTGCTTTTAAAATGATCCCTTGCTGAAAAGAAATTAATCACTATAACAGCAATCAGTTATCAATCAAAGCATCATTGATTTTTTTTTTTTTTTTTTTTTTTTTTTTTTAAGAAATTCTTTGTTATTACCCTTGTAAATAGCAGTAACAAAATGATTAAACATATACATGAGGGCTTGAGTCTTCTGTTACTGGTAAATGTTCAGTAGTAATGAATATTCCATGTTGAAAAGTCCTAAACCTGACCCACTTGAAAAAAATAACTATTTCAATAACCAGATTTTAAATCAGTGGTTCCCAAACATTTTTGTTGGGTGGCTGCATTTTTGGAATGAAAATTTGCTTGCACCTCACCAAATTTTATGTGATAAAATGTCTAAAAAAAATTTAGAATATAAAATAGAGAGAAAGAGGGTTAAAGGGAGATAAGCATGGGTTTGAAGTTAGAACATTATTATTGATAATTCCTTCAATTTGTGGAGCCTAGTTACGATAGTCTTAATGATATAATGCAAAAATATCGCAGTGATAAAATTGGTCATTAATTGTTTATATCTATTTACACTGGGACTCGTGCATGCAATTAGAAGTAATCTGTAATAATATTATTAAATTTTGAAAATATATTTATTTTTAGCATATGAATTCTGCCATGCTTATGACATGCAACACACCATTTGGGAACTACCTGCCTAAGACTTTAGTAGTGGGAGAGGTCATTTAAGAAGCAATCTGCCAAGGACTGAATTGAAGATATGATAGGAAATCATCAGTTATACAGTGAAATAAATTGTTACATCAATTATTAAATATAATGGAAACCAATAATTAAGGATGAACTGAATGTTGACCCAAACAACAAACATGAAGATGCTAGTCTGAAAAATTTCCTCTTTTCTTTTTTATATAATAGTAACAAAAAAGCAACTCTTCATTATGACAATGTTTTTTAAACTTACTTATACAGGCTGTATCAAAAATACTTTTAAAAACTTTAGGAAAAAATGTCCATATAAACATATGTCCACAAATCCTTACCCTTTGAGTTAAGTCAAAAATTTATAGTAGATGCTGTTAAATATACAATCCAAGAATATTTCTGCAAAGTTTGGGGTTCCTAACACCAAAATAAAGTAAAATGTCCACATAAAAATATTCCCAAACGGCCATCATTGTACCCTAACACAGCAACTCAACAAATATTCAAAATGTCATCCACTTGCTTTGACACACGCATACACCCATTGGATCATTGACTTGTGGACCCTTTCAAAAATAGATGTCATAAAACCACAACATTAGAGTGAACAGAAGAAACCATATGGTCCTGCAAAAGATCATAGTGGACACCACTGACCTGGCTGTTTTTGTTTGGGAAATATTAAGAGTAAGATCATTTTGCTATTTACCTATTCATGCTACTTGTATTCATATGAGTTTTAGTTCCTCTATGTGGGACAAAGAGTAACATTTTAGAATAAACTTTTTATTAATCCGAGAGATATTTATCACATTAAACATTATTTTTAGTGGATACTTATATTTGAGTAGAGGCTACATTTCTTTATTCAACTGTATATTTATTTTCATCTACTGGCAGGAGTCACATCTGTGTCCCTCAGGGAAGAGGGAGCTATTGTTTAGCCTGGTTCATCTTACAAACTTGGCCATGAAAAAGAGTCAGACAAGGCCAAATTTTGTTCATTCAAGAGGAGAAAAACTTTTATGGCTTTGCTGTTAGGAATTGTCTATGTGCATGAGTTAAAATTTAGTCAGATTATATCAGCATGTTGTAAATTTAATATTATTGGTTCTTATAGACCTATCTTTCCTTGATATGATGTATTTTTATTATTATCATTATTTATTTGGTCAAGCTAGCTTGGACATTCATAAGTCTATCATGCCACCCATCATGTTCCTGCATCGAGCTTGGACAATCATTAGGGAGGCATTCTGTGTCGTAACATATCAAGTCAATGTAGATGGTTACTGGGCAACCAAAATATCTTGTACCATGGCTACATACCCAGAGCACTAAACCATTCATGAGTTCTTGTTTTGCTTGCTAGCAGTCTCTTGTAAAATATATTCTGCATTTGCATAAGATTGTAGAAATATCAGAGGTGGAGCCATAGAGCTGTGATTTAGTTGGATGTTGTCTCCAGTAGACACTAAGTATAGCTCCCAGCATCCAAGTGTAGCATCCATCAAGCATAGAGACTCTAGTGTTTTATTTAATGTCCAAGCAATGGCACCATACATTAAAACTGCCTCTACAGTGTCTCAAAAGTATCTCAGCTTGAGGTTGTCTGGTAGATAAAATTTTCAGATTACATCCATTTTCTTCAAGATGGCCTAGATGAATTTTCACATCCTTTTCAGTAGAATTTATCTCACTTCCTAGGTATGTAAAATATTTGACATATTTTATTGATTAACCTGAGATAAGTTTGTATTGAGCCTTGCTGGTTGAAGCCTATTAATTCAGTTTTAGCAACATTGGCATTCTATAAACTTTTGAAATTCCTTTAGAGTGTTATCATTTGCAACATTTATTCATATTCTGTAGCTTCCAGTGATGACAGAACAATTACTTATTTATTGTTTTGCCTTATAAGAATAACAGCTTGTTAAATATCAAACTTATAACTAGCGGATTTCCCTTTAGAAAATTGACTTAAGATTACCAAGATTATTTACATTTTGACTAACATCATTATCTCATTTTACCACGTTTCTACTAAAATGTTTGAATAATAACAACAAATTTGAAGAAATAAGTAATGATAACTCCTCATCACAGAAATTATAAATTGACATATGTATTTAGAAAGCATTTTAGTTTAACAGGTCATTATGACTTAAAAAAAGGTGAACATTATTCTTCTACAGTTTTTAGTCATATGATTCATTATCAATTTTTGTCTGAAATAATTTTTAGACAAAGTAGTTCCTTAATAATATAAGGTGGGTGCAAAAGTTTCCTATGTTCTCTTGCTTGAAAACCTGAGTCTGATATATACAATGAAGTAAAAAATTAAAAAAAAAACAAACTCTAGGATGAAAATATATATATATATATATATATATATATATATATATATATATACACATACACACACATAATAACTAGCTCCAAAGCCACCCAATGCGAATGGCTCTTGATTGGGTCTTTGGCTTGTTCAAGAGTTCATAAGTCTTTGCATATTCTCAGCATTGGAAGCTCTCCTGGCTGCCATTTGGATTAGGTTTTCATTTGCATGGGACTTTCTTTTCCTCACATCAGCCTTGGCTCTTTTGATTACAATCTGGTCCTCTGTTGGCAGAGATTTCTTTTTGCAAGGCATACTGCTGCCATAGGTAATAGGCAACAATAAACTGCAGAAGAACTCAAAATTGATCACTGCACTTATGTATTGCATTAATATTTAAACTGACCTTTTAAAAGTTTAACAACAATTTTTCTGCCGCCACTTGATTTAAAGACAATTTGATGTCTGTAGGTCCTTACTTTCCATAAAACATTTTTATTTCATGGGTGAGTTTTGCTGGATTTCACAATTAATTTTGATTATTCCCTAATTGATTTCAAAATTATAAAAATTATTGTACAAAAAATTTTTCACAAAAGGTCATGTAAAAAAATTGCTTTAAACAATGACAGTAATGTAAATTTTTGAAACCTAAATTTCTGTAACATGCACTGTTGAAATTTAGGGAGTGTTTATTCAATTGAAAAAGTGTGACACTGACATTCACACCATTTAAAAATTTTGTATTTGTGTGTGTGTGTGTGTGTGTATATATATATATATATATATATATATATATATATATATATATATATAATAAAGAAACCATTTTAAAAAATGCCTTGAGGCTGAATATATATATATATATATAAAATGATGAAAACATTTTAAAAAAACAAAGTTGAATATATATATATATATATATATATATATATATATATATATATAAGTTTGTCTCTTAGCTGATTGATGTTAGCTTCAGCATCCTGACTCCAGATTCTGGTAAGCAGACCTGTTTGTCCACTCTTCAGTGGGTAGCAGCAATTAACTGCTTATATTTTGGGATTTTTCTTTATACCCCCCCCACACACACATATATATATATATATATATATATATATATATATATATAAGGTTGGTGCAAAAATAATGTCGGTTTTTGACCTATTTTTAACGTCAAAAACCGACATTATTTTTTGCACCAACCTAATATATTTCTTTTTAATCAAATTAATTACCCCAAGCAAGGCAGTAAAACCACTATGACACAGCAAGAGGTTAATGGGTGTGGAAGAATTAGAAAAGTGAAACATTATTAAGGAGTGAGAAAAATAGAAGAGTAATCAGGAGATTGCAATTGACACTGCATTTAAATTTTTGAAGATTAAAGTTGACTGGAAAGCATGGAGTTGGAATGAAATCCCACATGTGTAAGGAAAGAAACTTTTAGCATAGAATTTATGCTTGCATCTTGTCAGCTCAACTGTAAATTGATGAGACTTCATCACCAGTCTAATACTGTGCTTAAATTCAAAAAGTCTAGATATCATGGCAAAGACTTCATCCAAATAATTAACATGAAAGTATTTATAGAAAAGACAGAGGGTGGCAACTTTATGGCAGAGGGAAAGTGACTGAAGCTGATATGCCAGATCAGGATCAATAGTATTACTGATTCATACATAATGAACACAAAACATGTTAAAAAGTAATAAAAGTGGAATAATTTTGCCCATACCTAATACACGTTTTTTTTTCAAAGTTTCTTCATTTGTATTGTCTTTATCACAACATTTAAACAGCTAATCCGTCTCACTTTCTTTAGATATAATTCATAATCAATAACCTTCTGAGAATGTTGAATAGAATCATTTATTTGATTCCCAGTCAGATGTTGTTTTCATTCCTATAGTTATCATATCAAGTGTCTTTTCAAGAGAATACTGAAACTTATGACTATTAATTCTTTCTTCTGCTGCTTATCTGTCTTGCCATTGGGTCCGTGTGCATCTCAGAACTTAAAACCATCCTCATATTCACATAATGGAAACTTCAAAGTATCAAGTATAATACGTGTTCTGTCTTGCTTGGTAGTTTAATTTGGTGTTCATATCTCTGTTCAGCCTACAGAATTATTTTGAATTTGGTATATACCTTGATTTCTTTCTTATTCTTCCATATTTAACATACATTACAGAGGAAGCTTATGGCCACATCATTTTGAAACACCTGGTCAGTATCTAGGTGGGTAGCTACTGGGAATACCAAGCTTAGATGTGCAGGTGATGTTGCAGATAACGACTCGGGATTGTTAACTGGAGAGCCAAGTTCCAATTCCTGTTGGTTTTGTTATGTTCACTTATGCATAAATACACTTTGGAAAGGTATGAATCCATCTCTTCTCACCCCAGCTATTGGTTAATTAGTAAGAATTTTATCACTAAATCGTTATTATCTCAAAAAAATTCATAAACTCTAAAAATATTTTCTGGCTTTAAATAACCTGCAAAGTGTTGATAGTCCATAGAAAATGAATCAATCATTACAGAGAGGATGGAAAATGTGAAACCAAAGTCTGAAGGTACACTGGAACAGTGTAAAATGCCTTCAGGAAGCAAAAAGTAAAGAATTCTGAATTGCTATATAACATCAATCTCTATCTATAAAAGGCAGGATGTGTGTGTAACGAATATACGGCTGCAATTTTTGACGGATTTGGACGAAAATTTACATGCACATGCTCCAAGTTAGCAGGAAGGCCAAGACCAACTTTGCATTTCTCAACTCCCATCGATAGTGGAAATAATTGATTTTTTCCTGCTTCTACAGCAGTTTTGATGTAGTTTGCGTCCATTTTGTACTGGCCAGAGTGAGAGCCAATAGCTGGCTGCCACAAATAGGCAGGAAGATTCTATTGGCCAGTGTGGGAGCCAACAGCTGACTGACATGAATGTTAACTAGCATGCTAGCATGCAAAAAAAATCGATAGCTGCATTCGTCACAAGTGGGAAAAATTTGAATCTGCATGGCACTTTACTCCAATTGGCTCATTTGCTTGCTTAAACTCCACGTTGATTCTGATTCTGAAGAACTGGGTTGGGTGTGAAAAAGTATTTAACATTCTTTTTTCATTCGGTTTTTCCAGCTACAAGTCCTTTTTTAAAGCTGATCATTTTGTATTCGTTTTGTTTAGTTCTTTTTTTCATAACAGATTTAATGTTTAGTATAGAGCTTAGAAAATATTCGCAGTGTAAGATAGGCAAGAAGTAAGGCATGTAGCAACATCAGCACAGCAAAGGGCACTCCTTTAAAGGCAAGGAAGGGCAAAAATATTTTAAGTCAAGTGATAGTGAATGCTGTATGTCGTACAATTTTTGAATCAAGCACAGGCAACACCGGGCCATGCTGCTAGTCCTATATGGCCGTGAATGCTGGACAAATTTTTTACAGATGAAGAGGAGACTTAAGTCAACAGTGATGTGGTTCTACAAGAGGATGCTGAGAATTATATGGACAGACAGAAGTAGTAAGCAACATGTGTAAATGGGTGGCAGAACAGTGATGGGCAGGGATAGTAAGGGGTTAAAAAAAATGTTGCTTCAAACAGCAAATGATAGAAAGTTGTAAAGTGCCATTATTGTCCAGATCCTGAAGGGACATGTTTCATAAAAGAAGAATTTTGACCTTCTTTCATAAGTATTAGTGTGACTTCTTTTAACTTATATATGATCAGTTATAACTGATTTCATAGTTTCTCTACAGATGACAGCCTCTCTGTAAGTCTTATTTTCATGGGAAACTGCTGTGAACTTATTTTCTGCTAATATATTGTTGAGTTAAAGTTAACGGCGTTTTGTATATTGATTTAATTTTAAAGTTAACCCAGGGTCTAAAATGTTGAACACCATGAGATGATGAAAGAGATAACTTTTAGTTTTCTACTTCAGGGCTTGCTGGGTTTAGATAAAGTCAACACTTTTACATTTTGTTCCTGTTGCTGTTGGCAGACATCAGATATTTAGGGGTGATAAAATCATCCCATCTCTAGAGCATTACTTTTATTGGTGGTATTTCCAGATCAGTAGAAAGTACTTGATTCATGTGAGATATTATTGTTTTGTGACAGGCATGAACACACAAATACTGTACAAGTTTATCTTCTATCCTAACATCCATACATAAGCTTTTTTCTTGTTATATAACAAACTCTTCAAAACCTTTCAGTTGTCCGTTTGGTGCTCTATTATGACTTTAAAAAGGAAACATATACTCCTGGTATCAATTTAGACTAATGCCTTATTTTCCTTCTGTCTAAGCCAGAATTATAAACTATAATTTTAGAAAGTGAAAAATTTTCCTTAAATATTTTGGACAATTTCCAAGTTTTCATCAAAAATTAATAAAAGTACAAACTTTAAGCAAAATGGTCACTATGCATAGAAAAAAAAAGAATCAGTTTAAACTGATGCAGTCTTTCTTACATGCAAAGTAGCTGTTAAAAGAATTTTTTTTTGAATATCTTATTTAATATATGGCATTTAATTTCATTCATTCTTAATAAATCAGATCATATATATATATATATATATATATATATATATATATATATATATATATTATAATTATTTTTTTAAAAATATGATTCCTTCATGACACAAATTACTATGTTTTGAAACTGGTCAGCGGTATTCAGGTTTAATTTCTTTAATAAAACCTAACTACTCGGATGGCAATCTCATCCTCAGGCTATGTTTGGAATAATTATGCTATGGAATATTTTACTCATTTACACTTTTGAAATGGGGTGGGGTGTTCTAGGGTATTTTTTCATTATCAAGGAGACACTGCTTAGATTGAAGTAGGGGTGTTTGTTATATGCCAAGTTTTTGAGTCGTGTAAAGTTGGATTGGATTTTTTTTTTTTGTCTAGCTACAATGGCTAATCTTATCCCACTCCCTGCTAAGACACTAACTGATTGATGTTGTAGTTATGGTTTGTTTTTTGTTTTTTTATTACTGTATGCTAAAACTTTAACTGATTGATGTTCTAGTTATGGTAGTTTTTGGTGTTTATTTTTTGTTTAGTTTTTCATGATTTCTTTAAGATTATGATTGTGTTGTATTGTTAAACATATTGTTTTAATTGTACTTTTTAATAGATTTGTAAATTTTTATTATTATTTTTTTCATTCATTTATAAAACGTTAATTATCTAAGGCGAATGTTTGGTGATGTATGCAAAAAACCGTTATCTCATTTCTTTGACCTAATAGATTTTCGTTTTTTAGACACTTAATAATATGTAGTTTTCATGTAAGCAAAAAGGGCTTATGTAATTCCAGGTTTTACAAATTCTTGTAAATATATATATATATATATATATAACTTGTATCACCCAAGCAAGGCATACAAAATATTTAGATTTCAGCATTAAACAACCCATAGAAATTGATTAGCCACTATACAAAAACAACCAATCCTATAAGTTAAGAAATATCTGAAGCAGAGTATTTCAAACTTTTTGTATTGATGACGTACTTTGTAAAAATAATTTTTTTGCATCATGTTAACCTAAATATATACCTAACAAAAATGCTTATAAAAAGGAATAATTCAGTGACTAATTAAGATAACAACAGATTTTAAAGATAACTGTACATAACAGTGATCCAGTAAAGCATAAATTAAGTATAATTACCATATATGGGCTGAAGCTATCCAATCCTCAATTTCCAGTCTTCATACAGTACAAAACTGTTTATACAGTCTTGTGTGGGGAAACTTATTCTCCACTTCACAGTCTATTTCTGCACAGACACAACATTGAAAGCCTATGCTATAACTTGCTCCAAGTGGTTATAATATTTTGTCTTGCTTAGGTTACATGCCATGACATCATTAGAATTCTTCCTGACTCCAGTGGAGTTCTTTATTTAAGGTATCTTGCCTAGTTCCTTTGTGTTACCTGGAGTGTCTTATTTACTCCACAGTATCCCCCTTTTTGAGATTTTTTTTTTTCACTAGTAAATATTTCATTTTATTTCTTAGTATTCACCCCCTCCTCTTTCTGGTGGGTTTGCCACAAACTGAGCTTTGTATTTCTTACATTGTGGGCCAACCTCTAGTTTTTCTGTACGTTTCCTTTTTCTGGTAATCATACTTGTATGTTCAATGAATTCTTGGGGTTTGGTCATAAAAAATATCATACAGTACTTGCATAGGATCTTCTTTTCTTGCAGGCCTTTCTTCAGTAAACCTTTTCTTTAATTGATTCCAATGCCTTTTGTGTTCCCATTTTTTTTCTTTTTCATTTTTCCAATTTGTGACCTTATTATGCTGCCTTCCCACATTTCTTTTCCATTTTTTTATATCCTGAAAAACATTTTTCTGAAAAATTTTGAGTCCTTTTTTTTTTATCATCTGTTCTTAAACGTTTTTGACCAATTTAATTTTTCTTGCAAACATCATTTCTGCTGGTGACTTGTCTGATGGTATTTGGTGTTATCCAGAATACCCAAGAATTTTTGTAGTGCTTCTTTGCTCACTTTTACATTACTTGTTTTTTCAAAGCTCTCTTAAATGTACCCACAAACCGTTCAACTGGTCAGTTTGACCTTGGGTGATATAGCGGGGTAGTAATATGTTGAATCGAGAACATTTTACAAAATTCTTTAAATTTATAAGCAGTGAATTGTGTACAGCTATTCATGACTATGGCTTCTGGAATGCCATATCTTGCAAACAGTTCATAGAAAAACTCACTGTACCTGTGGAAGTTGTTTTTTTGCACATACAAATTTCATGCTACTTAGTAAAGCTATCCACTACCACAAGAAATGTAATCTGTTTATTGGACCTGCAAAATCTATGTGCAGTCTTGACCACAGAATATCTGTATTTGGCCAAGATTTTCATTTTGTGGAAGATGATTCTGCTGTCAGACACAACCTCTGTAAGCATTTACTAATTTTTCAATGTCTTGATCCATTTTGGTCAAGTAAAAATAGATTCTCATAAGAGATTTCATGCTTGAAATTCCCAGATGTCTATGAAATATTATCCACTTTTCTAATATGATCTGTATTACTACTGTTTGTGTAAACATCAGTACTCTGTCATATAGTGAGTAAGCATTCAAGTCTGGATTGTGTTTTAAAAATCATCTTTCTTACTTTCTTTTAGTCATTTATTTTATTTTCAAAATAAATATGTCTTGTTCTGCTTTCACTTTTATTTCTTACAGAGTAACTGGTAGTTCACGTGTTACATTACATAATATATTTTTATTAGGTTGGTGCAAAAATAATGACGTAATAATGTCGTTTTTTGACGTTAGAAAATACATAAAAAAACGACATTATTACGTCATTATTTTTGCACCAACCTAATAATTTCTTTTTCACTTTTAATGCTGCAATAACACTGTTCTCAAATGCTTTAGTATTTTTTGGTATCAATCTTAATAATCCATCAGCATGTTCTAATTTTTTGGACAGTTGGTATTCCATTCTGAAATCGTAATTTAATAAGATGGTACCCCAGCATTATAATCTATTTGCTGTATGTGTAGGAATTCATTTTTCGAACCATAAATTGATAATGGAGGTTGGTAGTCCATCTATACCATAGTCACTAGCATTTCAAGTAAATATGATTTCTGCTTTTGAATTGTAGTGCACTAATAAGTCTGATGTGAATATTTTCTTGATTTCTTCAAATGCCTTCAGACACTTATCAGTCCAGTTCCACTTTACGCTTTTTTAAGCAAATTGTTCAGTGGAGTTCTCAAATTTTGCATATTAGGTATATAGCAATCACAAGATTATTCATGTAGGTGGAGAGAAAAATATAAAGGAGTAGGATTGATACTAGATCAAGAATTCAAGAAAAGTGTTCTGGGACACTATCAATTATCTGAAAGAATTTTGGTAGTCAAGCTGAAAGGAAAGCCTTTCAACAATAGCTACCATAATAGTGTAAGCACGGACAGCACAAAGTAAGGAAGAAGAAATTAAATCTTTCTACTCTATGCTGAAGCTGAAATTTCTGAGACATGTAATGAGAAAGGAGGGCTTGGAAAATCAGATACTCATAGGGCAGACAGGAGGAAAGAGTGACAAGGGAACACAATGCATGACATACCTAGCGAGCTTAAACAAGTGGATGATAGAACAGGGTCTGAGAGAAGTAGCAAAAGGACAAAATATATTGAGAACTACAAGGGATAGGAGAAAGTGGAAAGCCATGATTTCCTATGTCCTGAAGGGATATGGCACATAAAAGTAACCATCCCATAAATACTTGTAACCTAGTAATGTTTATTGGAGGAGGCATATTCTTAATTGCCCTTGCCCTCAACAGATCTGGTTGACAACCATTTTTGTCAATGATTTGTCCTAGGTACCTGATTTTAGGCAAAAACAATTTGCACTTTTCCTCACCGATTTTGAACTGGTATTCTCGTATTTTTTTTTTTCAAACACTCCTTTTGCATGCCTGATATGTTGTTCCTTAAATAAACTTGTAATTAATATATCATCCAAATAAGCAACTGCAAGATTTCAGTCTGCAAGCCTAGTATCTATAGCTTGTTGAAAAATAACTGCAGCCACTTTTATCCTAAAAGGAAGTCATTTGAGCTTATACGATCCCTTGTATATATTTACTGTTATTATTAGGTTGGTGCAAAAATAATGTCGTTTTCTCACATAGTAGCATATGTGAGAAAACGACATTATTTTTGCACCAACCTAATTCTGAACATTCTTCTTCAACCTGTATTTGCTGATATGCTTCTGAAAGATGTAGCTTCAAAAAAATTTTTCCACCACTTAAATTTGCAAAAACTTCCTCTGGACATGGTAATAGGTCATTATGGTATTTGAACATTTGTTTTACCCTGTTGAAAAAGCAGCCCAAACACAAATTTTATTATTTTTTACTATACATGCACTGTTGTTGCTGCCCATTTTGAATTGTCAATCTTTTAAATTACACCTATTTTTTCAAGCCTGTCTTTGTTTCCTTGATCTATTGCTGTAAATGGTAGACTCTGTTTCAGTCTAAACATTGGTGTTCACCCTTTTTTCACCTGAAATTTCACTTTGGCTTTGAAACAATGATCCAACTCATCTGACAGAACATCCAGAAAACATTTTTTCAATTATTCCTCTAAATGTTCACACCATTTTTTTTTTTTTTTTAAATCGGTCACCCGTCCACTTACATTTTTGCAATAAATATTTATTTTTATCCCACAACTCAAATAATTCCATAGAGTCAGTACCGAATAAGTTTGTAGTATTTTTTAACACATAAGGCTTAGCATTTACAAACTTGTTATGACATGAAGCATTACAAGTCATTTCACAATAAAAAAATAATTTCTTACCTGACGTACAATGTGTAATTTTCAAAGTTCTTTTTAATATAGGTTTTCTGTTTGCTTTCCATGTGACTTCATTGCTTATTGTGATATCATTACCAGTGTCAAGTTGCATTTTTATATCCACTGTATTAATTTTTGCATACACAAATTTTCTTTGTTTTTTTCTAATTACTTTTCTGTCACAACACTGCGTACAAGATTTTTTCTGTAAGAACTTGATTTAGTTTAATAGTGTGTTTTTTTTTATGTCCTACTTTTCTGCACTTGTAGCACTTCAAATTCTTAAAGGGACAGTCATCACTGACATCTAAGCTTCCACATCTAAAAGATAGATTAATTTTTCTTCTTCCACATTTTTTTCTTCAGTTTGTTCCGTATTGTATCTCAGATTTAGGGTTCTCTGATATTCGTCCAATATTTCTTGTAGTGTCATTTGTTTGTTTTTTTTTAAGAATCCTTGCATGTATTTCACTGTGTTGTTTTTGCTGTTAACCTGTGAACAAAAATTAACCCTATAACCATATCTGGTCTCAGTTCATTTAATTTTAATCTGCCACACTATTTTTTTAATGATTCCAGCCTATACGTCAAAATCTTTGTCTTCTTTTTTTGTCAGATTCATACATGTCCAACTATATAGAATAACAAACTTTTCTCGCTAAAAATTTTAGTCAGAATATTTACTGTTTCTTCAAAGCAGATTTCTCTTGTTTTTTTTTTTTTACTAATACAAAATTACAGTATTTTTCATGTTCTACCAGTGCTAACTTTCTAAGCAAAAGGCTTGTCTTTTTTCTTGTCTTTGCAGTCACTGCATTCTTCTCTGAAAATTTGCTTGTATCTTCTAAAATAAGCAGAAAAGGTAATTTCCATCATCTGAATTGTATGTGAATTCAGTTATGGCATTTGCCACCATCTCGGGAGTGAAATAACTTGTGGAATTTTCTGTTATCTTTCGTATTATGTCAATTAAATTTTGTTGTTGTTTCTGGAGTCCTAACAACTGCTGTTGTTGCTGTTGTATTTTTTATCACTTGGGCTAATAATTATTCTATATTTAAAGAATATCTGTGTTTTTTTCACACTTTCTCTTTTCTTTTCTTTCACCAAAGAGAAAAAATAATAAACTGATAAGGTTCTAATTTCTCATTGCCACTGTTATGCATGCTGAAGTGAGAAGTACTTTTTCTTACTCTGTATCAGTTTTGATTCCTCATTGCCACTGTTACAACTCACTCCTAGCAGTTATAATATTATATCTCACTTAGGCTGCTCGCTGTGTCATCCATAGAATTCTTTCATAGTTCATTTTTTGTACCAGGAGTGTCTTATTTATTCCACAACAGACTTTCATTACTATATCTCTCTTTCAATGGCAAATGTTCAGATGGGATCCATTCTTTAGTTACATCAGTTTAGATGTCTACTGCTAAGTCATGCTGTTTGCTACTTTGAAAGAGTCAAAGCAGCCTCATTTTCCCCATGTTCCAAATGTAAGGCAAAAGTTCCTCACAGTTCTTTCCTCAAGAAATGCTTCCCTGAACCCAATTTTACTGTCCAGTTAGCACCATTTTCTATCCTTCTTATACTCACTTCCTACCACCTACTCTTTCACTTAGGTCGCACCTCATTCATCATAACCATTGTAATAGTAACTTAAGTGATTTTCAAGCCTTGTATTCATGGTAAAAGGTTAATGAAATGATAATCCATTTTTGCAAAACATCAGAAAATGAATTTATTATAGTACAAGAATTCTGTAAATGAGATTTTTGCTTTGTAGACATGGTTATTTTAAAATCTTATATTAGGTTGGTGCAAAAATAATGTTGGTGTTTGACGTTAAAAAATACGTCAAAAACCGAAATTATTTTTGCACCAACCTAATACTTAAAAAAAAAAAATGTCATAATCTGTGAATTTAATATTTAAGAATTAAAAAAAATATACCGTTAAAAATATCTACACTGTATTTATATGGATACAGATAATAGAATATTTTTTTGTTTTAAGCTCAAGGTGTAGTTTAGTAATGCTGGCCAGTTTTTCCTGATTAAACAGTTGGTCTAAAATATTTTTTTTTTTTTTTTTTTTTGGCGAGACTGGAATTATTAAGCTGCATTGTTTTTTTTTTTGTTTTTTTACTTACTGTTGAGAGAAAGCTTATTTTCAGGTCTGCTCTGATATTCACAAAAGAGATGTTTTCTTCCAACTGGGGAAATAAATATAGATGTTATAATTTTCATTTTTTTAGACTTGATGCTGTCGTTTTTTTGTGATGAATGAAATTTTATGACGGATGATTATATTTCTTTTTCTAATACAGAATTTTACAGAATCTCTGAAATTGGTGCCTATATTATAGATTAAAATTTCTGAAGTTATCAAATTAAATATTATTTTATGAATTATTTGCACTATTATACCCATCTTTGTTATTTTGGTTGGTCCACTCTCTGGTGTATGTTATATGTCATATTTTTAATGAAATTTGTAAAATCTCTGTTATTACACTGTTTTTTTTTTTAAATGTTTTATTACAAATACAAGGACAGAAAATATAAGAAAGTCTTCTGTTCATAGCTCTTTACATGATAATAAAAAAAAAAACATGAGGGTAATGAGTCACAACATTCAATCAAGGGTCAAATTATTATCTTCATATGTGTATAACTTGTGCTTTTGACATCACTGGTGGTTAGTATATGTGTATAACTTGTGCTTTTGACATCAAATTCTAATAAGATCAGTCATTCCTTTAAGGTGCTTATTTGAATAAGCAAAATTGCAATTACACTACCCAAAGAGACTCGGACCAATCTGAAATTGTTTCTTTTACAGAAATATATATATTTACTTATTTTAATCATTTCACTCCAAGCAAGGCAAGGTGATGCCATTCAAACTGTGATGCCATTGCAGAAGTTACTTTCATTGGGCGAATCATTTGGTTGACTTAAAACTGGGATATTGTACAAGGAGCTATTTCCATTGAGTGACATGTTTGACATGGTTAAAAGTAGGATGTCATAGTAGAAGTCCTTTTCATTGAGCGAATCATTTGAATTGTTTAAAACTGTAATATCATTGTAGGAACAATTTTCATCAAGTAACTCGGCATAATTCAAAGTAGGATTTTGTAGATGGATCCATTTCATCTTCCAATTTGGTATATTTAAAGGTAATAGTTTCATCAAGAATTACTTTCATTAGGCAGATGAGTTGTTTTTCTTATAACTGTGATATCATACAAAGAGCCATTTTCTTTGAGCAACCCATTTGGCAAAAAGTTAAAAGTTGTACGTTGTAGCAGGAGCCAGTTCCTTATACCAACTCAGTTGGTATGGTTAAAAGTTGGGTATAGTGACAAGACCCATTATCAATGGGCAAATATATTAGTTTCCTTAAAACTGTGATATCATACAAAGAATCTTTTTCATTTAGCAACCCATTTGGCATGGTTGGAAGTAATATGTTGTAGCAGTAACCATTTTTATTGGGCAAATCAGTTGGTTTCCTTAAAAGTTGGATATCATACCAGGAGTCATTTTCATCTAGCAACTCAGTTGCATATCTGCACATTGCATATCTGTCTCTGGATCATATGAAGGAACTTGAGACAAACAGAAGGGGCTCCAGACCATATATGGCAGCAATACTCCATATCAGATTGAGACATTCATATAGATGCCATCATAGTGCCAAATCTGTTCATAAATAACTAAACTGTCAGCTATATACAACTGCTTTCTAAGATCAATGGTTAAAAAGGATTTTGAGTGAATGACACCCTTTATGATTGGCAAAGATAACAATTTTTCGAACCTTGTGGTGTGGTGCTACATAATCGCAAGGAACTGCACCAAATAAAAGAAACCATGTTACTTGAGGTACTTTCAACAACAACAGCAGCAACAACTAAAATAGCTATCATATGTCGGTTGAAGACAAAATAATAAATAATAAGCAAGAAGTTGGCCTTCTATACTACTTCAAATAAAAGTTTAAGAAAGAAAACCTCCTCAAAAAAAAAGAGAAAATAGCTACTTGAGAAATCTATTTTCCTGAAAAATTGTTTTAAGAGAAATATTTTATAAATTTTAACTGAAAGTAGTACTGGCTGCTTGGTCAGTGAATGCTTCCTTATAAGGAAACAGCTAATATTACCATTATCAAATATATCAGAAACATTACAAACTTTTGTTTCAACCCAATATTTTCGGCACATATTCTCATCTTTCATCTGTCAGGATTTGTGTGATTAAATGTCAAAAGAAATATTCCTGACGTTGAAGGTATCAGGATGTTTGAAACTGAAGGCAGGATAAGACCACCTCCAAATACAATGAACATGGTTTCAAAAGTTAGTTGTTGCTAAAGTCTGATAACTTCCTGTTTGAATGCCAAGAGAATTCAAGGATAATGATAGCCTGAGATTAGATACTATTTCTGGATTCAGGTGTTTCGTCAACAGGTAATTCTAAAGGTTACACTCATTGTACAAAGAAGGAATGGTTCTCTGAGTCTCTTTGCAGTAGAGTATTGATTTTGGCTATACGGCTCAAGGAGACCGCCTCTTCCTACTTCCATGCCAGTCATTCCTTTAAGGTGAAGATGCTTATTAGAATGAAGAGAAGTAGTGATTGCTAGAATCCTAAGGACTGGAAACTTGTTTTTAGATTACAAATATTGTTGACATATCAAGTTGATGTGAGCCCCTTGTGGTTATGGTACACATGATTTCTTTTTCAGATATCCTGCGTAAATAGCACAAAAAGAAAACATTAAAAAATAAATAGAAAATGTCCATTACTGTGAGTGATGTATCAACTATCACCTACAATTTTTTTACACACACACACACACACACACACACGTGTATGTGAATAATACATATACGTATGCAAAGCAAACCAAAGCCAAGTGACCAAATAAAATAAAAACCAATAAATCAAAAACAGAGACAAACATAAAAAATAAGGAAAAAGAAAAATTAATTGAGAAGAAAAACAAAAGACAGATATCTACGTATACAGTAAAAGAGTGCTCTATATTTGAATAAGCAAAATTGCAATTACACTACCCAAAGAGACTCAGACCAATCTGAAATTGTTTCTTTTACAGAAATATATATATTTACTTATTTTAATCATTTCACTCCAAGCAAGGCAATAGAGCTACTAAGATTCAAGGTGTCAGTGAGAGTTAAAGAATTGGAGGTAAAAAAATCTATTAAGGAGAGAGAACAATAAAATAACAAGAATTAAGAAGACAGATAATGATTACCATTGCATTAATTTTTATGAAGATCAAAATTGACTGGAAGACAAAAAATCAGGTGAGTTTTACAAGTGAGAAGTGCAATATAAGAAACTGGTAGCATAGAATGTACGGCCACAACTAGTAATTCCAACTGTAAAATAATGAGACCTTACCACCAATCTAATACTGCATTTAAATTTATAGAGTCTAGAGGAAATCAGGAAAATTAACCATGAAAATATTCATTGAAAAGGCATAGAGAAGCTACATTATGACAGTGAGAAAGTGACTGAAGCTGAGATACCAGGTCAAGATCAATAAAATTGTAAATTCTTCTTTAGATTTTATCCATAATCTCTAAATATACAACAAGAACACCAGGCAAAATTTGGCAGTAATATCCAAAGCATGGATGAATGGTAGACTTATCAATGTGTAAGATAGGTTCTGGATAGAAAGATTGTCTAATATGTCACAGTAAACCTAGCAATTGATACAATATAATCTTTCAACTTCATGTCGGCAAAAAATGTTAGCCTGAGAATACACAAGTCACTCTCATGGAGGTTAGCATCAGCCATGCTGATGAAAGGCATAAAGGGATCTCTCTGATGAATGGCAGAGAGCAGTTTCATTTTGGAGGTGTTAAAATTAGCAAGTCATTCCTTGCCCTAGTTAACAATAGACTGAAGGTTTTTTTTGACATCAGCCGCCAATTTGATCTTATTGAGCTGATCAGACTTAATATCAAGACAGAAGTAAATGGTTATACCATCAGGAAGGTCATTGATGAAAATTAGGAACAATGGATATCCAAGGACATTGCCCTGGTGACACTTGTATTAATGTAAAAAATATCTAGAAGAGTAGCTATTCAGGACAACCTTGCATTTCGTGGCTTGAATCAGTTCAAAAATTCTCCAGAAATGCCATAGACTTTCATTTTGAGAAGAAAATTGTTATGCCAAATCCTGTCAAATGCTTTTGAGGTGTTCAAAGCAACAGCCCGAGCTTCACCATTTTTATCTAAAGAATATTGGTTAGCTTGCCAGTGGTCTAACACACAAGTAGGCAAGTGTAGCCAAAGCTAATCACTCCCTTGAGTCATTTCATAGAGAAATATATGGGTGAATAAAGACCACTCAGGCAAATGTATTGGGCAGGTCCATTCTAGCAAAATGGACTGACCTAACTGGTGTATTAGGCACTCTCCTATAAAATTAGGTAAAATTAGCTGGCTTGCTTTACAAAGAAACAGAAGAAGGCAGCCATGTTGGCAAGTAAATCACTTGACTTCTGCAGATGGACACTTTCAGCGTAATCATTAATACGTCAGCAGTTGACCTAGAGAAGTGAAAGCCATATTGCTTGTCTGAAAAAAAGACCCTGTGATGTGAGATGCTTAATGGTAATTTCTTAGGAATTGAAAAAATGAAAAAAACTTTTTAAAATGGGCTTCTATTCAAACATGGGTATCCACAAAATAATGTTTGCAGTAGTAGGAAATATATAATAAAATGTGTGCGTTTAAAATTTGCTAAATTTATGTGGGAAGATTGCTGAATATTGGAAATAGAGCATTTATAGTTATAGAAAATGCAGGCATAGCATTCAACACTATGCACCTATATAAGACAATTTTGAAAACTTATACTTTGATATATTTCACCAATGATCCACCCTTAGAAAAATAATTTTATTTCACTAGAATAAAAAACTAGGAAGAAAAAATATCAGATTTTGTTTTGTAAATTCTCTTTCTGAAAATAATAGATCATCACTGAAATATACCAAATTCTTTTAAATATTAAGAATTTTATTGGATTCTCATAAAACTTCACTCCCATCTAGTAATAAATAAAATTAAATGCCCACTTTTCTTGCCTCTACTCTAAGTTTCATGGAGATTAAATCCATTCTTGTAAAATTTTCCAGTCAAATCTAACAAATAGATGTAATTTCTGTGAAACTTAAACTCGAAAAAATAATTAAACTTTTAATTTTATTTATTGTTATTAATACTTTATCTCAAGATATTAAGCCCAGTAATTGCAAAAAAAACAAAAAAACATTTCTTCCTGAAATAGCCTGGTCAGTTGCTTCTTTTCTGACAAAATACAGGCTTATATATATATATATATATATATATATATATATATATATATATATACACACAGACATACTAAACATTCCCATCCCATTGATTTTGTCATGTAAGGGTACAGCAATTCAGTTCTTAGAACTGAACAGCCAGTACTATCCACACATATGATTTGATTAGAGTGGTGAAGGCTTGTGCAGACCAAACCACACTTTTTGGAGGAGCTGAATACAGAGAACCGGTACACATAGCATGTCACAAGGTCTCCAAATGACCCTGTTCAGTTTTTTAATTCAGTTGTCCTTCTCAAAGGTCACTTGTGACTCAAGTTCATAGGACCAAGTCTATCCTGCTAGTTGCCCATACCTGAGAGGAGAAGACATGGTTTCATACTTTTCCCAAAGGTATTTGCATGTAAGTGAATGCAGTGGACATGACTGTAATTTGAACTTGTCTTTCTGATTCCTCAATCTGAGCTGCTATTACTCCACCATTCCTACATCCATATATATATATATATATATATATATAGTGTGTGTGTTTGTGTGCACATATGTGCACACATATTTTTATATACATGACACATACACCCTAATATGCGATACATTAAAAGTAGTTCAGCCATTTTTTTAATGGGTTTTGTATTTTATTTTTTATCAGTACCTCTTTTTCAGTGATCCAAAAAAAGCAGTAGCTTTTTTATTTATGGATTTCTTTTTCTTTATGTTCAGTGATCCAAGAAAAAGATCTGTGTTGTATCAAAAGTACAAGTTCAGATAATAATAAAAAAAAGATGTTTTTACATACGATTTTAGGAACATTTTTATTTTTTAGTGCAGAGACCTACTGTCTGCTTTATTCGCTAATGTATTATTGCACTTTGTTACTTACAAAAGTTTAAGAAATTCCTGCTCAAGGCAATCATATCTCTCCACAACTTCCTGTCTTTTGTTAGTCCAATTAAATTTTCACTGTTTACCATTCATCAAAGTCTCTGTTCTGTCATTTATTCATATGAATTTTGTAAGTAGGTTACTTGCTGTTTCCTTCTGCTTCTCTAACATCTAGGCACTTTATGTATACAAGAAATTTCAACTGTCTCTTTTTGATTGTAAGTGTACATTTCTTATATAAGTCCTTGTTTTCTTTAAGTTTTCATGGGAATGCTGTAAGTTTGGATGTGCACATGGTGTAATGGAAAATGGCTCGAAATTGCTAATGAGAGATCTGAGTTCTAGTTCCTGTTGCATTTGTTGTGTCAACTTACATGAAAATAGCCTTCGGAAAAGTATGAATCTACATGTTCTTCCCACCAGCTATGGGGTAATTAGCCAGATTTGTATTTCTAAAGTATTATTATCTCAAAAAAATCTTTATACAATCTAAAAATATTTTCTGACTTTAAGTAATCTGCAAAGTGTTCATAAGCCATAGAAAATTAATCAATTAAGTTTTTCTTTGTTATTTGTTCTGTTCATGGTATTCTCAGCCTTTTTCAGTAGAACCACTTCAGGTATATTCATCTGTGAAGAGATTATCCAGCATTCACAGCCATATAACAGATAAACACTCTTCTTTGTACAGTATTTACATTATGTGGACTATTGTCCTCATCTTTGTCGCTATATTTATCACAATGTTTCGGCCGTTGTATGCTCCGGCCATCTTCAGGTGGTTGGAATTTCAAACTGAACCCTTTATTTCGCTCACTGGGGTAGACTGTTCTAGTTCCACGTGCCATGTTTGATGGATGTCAGTTATCAGTTATCTCCTGCTAATTTTTCCCTCTGAAAGTTCTCCACTGCCTTAACCGGGTATTGAACTCACACTCTTTGGGTCTGTCACTGGATCTAACCAACGAATTTGAGGACATCTGGGTATGAATTTCTGGGTATTATAAACCTAATGTTTACAGCAACCATTTTTTACCAGTGCTCATATTGTAATTTTGCTGTTATTATTGCATGTTTTTTTTACCAGAGCTCATATTGCAACTTTGTTATCATTGCTTTTTTCTGGCACTCCTTATTACTGGTTCCCATATTATATTTATTTCTATGCTTGGTCGGCTCAGGAGATTTTTGTGGCCTAGCATATGTGCTGATTCCTTAATAAATACAATATGGAACCAGTAATAAGGAGTGACAGAGAAAAGCAATGATAACAAAGTTGCAATATGAGCTCTGGTAAAAAAAATATGCAATGATAATGGCAAAATTGCAATATGAGCACTGGTAAAAATGGTTGGTGAAAACATTAGGTTTATAATACCCAGAAATTCATACCCAGATGTCCACATGGCACAGTGGATAAAGGTGTTGGTTAGATCCAGTGATAGAGTGTGAGTTCAATACCCGGTTAAGGCAGTGGAGAACTTTCAGAGGGAAAAATTAGCAGGAGATAACTGATAACTGACATCCATCAAACATGGCATGTGGAACTAGAACAGTCTCGAAATAAAGGGTTCAGTTGGAAATTCCAACCACCTGAAGAAGGCCGGAGCATACAACGGCCGAAACGTTGTGATAAAAATGCCGACAAAGATGAGGACAATAGTCCGCATAATGTAAATACTGTACATAATACCTAATCTCAGAAATATAGACAGACTCTTCTTTGTTTCTAAACACATTTGCCTATCTATTATTTTTTTCCCAAGAGTCTTGTAGGATGTGGGTAATCATGGCTTTCAACAAATTCCTATCCTTTGTACTCCTTAGCAACATGTTTATCCCTTTACTAAAACCTCCAGCACCCTGTTCCATCATACATTCACACAAGCTCATCAGGTGGCCCTCTACCTAGCGACAATATGCCTCTTGAGATTTAAATTCTCCAAGCACTCCTTCCATATATATCCATTTTCAAATATTAGTTCTCTCTTTGTGATTCTGTGTATAAATGTACATTTTGTTTCCATTTTTCTTAAATCTTTGTTGCTTTCATGCTCTATCTATTGAATTCTCAGTATCCTTCTGTAGATCCATATTTATGTTGCCTTCAGTTTTCTCTTCATCTGTGAAGAGATATCCAGCATTCCTTGCCATACAAGAGGATTGATATCCCATAACATTTCAGCACTCTTTACTTTGTTTTGTGGTGATAGAAATAAATACAAATAAATAAGAACAACAATTACCATCTCTAAAAATAGACAGATAATAAAAACTACCAGGCAAACAAAGCTATATCTCAACCAACCAATCAGACAACTTTCACAACCAGGATTTAAGAAAAGAAATAAACAGTAACACAGAGACCCAAATTTCACTATTGCTAAAAAGTTTGACCAACCAATCAAAAAGCTTTCACAATAAGGATAGATGCTATATATCAATGATAAGCAGTGCACTCTTTTCAAAGTGGATCTATTTATGTGTATATAACCAGATTAAAAATCAACCAAAATCAGAGCTGATAAATTAATTTGGTTCATTCTTTAGTGTGAGCACTCTTCATGACATACTCCGAGACAAAATACAGCATTTGCACAACAGGCTGAGGACTTTAGATGGCTACAGTGCCCTCTTATATTTGAAAACATATACCTTTGTTCCACCATATTGATAAGGAGGTGGCTACTACATTTGAATACATACATTTACTTTCTCCTGAATCTTTATTTAGCATTCTGAAGGTATATTTTGCTAATCTAACGCATATTCAAATTTTGGTTTTGCATTTTCTGTCCTCTGTTAAAACACTTTCCAGATGTTTAATCTTCTGCGTCCTTCTGCAGAATCACATTTCTCTTGCTTCAAGTCTTTTCTTCATCTGTGAAGAGATTTTCCAGCATTCACTCCCATATAGGATGACCAATAGTACATAATAGCTTACTCTTGTCTTTATTTCTAATGATATTTTCCTGTCTCTCAATACTTTGCTTAGTTTTTGGGAGGCATCTTATGCTATCCCAATGATCCTTCAGATTCTGCTGTCATATTTTCTATCCTTTGTTTAAAAAATTTCTAGATATTTCAGCTTTTGTACTTGCTTCATTTTGGCATCTTCAATTTGTAATTGGTATGTTGGACTCTTTTTGCAGTTAGCCATACCTTCCATCTTCTTCCAAATAATGTTTAGTGCTTTCTTCTCAATTAAAAAACAAAACAAACATAAAAGATATGCTACACAGTATAGATTGACTTTCTGTTATGGTCCAGGTTAGGACCAAGGAAGAACAACACGAACACAAGAGTAGAAATAATGAAGGTATATTACAGGAAATAATAATACAAGATGTGGAAGGTGTTAGTATGACTGTCAGTCTGGTTTGGAGTGAACTACTATCTGCTCGACTCAATTCTCTTGAGAGGCGTAGAATACATAGTGTTAGGAAGAGTTCATTCTGTAGTTATAGGCAAGGACCCATGACACTTTCATTCACTCTAAAGGTTTTATATATATATATATATATATATATATCTATATATATATATATATATATATACACACATAGACAGTGCAAGTAAATAACAAGGAAATCTGAAGCAAAATGGTAACAGAAGGAATACTTATATTCAAGATTAGGAAAAAACAGTATAATGAGGAAAGGCAACTTGGAAAACTTAACCCTCATGGATTATATTAAGAGCAATAGGCAAAGGAAGGCAGTGAGCCATTTACCTGACAAGTGAATGGATAAGGGAATGGGAGGTGGTGGATTTAGCAAATGGAGAAAAACTGCTAAGGTTTACAAGGGACAGGAAGTTCTGGAGAACCATTATCATCTATGTTCTGAAGACAGAGATATAGCAAATACTAAAAGCATATATTGGAAGTAAGCAAAGGCCAACGTTTACATTTTTTTCTGTCAGATTTTTCTTTATCTGTTACTATTCTACCCAGATAGTTGAATTTCTTTACGTTCTTGTATTTGTCAGCCCCAATCTCATACAAAGCTCACACATTTGCAGCAACACACCTCTCCAAAGATTAATAACTATTTCAATTTATTATCATTATAAATTAAGCTCTTTTTTTATAAAGTAATGGATTTTTATTTATTGATCTGACAGATTTTTTTATCACTTTAAATGTTATTTTTAGTGGAAACTCATATTTGAGTAGATGCCCCATTTATTTATTAAACTGTATATTTATTTTTGTTTACTAGCTTGAATATTCGAGAAGTTTTAAAGAAAATTATGTGCTCTGCAGCAGGACTCGAACCTGCATTATTCAAACTTTGCTTAGTTGGGAAAGCCAAGTTGGCTATGACATGTTAGATCTAATGATGCTTTCCCTCTGCCCTGAGAGACGCAGGTTTGAGTCCTCCTGGTGAGCACATATTTCCTTTAATAAGATTTCTTAAAATATTCGAAGAAGTAGAGATGAGAATAAGTAAATGGCACATCTACTCAAACAGGAGTATCCATTAAAAATAATGTTTTAAGAGATAAAAGTTTGTAAGAGATAAAAAAAATTAAGCTCGTGGATATAAAAAAAAAATATTTTTTTTAAATTTTAAGAGGTAGGGGAGTTAAGTTTACAATATAAATTCATTGTGAATTGATCCCACTATCTTCATCCATGTACCATATACCTTCAAGACATGGGTGATCATAGCTCTCCACATTTTCCTACTCTTGTAGCTCTTAGTAAAGTTTGGCTTTCTGCTATCTTTTCTAAATCTGCCATCTATTTAAACAAGCTTATTAAATAGGTTACTCAATTCATCTCCCTTACCTGTGAGTATCAGGTTTTCTAAACCCTCTTTCCTGATTATGTGCTCTAGAAATTTCAACTACCTCTATTTGATGTTATGTAAAATTGTCCTTTTTGTTTCCATTTTAACCTAAGACTTCTTAATTACTCACATGTTTAGTATAAGCTATCTGAACATCCTTTTTAGAACCATATTTTTTTGCCTGAAATCTTTTCTTCATTTGTGATGAGATTGTCTAGAATTCCCTGCCATACTACTGTGCTTAGCTTTTGGAAAGTGTTTATTGCTCTTCTAATGCATTTTCGGATTTCATAATTCAGTACTCATTTCTATAAAAAATAATGGGGAAAAGGAAGGTAAAATTATTATTTTGTTGCTTTTTGAAATTTTGTATAAGTCATTATTTTAAAAAGAAAAATGTAAGAATTTCATATAAGTCATTATTTTAAAAAGGAAATGTAAGAATATGTTTTAAATAATGTAAATGTTTATTTTAAATCTTGTTAAAATATGCTTTATCATGTCCTATAAACATAATTTTTTTGTGGGGTGGAGCTTGCATAGAGAGAACAATTTACAGTTAATTTATATACGAAACAGAATCCTCTCTGGGAATTAAAAAAATTATATTAGTAATTTAAAGTATTCATTTTAGAGCAATATATAAACAACATTTTAAAAAAATGCTTATTTCTTGGAAAAGTATCTTTCTGTAGAAATACCCCACTGAAACAATGATACTTTTCAAATCTATTCAAGTCTTATTGTAGAAGATTTGCTTGAAAATTCATCATAATGGTCATGATATATAATTATATATTAGGTGTGTGCAAGTGTTTCAAGAAACATTTCTTTTTTTTTATAAGTGGACTGAATCTCCACAAAAAAAAGCGACGGGCACATTTGAACTCACAGAGTAATTATAGTGTAATGCTAAAACTCTGTCCAGGTTAGGATATGGTTAAATGAAAAAGATTTGAATGGTTGGCAAAATTACTGAAGAATACAGTAACTTGTACAGATTTCAGAAATGCACTTTTTTTATTCGATCAATTTGAGATAGTGATCTTGAAAAAAAAAATCAAGTCAGTTTTACAATTAAGTGGTCAAATGAACCAGAAAATTAGCTGCTGCAGAATTAGCAGTGAGCAGGAATAATTCATTAGGAATGCAAGCAAGTCTTAAAGACATTCCAAATTAGGAGTGCCAGTGGGAGCAAGCAGATGTCAGAATATATGGCCATGAGAACTTAAAAGTCTCGGCTATTGAAGTGGCTTGGCCTAATGGAATTCTAACATTTAAAACTTTTTTAAAACATTTTTGAAAGCAAAGGACAATAATTGACTGCATTAATCACTTGTCACTAAAACCTTTACAAAAACTTGCCAGTTAAACTTTCTTTAAAAAAGCCAATTCTGAAAGTCAAGCCACCTGATTAAATGATTTATTTGGAAACAAAAAAAATTGACATTATAAGTACATATTCAAATTAAGATTTCAGCTAATATGATTTCTATGATGGAATTTACAAAAAGCATGTTACATTTTTTTTTTTTTTTGATTTATTTTCAAAGTTATCTTACATTAGAAACAAAAATGCTGAAATGCTATGTTATGACAGTCCCCCTGTATAGCAGTGACCGCTGGATAATTTTTTCACAGAGAAGACCAGGATCCATATAGGACACACATCTTTGACACCCTCATATCTACTAAAGGCAGAGGAAGCCTCCAATATGCATGACATGCCAGAAAGAGTACACAGCCATATACTGACAACATGTAAGAACCTGAAACTAGCCCCAAATCAAATATTACCAAATCAATCTGGATAACATAAATTCTTAAAAAAAAACATCTCTATTTACCAAAATCAGGAATAAAAATCTTGTAACGTAAGTAAGTTTATAAATACAAAAACAAAATACTACTTTTGACATGACTATAATGTTAAAAAAAAAAGCTTTACTTTATCTCACTACAAAACAATAATACACAAATATAAAATCCCAACCCTGCTAGCTTAGGCATTAGATGACTCATTAGTTGAGATGCTATTAAACAAAATAAACAAATGGAGGAAGGACTTGAAGTGATAGAGATATAACTCTACAGAAGCATGCTGAGAATACTAGGGATAGAGCATGTGAATAATGAGGATAATTTAATGAAAGTGAAAACAAAAAGCACATTTATAATTAGAATCAGAAAGCGAATTGAAATGTCTAAGATATATTATGAGGAAACAACGCTCAGATAATTTGACATTCAAAAGACATATTGAAAGCAAAAGGAGAAGACAGTAATGGTATGTAACTTATGGAAAATATGTGTAGAAATGGATGGAAGAACAGAGTGAGAAGAACAGTAAGAAGATAAACATTGTGTAGATTTACACATTGTAGGATGTTGTGGAGAGCCATGATCGACTATATCTTGAACTGACATAGCACATATGATATAGCAGCAGACAATGAACATCCAATCTGTTTTTATGAAATAGATAAATGTCAGAATTTCTGGGATGAGGAGTTATCATTACTTGCATTTGGATCATGTTTCGGAAGTTGTGTCCTTTAGCCTTCATCAGGTGTCTGTCAATCTGGGTAACATTCAGGAAATTTCAAACTGAACTCTTTATTTACAGGGATAGATTTTTTTTGTTTTTTAAAAAATATAGCTGAGTAATTATGAGTTCAATCCCTGGCTCATGTAGTACAGGCTTAGACTCAGAGGAAACAAAGCAAGCAGTAACAAGAACACAAGCAGATAAAAACTTTATTATATCCTTTATATGATCTGTACAACCTGCATCTTGTAAACATCTTATTAGAATAATTAGGATATAAAAATTCTAATTGTATTTATACCAATGCATTCAGAAGTTATCACAAGAAAAATATTAATGAAACAAATATATTTTACAAGTATATAATTTGAATTTATTGCATATAATTTTAGTGAAACAAAGTACTAATATCAAACATGATGAAATTAATATAGCATTAATTAGCATTGACAACACTTTTAATCTGCAAAATAGCCTTTTAAATAATGACAATAAGTATATAAAAGTTATTCTAAAATCTAAACTAATAGGAGTTGCCAGGTAGCTAATTTTTACCAACTATCGTGAATTTTAAAACTACATACAGCATACAATACACAGGGGAATTGTAAAAGATATTTTTAGTAAAAAAGAAAAAAAGTGCACCTTTTATGCCATCAAATACGGTATCTCTATTTCCAGTATTGATGGGGATTTCCTTCCTGTGCATTTTATTTGAAGTAGTGTAGGGTGCTGACATCTTGATTATGTCATTATTTTCTCTCAGAGTTACATGTGATATCAATTTGAGCTGTTTCTGAATTCCTCAAGTGATGTGATTTCTGTTATTTGGTACATTTCTTTGTGTATCTGTAGTGCCAGTCAATAATGTTCCAAGAAAGATGGTCTTCACCAAGAGCCATAGGCTTCACCCACTCAAAGCTATTATTAGCCATTGATCTTAGAAAGCAGTGGTATACAGCTGATAGTTTTGATATTTGCAAATGGGTTTGGCACCATAAATGAAAAAATAGGATATTTAAGACACTTGTTTATATGGAAGCCATGAATATGATATATAATTTTACAAATCTTCTTGTTTATTTTGCTTTATTATATGGATTATAACTGAAACCTGAGTGTCTGTGCTGTTGTCCATTGCAAGCCATAAGATAAATTAACATGTATCTCCATTGTATTTCTGTTAGATATAAATGGTGTTGATTTGTGAAAGAGCATTTTGTATAGTGTATTACTTGATAATCCCACAAGTTACTGGGAGGGAGTTTGATACAAATATATGCTTTAACTTGTTAATACCCATCATCCCCAAAAATAAGATAATATCTTTTAATGGGTTATAAGTAGAAACCACAAATTTGTACCCCCGTGTTTCTTACATGCTATACATCATCGTCTTTGAAAAAGCCAATACAGTTGGCATCAAAGCACACATTGATCACCACAGACTTCCCTAGGCAGACTCTGTCATTCACCTTGATGACAGTAGAATATCCAAACAAATATTCTATAGAGAGTTGTTCTACAGCACATGCTCCCAGTATAAACCAAAGAAGCACTTCAAGGATTGTTCAAAAGAGTTTTTTACAACCTGCCATACAGATGATCCTTTGAAAGTAGTTAACATGTGACCAATGTTGCAGAGTATGTCTCATTAATGCAGGCCACAGGAAGAGTCATATTGGTAAACCTTGCACAAATTATGATCAGTAAATAAAATTTAGAGTATATAAAAACTTCAAAACCTACAGTCTCATCCATCACATGAGCAGTTGAACAAATTTTGAAAAAAACTGCAAGAGTCCTGTACAAAACAACTTAGTTTGCCACTTCTGTGATAGGCATTGCAGATCAATTGTAGATTCCAAAAGTCATTGGTAGAAATGTATAATTGATACTGGATTTTTATCTTAAAAAGTAGTTGGCAGGTAAACAAATGTTTAGAGAATAGTGCATTGTCACCATGAGATCCAGGTTTTGAATATAAGCCTTTCACCCCCCCCCCCCTGCCATTGACTAACAGGATATCTACCAACTGTTCCATGCAGTCAGATGTGGTTCAAGGCCAAATTTAATGTGGGGTATCCAAGCCTGTAGGCTTAGTCAAAAATTGCCTGTAGACCCTGTATAAAATGTGGTTAGGTAGCTGCTTCCCGAGATGAGAATCTGCCCTTCAACATAGCCTTATCTGGAGTTCCTCTCTGCCTCGAGGCAGAGAGTTTGACCAGTACAGTTGGAGACTAACAGAATATCTTTCTGTCATCAATGCTCAAACTGGGATTCATTCCATGATTTCTTTTGCAATGACCTTTGGAATGTGGTTGTTAATCATCCCATTCAAAAATGTGCATCTGAGGTTTCCTTCTGGGTAAAAGCTGGCAATGAGGCTTTCATCCCAGCAAGAAAATACCAAGTTGAAGTTGTGCTCATCTTCTTGGGTCTCACCTGCTTCTTCAACCACTCTACTCTGTAGGAATCACTTCTTCTCTCTGTAATGGAGCAACACGCCTAATTGCAACAGATGTCTCTTTATCTCTGCTTGTAATGAGTGCAAGTGTGTCCTCAATGAAGCAAAGTTACTGTTTGCTGATAGGATGAAACCATGTATTGTATCTTGCAAGTTTGGTTCTAAAGATTATTGGTGGCTCTGCAAGAGTGTGCTGAATAACAGCAATTCCTCAACCCCTCTTCTATTCAATCAGTTTGAAGTCCAAACATCCACAGCTGATAAGGCTGAATGCTTCACTCAGAAATTCTCATCCAACTCAACACTCAACTCATCCACACCTGCATAGTCCCATCAATGTTATTGAACATCATTTCTAAATTAGACACTCATAAAGCAAATGGTAGTGATGGGATACCAGTCATAGTCCTAAAGAAATAAGCCCCTGAGCTGGCTCTAGTTCTCTCCAAACTATACAGCTATTGTCTTGCCGATTCATGCTTTCCAACCTGTTGGAAATCCTCTTCTGTCATCCCTTTCATTAAGAATTCTGGAGGCCCTTCTGATATCTATGGGCTATAGTTGGTATGTCCTCATTCACAGTAGTACATACCATATGTTGGCCTGCAGTTGGAAATTCATCTCCAACTGTGCTGATCAAACTCTCTGCCTGTGGGTAGAGAAGATCCCCAGACAAGGCTATGTTGAAGTGCAGAGTTTTGTCTTGGGAAACAGCTATTTTATATGAGATCTATGGGAAATTTTTGACCGAGCCAATAGGCTTGGATACCCCACATTAGAGATTCAGTCTTGTGTCCCATCTGACCATGTGGGGCGGTTGGAGATTCATTGTGGAATTCACTTGACTCACTTCTGGTAGTTGACTATTTCCTCTACGTGCTACTGGCGAATCTTATATATGTTGTTCTTGTCCTAAGTATTATCTTTCATTACCAACCTTTGTTTGATTATACTATTCAGTAACCATTTATATAATATCATCATCAGCTCCGTTACTGTTTCACTTGATAAGGAGGATCTAAGGGTAGAAAAGACAGACAACTTTCTTCAGGATGAACTGTGTGGTGACTCTCAGGAGTCCTGGCATTGTTATGTTATCTAACCAGCTTTTGCACTGGTGTACCAACTTGCATCTGCCTTCTACAGAGCCTTGCATGATGATCTTACATAGGTTGCTATGGTGTGTGATGTGTCCAAACCATGACACCTTTCAATGCTTAATAGTGATGAGAAGAGATTCCTGTCAGCCCACAAGACTTTTGACCTTCTTCAGTCATTGGATTTGTGCTCCCAGTAGGAGATTCTTATACATTTGTTCTTGAATGCCTGGATTTTTTCAACCTCAACTGTGTGCAAGTGTCACACCCATTTATGAAGATGGATATGACCAGCAATTTGTAGAGCTTGAAATTGGTACAGAAACGGATGTTGCTCTTCCTTATTCTTTCCTGTCTCCCCATCACTGTTAAAGCTGTGGCAATCTCTGTGTGGATTTCTAAAAGACTTAGGTTATCAAATTTTTGCCAATTCTGAATTTTTTAATTTTTTATTTTATTCCATATTTGCTGATTCCAAATTGACTAGAATTTGGTAGGGAAAGTTAGCCTATCAACTGTGTTAATTTAATTTTCCAAAATGCTGTAGTATTTTGATAAATTTTGAAATTGTACAAGATTTTAAGTCACTTCCCAGAGATTGTTCAGATGTCTGAAGTCACTTCCTCTATCTGACTGTTCCTTCAGAACATTGGCGACCACGGATCTCCACAATTTCATGTACTTTTGTAGCTGTTTTAGTTAGTGTTTTTGCTATCTCTCCTAACCCCAGTTCTTCCAACAATTTACGAAAGTGTGTTAGGCAGGTGATGTATATTTTTTCACTGTCTCTCTTTTTTCTATATGTCCTGTGAGTGTCAAATTTTTCAAAATTTTTCTCTTTTCTTCTTATGTCTCCTAAAAATTCATTGTTCCTCACATGTTCAGTATTTGGTATTCTTAGTATCCTTTTGTAGAACCATATTTCTGTTCAAGTCTTGTCGTTTTTTACAACAAAATTTTCCTTTTTCTTAATATTTTGCTTAACTTTAGGAAGGAGTCTTTTATTTCTTTTTCATCTTTCATAATGAACATTTCTACAATATTTTTCTGTAAAATTATAGTTAACTATTTTTAACCCATAAAATTTTCCGGATTGTCCTATTACAAATTTCTGAAGAATAACAAAAATGATTAAGAATAAGCAGCACATGGCAAGTTCTAAAACAATAAAATATCCATAGAAATTCCCTTATTATATTGTTAAATATTTGAGCTTAACAACTTTAATAAAATATTGCAATAACAATCCTAAATAATGGTTATTTTAATAAGTAATGAAGTACAAATAAAACGATTTGAAGCTGACAACTTTTATTATTTCACTGAATGAGTTGTTAAACACTTCTATCTTCCCTTTCTTTCATTTTCTGACTGAAACCAAGTAGTGTCTTTCATATATCTTTTATCTTCTCAGATAATCAAAATGGATTAGGCCATTATTTATTAGGTATTGGTAGGGTTTAACAGTTGTTTAAACTAACGAAAGGATGGACAAGGACAATTATTACGACAGCAAGATCATTTAACATGAAGGACTAGTAGAAGTGGAAGTAAAGCTCTCTTTACATTTTAAATGTAATTGGAGCCTGGTTAACTAAAGAGTAATCTCCTTTATTTATTGGCAAATAATTATAACATAAATAAAATTAATAGGATTTTGACATTGTCATGTAGCATTTAAAAGTAATTTTCAAGATCACCAACAATGGAACAGTCTGCAGGTAGTTTTGCTTTCATGCCTTTCCTAATAGTGCTACTGCAAAAACAAGATCAGCAGTTACTTTTAGAATTTAAACTTGTTTCTATTTTCATTTTCTTAGTAGTTAACCATAAAACTACATTTCACTTTAATCAAAATGAATAAAAATCTATTTCACTATGAAAATAAGTTTTCTTTTTCTTACTTACTTTGTTGCTGCCTCTGGCTTACCATTTTGGTGCATAGAACCATTCTTTCTTATCTAATTTTTATAAATAATCTTATTACTCAATACTGAAGAATTGTTTAAATCATTTCATAACATTTTTGATAATCTAATGTCATGAAACCTTTTTATTCTTAATTTTGTTTGGTCGACAGCCAAATTCAAATGGACCTATTCAAAGTGTATTATCTTATGCCCCAAGGTGCTTTCTGCATTCCTTTTCATATTTTTATGACAACAAAATTAAACTAATTATCATGAGTTGGTCAATATATATCCAAGTGCATTATTTAGTCTTGATTATTTACGGTGTGTGCACAGATTTGATCAGCATTAAATATTTGTAAAGAAATGGTTCTATACACTGTTAGATTTTATAATGCAAGCCAGTTTTCATAATGTGTATTAAACAACTGATATTGGTAGAACTTTTAGAATATGTTTATGTAATAAATAAACCACATGATTTCCAGCATTGGTGGAAACTCTCCATGGTGTCTGTGTTACAGAACCCATTTCTTACAGGTATACAGCAGGCATATCAGTACACAGGTATTGTAGACGGCCATCTTTGTATATTTCTTAAGTTCTTTCTGAGACTAATAAGTTTTTAGAGCTGCAAAAACATAGGTTGCCTTCTTTGTATGAGCAAATATTTCACAATCAACAGTGCAGTGGCTGTTTGTTGTGTTCCCAAAGTATTTAAATGGTCTAACACCTTGTTTGTGGCTATCTACAAATATTGATGGTTTGATATATGGTGATCATACATATATACATACATATAAGTTCTTGATCAACCCATTTCCAAAAGTCAGTATTTCCGTAATCAAACAACAAACTCTTGGAAGGGTTAAATAAACTTAAGAAACAATGTGTCTCGTGTTTTGAGTTGAAGGGTTAATATGTGGAGTAGCACATATCTGCCATGGCTCACAATTGAGATCTTTTCAGTGCTCTTTTATTTTTATAAGAAGTTTTAGTAACGGTTAAAGAAACTTAAGTAACAACGTGCCTTGTGTGTTGAGCGATGAGGTGAATATGTCAAGTAGCACCTATGTGTCATGGCTTACAATTAATCTTGGTTTGGCTGAGAACTTTTCAATGCTCTATTTTTATACTGAGGTCACCAATATATTGTACACTTGATATTTTAGTACATTGAATACAATAATATTTACAATAAATTATTCAGTGGTGTAAGATTTTATGCTACTTAAAGTTTGTTCATATCTTAAGTAAATATATATAATAGTGTATTCACTGATATTTATCTTTTTAAGTACTGATGTGTAAAGATTGGAACAGGTCATAAGAAAAATATAATGTCCAAAATGAAATAAGATATTGTAAAGTTACCGAGTTGATGGAAGCATGAATTCAGAAATGGCAAGAAAAATTGATCAGAGAAAAATCAAAAAAGTGAAAACACTGACAGGATCTTCTATATTTTGTGTTCTTTCAGGACTCGGACATACATGGATTTTGTAGCTTTTAGCAAGGTTTCTCTTTTTACTATTCCTCCCACTCACAATTCTCCCATCCATACACGCAAGCTTGTCATGTAGGTGGCCCTCTCTCACCCCTTGAAGGGACAAGACATATAGAAGATGACACCCTTCAATAAAAAGTACATTAAGTACATCCTTTGTTAAAGTAAAATAGATGAAGATCAAGACCTACAAAAAACTGAAACTACATGCCTGATTCTCTAAATCAATCTACTTGTACTTTGTTTTCTCCTGAAAATTGTGAATAAATATATCTGCTAAAATGTTTAAAATTTCCCTGTTAAGCACATGATGATTTCTATGAACATTTCAGATTATGAGACTTGTAAAAGATACATCCACAAAAATCAACTTGCAAATTTACATTTACACACAAAAGATTTATTGTTAAAATATTATAGGAGACATTAAACATTTTCACAAGACATGCATACATTGATAACGCCTTTTCAACTTTTGGGCATGCATAAAAATGGGAAAAAACAGGGAGCCTGCAGGCTATGAATCCCTACAAGATATCTCTCTTTCAATTTGGCCAAGGTCAAGATAGGATGCTAAAATTAGCCCTCTGTGTAATAGATGCACATGTCTTAGACAGTACACATCACTCACTCTTTAACTTACTAACAGAGTAAGTTCAATTTTTTCCTTGTTTTTGATAAGTTAGAAGTCATGGTCAAAATGCGAAAAACATAATACAACTGTCCACGGAAAAGAATTAATAAAGTTTGCAATAAACAGAAAAAAGAGCAAAAATGAAAGTAAGCAAACAATACATGCAAAGCAAATTCACAAGTAAGAAGGCTAAAGAGAAAAATATGAGTTGGTGTTTGTATACAAAAGTGGGATTGGACAAGTAAATGCAGTGGGTTTGTCTAGTAGATAAAGGAGATCTGGACCGAGTTAAATCAATTTGTAAATTGACCTATTTTATTGACTAATATCCCAGCATGGATTTTGTGAACTTTAAAAGAGGAAAAACTTTTACAGTCATTCCTATTCTAGATTAGAAATCAACAATCTTTTACAGAGATACTCTCTTAAGAACATTCCTTAAATCAGCACTTTCTTTCAGGGACATCCCTTGAAGTTATCTCTACACAAAAAGTTCCTACTAGAATAAAAATTTATATGACCTTTGATTTCACTCTCTTGTTTGTTTATTTTCTCAACCAATTGAACACTTTTTTCTTTTTTTTTTTTTTTCTTTTTTTTTTTTCTTTTTTTTTTGGCAACATATAACACTTTATTAATTTCAAATGATAGACCTTAGCCTAATAACAACAATGTAAATAAATTGCAGTTTTAAATTTGACTAAAACTGGAAGTTTATTTGTCTTATTTTAATATAGTAACAACCCTAAGTAGAAGCTTAGGAAGCTTTATTTGGCTAATTCAGCTTTAGGGCTGAAAAGGTTTATTTTATTATAGTGAATGGTTACAAGTGAGAGGAGAGATGGGATGTGCTTTTATTATTTTATTTATTTTATTATTCAAAGAGAACTGAAATACTGAAGGTTTTCAGTGTTTTGAATATGTACCAGATGTGGCATAAATATTTACCCATTATTTAAAGGTAAATTGAAACATACCTGTTTAAAGATAGTTTCAAATTTTGCATAAGGCTTCCTAAAATTCTTTTGATTGTTTACAGTTTAAATAAATATTGTTGCATTGCAGCTCAGACCAGACAAGTTCTTTCAGTCAAACACTTGTGGTTTAAAAATAACTCTTTTGTGAGATCATCATTAATGAATTAAAACCATGAGCCAATTGTAGCTGTAAGCAAATTTTATTAGGCTGTAATCTTCTGCTGTAGATGAGCAAGGCAAAGATGAAGTGAGGTGAATAGTCTAATGGACATGTTTTCTTTTTCTTGTTGGGACGAGTGGTCTCTTGCACTTTTCTGTCCACTCCCTGTGGGTCTCTCTGTTTTGGGAGCTAGTGACCACTGTTTTCTACAGGATAGCCTTCTTTGTCTTGTCACCTTTGTCTATAAAATTAATTTGTCAACAAACCAAGTTCTGGATTTTGTGACATGGTTCTTGTGAAGTCTACTTCACTGAACTGATAATCATCAGGGCAAAAATGTCTAAAACAATTTTGGTAACATCTTCGGATGTTACCATTTAACAAGATATCAGCGTCAGCTGATATCACTACAATACGATAACTCACACAAAACATGATTAAAGTGTCACAATGAAAATGGCTGATATAAAGAATTGTAAGAGGATAAAAAAGTTGAATGTTTGCAGAAAAAAAGCTTTTAAATTGTAGAAAATGTTTCAAGAGGAACCTTGACAAATCTAGTTCCAGGAAGAATTGTTCAGTTTATACAAGAGGGATAAGAGAAATCTATGAAGAAGCAGGAGAAAAATGGTAAAAAGCATTGGATTGTGAAAGAGGATTTAGGGATAAAACAAAAGGTGGCATACCACATTTCCAGGAACCGGTTCTATAAAGGTTGATAATCTTTAGGAACCCATTCTACTTATTTTCTTTTAAATTTGAGAATGGAAACAAATCGCGTTATAGTATCAAAAAGAATTAAACCATTTTGGTAATTTAACAGAAAACATTTATTTATTGAGATATTTCCACTTTGAAATTCTATTCTCATCATATTTCTCTTCAGAAGTATAATGCTTTTTGATGTGTCATCAGCTGTGTTATGGCTTCTTAGTCACATTTGAACTGAATTGCTGCAGTCCAAAATATCCAGTGGAAGTCCTATCAAATTTATCACAAGAAGATTTACCACATTTCTAGCTTCAAAATGGTAGGGATCTTTTAGAGTTTTACCCTGCATGCAAGTGTAGCATATCTAAATTTTTTCTTAAACCATTGGCTATTAATATACAAAATTATTTTTGCGTAATTCAACAACCCATTTGATGCTACCACTGGTTAAAAATATACAAGATTCAATGATGACAGATGCTTTCAAGTGACTCAAGACAAAAATGCCTTAGCCAAAGGAAGAAAATATAGAAGGAGTGTTCTGCAGACAAGGTCTTTGCTTAGTTTAGGTAAAAGTTTTCATTGTGAAGGTTGAGATCACCTACTAAAATGATAGGTTTTATAGTACTTCATCAGAAAACATTCTTGAAGGCAACAAAAAACAAACGGTATCATGGTTTGGGCTGCTGTTGCTTCTGCTGGTTCAAAATAAGCTTTGGAGGAAGGTGTGAAAGTGAATGACAGTTTACCAGCAAATATTGGTTGTCAGTCACAATTGGAAGCTACTATATCTTCACTCAAGATGGAACCCCTGCACATGGCCAATTTCATACAGAACTGGTGTAAGTGACATTTATGTTGATTTTTTTTTGACAAGTTAATTTAGTCTCCATCAGGCCCTGGCATTAATCCTATGGACTTTGTGATATAGCCATTATTGGAGAGTGATGTTTCACATATATCCTACTCATATGTGTTAGACCTGAAGTCAGCTTTTGAGAGTGTGGTATAATTTGAGTGAAGAGGTGGTGCATTTCAGTTGAGAAGAGATTAAGGGCCATGGTGTAAGCAAAACATGATCATAATATAAATCTATATAAAATAATGCCAATAAATATTACAATCAAATTGTAAAATTTCATTAACCAAAACTTAAAAGTTTTTATTTTATTATAAAATGAATAATAGGTAAATATATATATGTAGTACCTGGCATAGGCTTATGGTCATATCACGTTTAAGCACTGGTTGTTGTACACTCACCAAAGTTAAGCAACATTAAGCCTGGTCAGAACCTAGATGGGTGACCACTTGAGAATACCAGGTGCTGTAGGCTTTGTTGTGTGGATAGTATAATGGATAATGGCTTGGAATTCAAAATCAGAGAGTCGAGTTCCAATCCCAGTCAGATTAATTACATTTACTTAAGCACAAATACCTCGAGGATACATAGCAC
Source organism: Acanthosepion lycidas (assembly GCA_963932145.1). Classification (NCBI taxonomy): domain Eukaryota; kingdom Metazoa; phylum Mollusca; class Cephalopoda; order Sepiida; family Sepiidae; genus Acanthosepion; species Acanthosepion lycidas. The sequence goes on along the minus strand of OZ010577.1, from coordinate 42,245,636 downwards.
AGTGGATAAAGGGATTAGTTAAATCCAGTGACAGGACCCAAAGATTGCAAGTTCAATACCCAGTTAAGGCAGTGGAGATCTTGGAGAGGGGAATTAACAGGAGATAATTGATAACTGACATCCATTAAACATGGCATGTGGAACTAGAACAGTCTACCCCAGTGAGTGAAATAAAGGGTTCAGTTCAACATTCTAACCACCTAAAGAAGGCTGGAGTATATAACGGCCGAAACGTTGTGATAAATATTGTGACAAAGATGAGGACAATAGTTCAAATAATGTAAATAGTGAGATATAGACAGAAACTCCCGAATAGATTTTAATGTACAACCCATTGATTGGATAGTCATTTTTCTTTTGACTGGTTCTTCTAACCAATGATTAATTTTGAAATTTATTTTTTTTTTGCTGTTATCCCCAACTGTTTCTCCCACACCAGATATTTATGCTTATTGCAAAAATCACCTTAGACTTCACAAGTAGTATATTCATCAAATTACAGGGTACTATGGGTAAATTGTCGCTATCTTATGTTTTCAGTTTTGCTCATGGTTGTTGTTTGTTTTCTATTTTGTCAACTGCACAGTTTTTGTGATATCAACAAACACTTGTTGCCACTTTCGTAATGTCAACAAATACTTGTTGTCACTTTTGTAATGCTTGTTGTAGTAGAGACTTTTAATCACAATTACAACTATAGAAATGCCTTTGAACAATACTGGTGTCAGACGCTTTTAAATAGCACTTGAACTAATAGTAATTGGTCGATAATACCTGCTCAAAAAGTAACCACCAAATAGTAATCCATATAGTGATCTGAATAGAGAAATAGTATAATGAATAGTGTAGAGATAGAAGATAGTGTAGAAAAAGTGATCCATATAGTGATAGGGGATAGTGTAGAAATAGTGATTCATATAGTGATAGAGGATAGAGTACATAGTGATCAATTAGACGCCACACTAATTCCCATATATACATTTCATTTGACATCATATGATCTACTTATTCAAAATGGAATAACCTGTTTTTGCTCACTGGTGATCTGTGTTCAAACTCCAGTGTTGACAGCATCACTTTATTCCTGTAGAGTCAGTTGGGCACTGTCTGTGAGAAAAAGAGTACTATGACACAATACACTTTGCCAGAAATTTGAAAATGGCATGCTCTACTGCTTGGCATTCACACCAGAAGCTTCAATACAAACATTTTAGAGTGTTTGGGTGTCAATCTGAGGATAGAACAAAGGATTCAGAAAGAGCTGGATGAGTCTAATGGTGATTATGAAGGTGTTTTGAGTGATGACAACATTATGCCTCCATTCATCTTTCCACACAACCTCAGACTCAACATGGAAGCCTACATCAAGTGCACTGAGCAGGTAATGCTGCCTTGTGCCAAGAGGGTGGTTTCTAGAAGACTCTGTGTCTGATAACAGGACTCTGCACTATGTCACCTAGTCATGGATGTCACACAATTTCTGCAACCCTATCAACCCTTACATCTGGCCACCTAACTCTCCAGACTGCAACCCCCTTGATTATTATGTATGGTGTGCAGTTCAGCAAGAGACCAAGAAAACTCCTTGTAACACTAAAGATTAACTGAAGGTATGGGTTATGGCAACATTCACCAACTTAAACAAGGGGACTGTTCAGAAGAGATGCAGGAGATTCCAAAGTCAACTGGGGCTGTGGTTGAAGCCAATGACAAATTTTATTGAATAAATTTGCTCTTTAGTATTTCAAGATATTTTTTTTGTAATTTTGTTAAATATATCTGTCAAATGTCATGTTATTTACTTTTTTGCATAATTTACATGACAGTTTATCCATCGCACCGTGTATGCTATTGATGAATTTAAGATTAACCAAGTTTAAATTCATCAATAGTTTTGTTAGATATGCATAAGGAAAAAAATAGTTTGTGAAAATATATTATGGAAAACTTTTCTTAAAAGAAACACTAAAGACTTTTGCATGCAACTAATAAAACATGTATAATAAAGAGCATGTTTTAGATGATCCGGTTGATAGATGCACTCTATTTATAAAAAAAAAAAAAAAAACAAAGATTCCACCAGCTTCACTTTTATAAAAAACTTATTATTTGTAAGATGAAAAAATTATGAATATGTCTTTGAAGTAGCCAGTCAGGGGAAGAAATTTTTATCTGACAGTTCTTTTGAAGCTCTCTCTGGAAATAAAAAAAAAAAAATGAATCAGAGCAAGTTTCAAATTCTTACCATGGTTCAGATGACATAAAGAGGACTTGTGTCAAAAATCATTACTTAGGAATTTATGACTCAGAAGAGATCTAAAAAGATGATAGACGCTAAAGATAACTGCCTCTCTTTGTCAGATTAAATCTCATTTTGTAATTGCTTGGACAATATGAAAAAAAGAAGAAATAATCATTATAATTCATATTTTTGTCTAATTTACTAGTTATTACAATATTTCCTTCTCTCTCTCTCTCCTCTCTCTATATATAAATATAAAAGATTTCTTTGTTTACTGTATATGGTCAAATCCTGTCTTAGTGTGCATGGAAATTTGTTTTTTAGTTTGATTGTAAATAATAAATTATTTACAATCAAATTAATGTTTTCATAGGTAACTGTAAGGGAATTTCAATTTTTTAAAATCATTTCACCATTTCAATCAAGGCAAGGTAGGAGCGACAAAAAAAATCACAAAACCTCACAATACTTCAACACTATGAACAATGTACCAACATCACAACTGTCACCAAGATAAATTCACTTCACTCTGGTCCTTTGGGGATTTTTATTGTCTCAGGAGGTATAGTAGAGTAATGGATAGCAGATCAGATTGAGGAATCGAAGAGCCGAGTTTGAATTCCATTTGAAACCATTGCATTCACTTATGTGCTAATACCCTTGGGAAAGGTGTGAATCCTCTTCTTCTCCCTCCAGCTATGGGTAAATAGTAGGTTAGACCGGGTTCTGTAGACTTGGATGGCAACTGGTCTACTGCAGAAAGAAATGGCAACTTACTGCAGGAAAAACATTTGACTCAGTCATGTATTGAAAGATATATGATTGCCTAAGCATGTATCACACATGGCACATAACTGACTGACTGATTGTCAGACTACCACTGATTGACCAAAGAACCAGACAATGAAGGGGACCAGTCTTAGAAACAAGGAATTTTAACCTTTTTCTTTTTCATTATTTTCTCTTCACATAGTGCACAATTCACTGCCTGCAACTTTGTGGTAAGTGATCTTTGTCTATGACTGTTGCAAAAAATGCAAACAACCCTCGGACTCTTTGCCATCTGCTGTAACTAAGATGCAGGGGGTTACTGAGTGTGAAAGAATATAAGAAAAGAAGAAACATTATTAAAGAGTAATAACAACAAAAGAACAGGATTTAAGACAGAATATAACAATTGGCATTGAATTGAAATTTCATTGGAAAACAAGAAGCCAGAAGAGAGTTGCATGAGTGGAAAATGTGAGAAAAAAAGCTGTTAGCATAAAACTTAAAACTACATCTAGCAATTTTATTTGTAATCATATACATTAAGCATATCTTGAGTATATATTTAACAGAAAACCATAATAATAATATAAGATTTCTTGGCATAATGAATTATCTACATGAGCACTATTTCAACTTCATAAACCCAATTAGTCATGGACTCTGTCAACTTGTTTTTATATTAGCAAGTTGGACTACCTCTACTGCAACTTTGGTGGTTGCCCTTAAAATATCTTTTGACATAGATCAGCATAAACATCTTGTTGAATGATGAACCAAAGATTTTTGAAAGGGTTTTGATCCAAAGAGGCTGGTGGCCACACCATCAACCTTTCACCCTGTATGCTGTAAGCCTAGAAATGCTTAGGTAGCCCTGGAAGAGTAGGAGGGGGCATTGCCATGTATAATCACTAGAGTCCTTAGAAGTGACAGCATTATGGCATCTCGCCAGGGATCTAAAACCTCCTTCAGGAGATTGCAGTTGTTGGTTGTGGTCATTTTAACCTCTTTAGGCTCTCTGACTGGGCCATCAAGTCTGTCCTGAATGATGTCAGCTCATAACCTGACTTCTCCACCATGTTGTTGATGTAAACATTGATTATGCTCATCTCGGAAATAAACCCAATCATTTGCTCAACTGTCAGGTGCATCAATGGTTACCTTGGTCTCATCACTGAACAGAACAAAACTCATGTCAAATGTCAAGTACTTCAGAGCCCACTAAAGCCTCAAATACCTGTGATGAGTATTAAAGGAGGTAGTTTTAGGGGAGCTTGCTTGGAAGCTATGTTCCTGAGGATGTGATTTCTGGTGGATTTTGGTACATGAAGAAGTCTAACAGCTGCAAAAATGGCTTTATTTGCAGCTAATATTCCTTAAATCCATAGCTGTCACAGTTTAGGAGATCTCACGATTAGACTGTTTTTTTCCTTGCTGAAGGCTCCCACAAGAATCAGCTAACCATGCCCACATGATGACCTAACTTCTGCAATGACATGAAGTGAGGTGCCTTTAGCACTTTCCTTGATAATGACAGACCTTTCTTCATCATTCAGGCGTTTTCCACATAGCATTGTTCTTAGAGAGGAGAAACTCCATTATAAGCAAAGGCACTTATCCAACAAAAGACAAAATGAGGCTAGTGGAAATTTAACAGGAAGAAATGAACTGTTTTTTTATTTTTTATTTTAGGCTATTAATTACGATTATGCTTTGACTATGCCCAAGAGGTTATTACTACAAATGAATCCACAGGGTGAAAATAACAACAAAGATCAGGATATTAGTAGATGATACTTGCTAATCCAAGAAATTCAAATAGAAAGTGATATTGAAATCCATTTTTTTTTGTTATAGTGTAAGATTCTAACTTCTTTTTTTATTTCTAATGCCTAAATAAGAAAAACATTATTATATTATTATATTTATTTACAGAAGATATTTTCACAAAAAGTATTTTTACTACTTTTCACTATATTACTTCATTGGTAATTTATAGTGGATTTGCAGGTGGTTTAATGGCTAGTGACCTGGAATGAGAAATTGTAGAGTCAGGTTCAAATTCCAGCTAGGCTTGTTACATTCACTTATGCAAAAATACATTTGAAAAACCTATGAATCCACCACCCCTACATCAGCTGTAGTTTAACTAATACGACTTGGATCCATAAAAGTCATTGTTATTTTCAAAAAATTGTTAATGAAATATTCACTCATGAAAAAGAATTACCATAATTCCCCATGTATAATACGCCTTCATCCATAATATGCACCCCTAAAATTGTGCTGAAAGTGTGGGAAAATGCTTCTACTCAAACATAATATGTACCCCTTGTTTGGTAATCAAATCCTATAAATTGTACCTCTACAATTTTATTATGGCCAGCATTTCCTACTCTTATTAAAAAAATTATTTTAAACATAAAATGATATTATTCTAATTTTGTTTTATGATAATTATTATTCTATTTTATATTCCTAAGTATTGTTAGGTATATATGACTGTATTTGACATCCTTATAGGGCCGCAATCACTGAATATTAGTCTCCAATTGTTGGATGTTTGTGGGGAGTAGTCATTTTGCAACTGAACTCGACCTAGAAATGGCAGTTTTTTAAATATATTTTTTTTTAACTGTGCATAATACGCACCCTCAATTTTGCCTATTATTTTTTAGAAAAAATGCATATTATACATAGGGAATTATGATAGTCTTACAGTCTAAAATATGTTATGGCTTTAAATAACACACATAACAATAATAAACTATAAAAAAAAATCAGACAGTTAACTAGTGGAAATTTAACAGGAAGAAATTAACTGTTTTTTTATTTTTTATTTTAGGCTATTAATTACGATTATGCTTTGACTATACCCAAGTGGTTATTACTACAAATGAACCTTGATAATAACTATGATATTGTAAAACATTTCAATTTTTCAATTTGATATTAGAAATGTAGGCTTATGTTTAAAGCATATATATTTTGTTGTTTCACTTAATACAACTCTGTTAGTTTTACTAACTCACCATAAAAAAATAATGAATTATACTACTGCCATTAAAGTGAAACTTGTCCTCTTACCCAGTCAAGATATATACTTCAGCTAATAATTTAAAAATGATTAAAATGGCTGGTGAAAATAAATTTACCTTAGCATTCTAACATAAGTATTACCTTACCTGCGATTGATGTAAACAGACAAGGACATATGTATATGTTTGAAAGAAAACACTTTGCATTATTTGCAGACCTTGAATGCAGAAATAGTTTGTTCAAGCAGTAAACTAGATGCATAGTAGTAGATATAGAAAGAAGTGAATTAAGGTTTTAGTTGATAACTGATTTGTTCATACATGGTATTAGTGAGGTGATTAGTCTATGAACAGTAAGAGACATGGTTTTGAATAATTGGAACTAAATTTTGAGGTGATCTGTCACATGATGAATTTCTTCCTCTTTGACAAGTGGATAATTTATAGCCAAGTCAAGGGCAGATAATTAAGTTTTATAATGCTTAGATCAACAATTTTAAATCTGGGAATTTTTTTCATGTAATTTTTAATTGCATTATTCAATGTTATTCTGTAAAGGTGGTTTAAGATTTCATTGGGATACACCTATCCAAGTTTTTGTTGCTCTCTGTGTGTCAGGATTATAAATAATTAACAAGAACAATATATGTTTTAAATGAAACAAGATTATTTTCTGAAGGAAAAGTAGAAGCAGAACATCTTTTTAAATAACATTTTGTATATTCTTTTCAGAAACATACAATAACAATAAAATATTCAATTTTCATTGCGGTGAAGTTTGTTTTATAAAATAATTATTTTATTCATAGTGTGGTGTGAAATGTGTGGACAGACTTACTTTATGATGGTCAACCTAATGTGTTTGTGAGTTTGTAGACAAAGGATTTGTAGGTAGTTTTCTCGCTAATCCTTTATATTGTGTGTGTGGACATGGCCTTAGCTGGTAGCTGCTGGCTGCCGTATGGTATTGTGGGAATGTGTGTTTAGACATGTGTAGATCAAGCAATTTAACTTTTGTTTAATTTTTTCTTGAACAATTTATTATAGCAGCAATGGTGATTTAATATTCCTGATTTTGAGTTGATACTGTTATATTCTTTATATGTCTTTCAGATTATGAGTTTCAAATGTTGCTAAGTTGCCAGTACTGTAAGTAAAAGCAACTATCTTTGTAATCAGATAGTTTCAGCATTTCATTGTATCTTCACTGATGCTAAATGACAAGCTAATAATGTATTCTTAACATTTTATAGTTAACATTGAATTCATGATTATACTGGCAATGAAGAATGTATCATAGATTTCATGTTTGCACAAAGTATCTTAATAAAGGTACTTGTCTATCGAAATGTAAATAAAATTATGATCAAGAATTGCAATTTGAAGGCTTGCTCACTTTTACAGAAACTTAGAAGCATTGAAGATATTTATTCTGACCATATGCCAAGAGAGATTTTCAAGATATAGAAATCTCTCAGTTCTTTGCATTGGATACTCAGGGATAGAATGTCAGTGGGATTGAGTTTAAGCCAAGTTTTGTTGGAGCATTTAAGCTCATTTAGCGTCCAAAGTTAAGCCTGGTCATTAGGTGGCTGATTTACTTCTTGGAAAGTTAATGAGATATGTAAATTCTTCTTCACTCTATCAAATAAAATTGCTAGAGTTAACCACCAGATGATTCCTTGTAATATTAACTCTACGTGTTTCTTGCTGGTGTAAGTTCATATCAAAATATAATGAGATTTATAATCTTTTGATGTTATTAAATTTCAAGTAGATTTTCTCTCTTAAGAACCTGATAACTCTGTGTATTGCCATTGGGTTTTATGTCCAAGTGTTTTCTGATATTCTAATGCTTGTACAAATCATGCGTCAAACAGGTTTCACTCTTTAAACAGCTTTTGAGATTTAAAAAACATATAACTGACATAAGGACAGTGTGACACTGAAATCTGAAGGCATATCAGGATAGAGAAAAATAACTTCCAAAAACTAAGCAAAGTTTTAAGGAACTGGAAAAGAGTACTGAATATATCTTTCAATATAGGAGATAGAATTTTGAAATCCGTATCAAATATTTAAATCTATATAAAATAATTATAGTATGTATAAAATATTTAATATTAATAAACAGAAAATTTTTTAAGAAAAAGAGTGTACTGAACTGTTGTGTAATATCAGTCCTCTTATATGGTAATGAATGCTGGTCAATCTCCTTCCAGATGAAGAAAAGACTTGAAGCAACGGAAATATGATTCTACAGAAGGATGTTGAGAATACCATGGACTGAAAAATGTGAGAAGGATGAATTTTTAGATTAAAATGAAAATGAAAAGGACACTTTTACTTAACATTAGAAAGAGACAGAAATTTGAAATTTCTTGGCCATGTAACAAAGAAAGAAGGATTAGAAAAATTTGACACTCACATGATGCTTACATGACATTAAAGACGAGAGAATGAGAGGAAACCATACATAATCTACCTAATGATTGTGTAAATGGATGGCAGAACAGTGTTTCAGAGAGATAGACTCTCTTCAACTACCATTAACCCCTTGTATCTTAATGGCATTGTACTTTGGAGTGGAATGATTAAAATAAATAAGCAGTCACAATTAGATTTGAGTTAATTTTGAGCAAACTGTACTCATATCAAGATAGATTAAAGGATGGTAAGAGAGGATTTCAGTTTTTGCTGGTCAAAGGAATATGCTGGTATATTTGTCTGTCATACCAAAAGTTACCCCAAGTGTTGTTTACCTATTAGACAATGCCAATCTGGCGATAAAAAAAAAGAAAAAAAAAAGATATATTGGAAACACTATTTACATTTCATTTCCTTGAGAATATACACAGAACTTTTCCAAGTTTTTGTGCACACTGATGGATTGGAGAATTGAAGCAAAATCTGGGGTGATTTGTCTAGTCATTAAAACACTGAGAGAGGGCCACAGGGTAAATTTATACAAAGATGTGTTATGCCAGTCTTATCAGAAAGTATATTCCCATTTTGCATGTTCATATTTGATAGAATGATTTATATGCAGAACATAGTCCTGGCTATGACAATAAACTGCATCCAACAGCAAGGACTCTGATCAGGAAATTGTCGGCTTTGAAGTGCATGGAACTACCTCTTAATTACTGTTGTTTCAAAGTCCACTGACTCAGAGTGGTAGCACTTGTAAAGGTTCCCGCTATGGGCAAATAATGAACCCCTCCAAACAAAAACAAAATGCTATAAAGTATTAAAATACATTTATAGTAAAATGACCAGCAATAACTATTTATGGTAGAATGACCTACAATAACTTTAAAAAAAGAATTAAATTTCAGTATTAAATGAACTAATGGGTTGATGTGCTGTAAAACAAACATACATAAAGAAAATGTCATATATGTAAAGACAATATATTTTACCTACATTGACTTTTCAGTGCAAAAATAGAAATTTACATAATGACTCACCACTGATATCAATGTCTTGGGGTGGCTAACCATCCCTGTTGAAGATGCCTATTCAGGCGCATTTGTGTTTATTCAACAACCATAGAGTCCACCTGTGATTTATACTGCAACTATGCTAAATGGACCTTAGTTACAATTTTTGGGAGAGAGTGTGATGGAATATTCCATACCTACCTTGTCACCCCTCTGGGATAATGCATTTTTCTGGCAAAATCACCTCTTAACCAATCAGCATCTTAGTCTAGGTTTTTCATTGGCTGAGACGTTAAAACTGTAGCAAGTTTGAGCAAAAATACCTTTTCCCGCTCAACGTTTTGGAGCCTATTTTGAGACCACAAACTCAATAAATAGAAGCGTTTCAATTTGATTCAAACAGTCAGAGAGATGATAAACAAATCCATGCTAGCCAAAACTTTGACCTAGCTACACATTTTGCGCGCTAATTCATCTAACTTGACAAACAGCACTTCACTCTCTCAGGAACATTACTTACGACATACTTAAGGAAAGGGAATTGACCCATTACTAAACAGTATTTGTAAATCTCAATCCAACATCAAGACAACAGCTAAAGGTACACAACTCTTACAAACTCTGAACAGTAACTTTAACAAACACATACATACACACGAGTGACTGAACTCCCACAAAAGACATTTTGTAATACGATAAAACATCTTGTTTAATTTCATACACAAATCTTAACCACAAACCTACACACATTGAAACTCAGCATAATCCTTCAACATATTTTATTACAATTGGTCGCTCTTGATCAGCAATATCTGTCTTGATTGTGTATGTTCACTTGATATAAAAATGAATGTTATTTGTTAAACCTTTAATCATGTTGTCCTCATTTTTGATTCCTCCTGAATGATTTTACCTTTCAATGTTCTTATTTTTATATTTGTTGTGGATGAATGTCTTGTGAACATCTACATTTCTAAGCCTTCTGATAACCTAACCTTCTGATACACAAAATATATCCGCCAATGTGCAACAGGTGCATTATCTGGCATGATGAACAATCTAAACAAGGCCAGTATGCTCAAACCCTCGGTTACTATGACTTGTGACTTTGTGCTAGCCCAACCATTAATTGCTACCAAATAGTTCTGTCTACATATGTTTGTTGATACATTTGTATTTTTATTTGCTGATAATTTCCTTGCCGAAACTCTGATAGTTCATGTGTAATAACCAGTTAGATTGTACTATACTATTTTTTCTGTTTTTCATTCATTCATTCATTCATTCCTTACAGCCAAACACTGTAGTCACAGTTTTATGTTGTTTGCTTTTTATTATGTCTGTTTTTATTTGATTAATTATATATTTTCTTTCCCTTATATAAAAAAAATGTATAATTTGCTAAATTATTACTGTATATATGTTTTTTTATTTTATTTTATTATTATTTTGACTAATTTGTTTCTTTGATTTTTCCCAATGATTTTTCTGTGTACTGTCTGGCCTTTCTTGTTTGTCTATTGATGATTCAGCAGCATTTCAGAACACAACAAACACCTGAGGAAGGCTGGAGGATATATGGGTGAAACCTTGTACATAAAAACATCAGTTCAAAGATAAATACATATAACGATTAAAATATGCCATCAAACGAAATCCTGACAAAAGCTTCTGAAGTTTTTTCCCCAAATATTAAAATGGCTCTGGGTCTGTTGAGAATTTTTAATGATGTACAAAATAAATAATGAAATGGTTGAAAGCATAGGCACAGAATAGTTCTGAAAGAAGCTTGTTTTTTAACACAGGTAGAGAACACCTGAATTTGAATGGAGATTACTCGATTAGCAGATCTAGTAATTCATATTACTGAAATAAGACTTAATAAAAGTGATCTGCAAGTTTTCCTAAAACATAAACAGATTGAACTCTCCACCATCATTAGAAGTAACATACACACAGAGAGCGAGCAAATTAATAGATTTTATTGTGAGTCCCAAATTTTTATTAGTACACATAATGCATATTGTTTAAATTAGAAAACAGGATGTCGATTTCAAACATGTGTATTCACTAAATGTTTGAAAGTCTGTCTATATTTCTGAGATGAGGTATTATGTACAGTATTTACATTAGTCGGACTATTGTCCTCATCTTTGTCGCCATATTTGTCACAGTTTCGGCTGTTGTATGCTCCGGCCTTCTTCAGGTGGTTGGAATTTCGAACTGTTCTAGTTCCACGTGTCAGTTATCAGTTATCTCCTGCTAATTTTCCCTCTGAAAGTTCTCCACTGCCTTAACCGGGTATTGAACTCACACTCTTTGGATCTAACCAACACCTTTATCCACTGTGCCATGTGTCCTTGAGGACATCTGGGTATGAATTTCTGGGTATTATAAATCTAATGTTTTCAGCGTATTTTTTACCAGTGCTCATATTGCAATTTTTCTGTTATCATTGCATGTTTTTACCAGAGCTCATATTGCAACTTTGTTATCATTGCTTTTCTCTGGCACTCCTAACACGAGATTTTATGGACCTACATGTTTCACCCACATATTTTAAGTCACAGTTGTTGCATGAGATTTGGTAGATGCAAGCATCGGATGTAATATGTTGATTGCTGGTGTTATTTATTTTAGTTATTCTTTTTTGATTAGTCTTATGTCTATTGTCTTTTCATGTTGACTTGAATATCATCTAATTTTAATTATGTTTTAATAACTATGTCCTGAAGAAGGTCTACTAGACCGAAACGTCTGACGTCGACATTGAAATAACATTAAAACAGCGTACTTGCATATTTGGATTTTTGTTTTTCTATATTTTTCTTCATACTGTCAAATCTATATCCACATATTTGTTTATATATATATATATATATATATATATACTCTGTCATTTTTATGTCATACAGCACTTTTATGCTAGAAGGCTAATTTTGTGCAGACTCAATTTAGAGCTGCTTATCCAAACCTTCGAATCATATATACTTTAACGTGAATTTGGTTGTCTGGTCCTGTTGATCATTTTTTTGACTTAATGTTTTAGCTCCTGCACCATGACACCAGTTTCTCTTGTTATTGAATGCTTTTTGCTATACTGGCAAGCCTTTCCAGACTGAAAATTTTTTTTTTTTGTTGACATTTTAGATCTTAGCTGGATGATCTATCCTCCCCACTGTGTGAGTTTGGTTTGCTTGTCGAATTGTACTCGTCCGGTGGTGTGTAAGGTAATCATCTTATTACTGCAAGTTACTGGCTACCTGAAGATTTTGTGCAAACACATGAAACTTAAAGTAGTGTCCAGTCGTTTCCTACCTGGTTATTAAATAGGCAAATATTCAAATGCTCTGTCATTTTTATGGCAAAGAGCACTTTTGTGCCAGAAGGCTAATTTTGGGCAGACTCTATTGAGAGCTGCTTATTCAAACATTGGAATTATATATATATATATATATATATATATATATATATATATACATACATATATATATATATATATACATACATACATACATACATATATATATATATATATATATATATATATATATATATATACATACATACATATATATATATATATATATACATACATACATATATATATATATATATATATATATATATATACATACATATATATATATACATACATACATACATACATATATATATATATATATATACATACATATATATATATATATATATATATACATACATATATATATATATATATATATATACATACATATATATATATATATATATATATACATACATATATATATATATATATATATATATATACATACATATATATATATATATATATATATATACATACATATATATATATATATATACATACATATATATATATATATATATACATATATATATATATATATATACATACATATATATATATATATATATATATATATACATACATATATATATATATACATATATATATATATATATATATACATACATATACATATATATATATATATATATGGGGGGAAATGTATGACAAAGTGGAAAAGAGTTTTTGTGTGACATATTTCATTCTTTAGGACTTCATCTGACTAAATTTATGTTGTTGCACAAAAATGAGGGATGCTGGAAATTTTTAATTTAAACTTTTTTATATACTATCTAACCAATTTCATTTAGGTTTGTTTTCTTTTTGTTTCCAATATTTTTGTTTTTAGACATCTCACACTGTGATATCAGAAGACCTGCTAGGAATGGTGAAATGTTGTAAAAGCCAGGGTACAAATTCACTGTGGATGACCTTATGATAAAGGCACTCTCTAAACATTTTTGTCTTAGTGAATTGATTTCTCTTTTTATTAGAGTATCATTTTTTTATGATAAAGCTGTGGTCAATCTTGTTACGCTGAACAACTACTGTGTTTTGCGTGTTGCTTTTTAAAATGTTACTTTTTTATTCATATAATCTTTTATATTAATTTTTGTGACAATTATTACAGGTGATTGAATAAATTCCTCATTCAAGTTTTAGATTATTGCTTTGTTTACTACTGACAAAGTCTTTTATTGTTTCAGATGTAATAGTAACAAATTTCATGCTGAGTTTGGATAATTTCTTTTCAATTGCAGTTGCGATAGTTGGTAGGACAATATATCTTTTTTGATTCATTGGGTTTGTCAGGAAGGGGTTGTTTTTCTATTTTCAAATACTTTATGAGTCTTTTGTTTCACATTTAGTATAAAATAATTAGGGTACTGAAGAATCTTGTGTTTTCAATGTAAATATTGAGGGCTGCAAATTCTGAGTGTTCTTAAGCAGAATCTGATGACTATACTGGAGTTTATTTTGTTGTTGATGAGAATAGAAATTTATTAGATTTATAAGATCATTTTTGTTGGTTGATTTCCAGTGGACACTAAGTATTAAACTATTGTTAATGCAATGTTGCCTGATATCTAGGAAAAGTAAATAATTGTGTTCTTTCATACTGTATGTTTGACTTTTAGTTTATTTACAAAATGTTCCATTTTAATCTCAAATAAAACTAAGATTTTTTAACTGACAGCTGATGTTGTGACTTTGCTATTAAATAATAATAGCAAAATCATAACTTGAAACAAAAAAGATAAACAAAATAAATATCAGAGAATTGTAAATACATAATATTCTGTATGAAATCCTCGAGAAAGTGACTGAAGTTGAGATTTCAAGTCAAGATCAGTTACATTGCAGATCCTTCTTTGGATTTTGTCAAGAACCTTGAGATAAGTAGCAAGGGCACCTGACTAGATATGGCAACAGTATTCAATGCACGGATGAATGGTAGATTTATAAATGTGTAAGATAAATTCTGATGAGAAAAACTTTCTGGCACTATGCAGTGACTTAACTTTCCTTGCAGTAGATGAACCTATTGATTCGATGTAGTCATTCCACTTCAAGTCAGTTGAAAAGATGAGGCTGAGAAGACACAGTGTGTTGTTCTCCATGAATCTAGCATCAGCCATGCTGATGATGAGCAGGAAAGTTTCTCAGTGGTGGTTAAATGAGAGCAGTTTCATTTTGGAGGCATTAAAATTTACATGCCATTTCCTGCCCCAGTTAACAATTGATTTTCAAGAGCAGTAGCCAGGTCAACTTTGTCAACTCTGCTATTGAGACATGAGTAAATGGTAATATCATCAGCATAAATGCCTACTTCGAAGTGATAACATCAGAGAGATCATTGATGAAGATCAGAAACCATGTAGGACCCAGGATATAGACTTGAGGGAGATTCCAAAGTCTTCTGGAGTCCTTGGTTGAAGCTAATGGTGATTTTATTGAATAAATTTACACTTTGGTATTTCAAGACATTTTTGTGTAATTTTGGTAAATATATAAAATGAGATGGCTGTGTTGTTTTCATTTTTGCATAATTTAGACACCATTTTATCCATCACACACACACACACATATATATAAAGACATTTTTATGTTTATACATTCTTTTTTATAGATACAAATATTTAAGTCAAGTATATATATATATATCCTATTTAATTTTATTTTTCTTAACACTGACTTGACTTATGACTAGGGTAAAGTTTAAAGTTTAAGTAAAAGTTAAGTTTCTCCCCCAAATCAATATTTTGTGGAACAGACTCCTGAGTGGATAAATTGTTAATGTAATTTTTACTCTAAAAATATTCTTATACATTAAAATATATTTCAATTTTAAAAACCTACAAAGGGTTGATAAACCATAAAACATGTCTAGGTGTGACTGGTATCTTTCCCTCATATCCCCATAAACTCTACTTCTGTTTCTGCTACTTTTACACTCATACAACCTCATTCAGTAACCCTCTACCTTGAGTGGCTCCTTGTCCTTGTACTGGGTGAAAATTAGCAAAAAAATAATAAATAAAAGCAGAGAAATTAAACTTGGAAGTAAATTATTTCTGTGGTTGTTTATTTGATAAATTCCAGTGAATAAAATGTAAGTTATTAAAGCAATGAAAGCAAAAAGTTAAAAAGAAAATTCTAGAGTTCTTTTTGTAACATCTGAGTCTTTTAATTGAAAGGCAGAATCTTCCTTAAATTAATACAACTACTGCCAATACCAATCCTCTCATTCCTTACTACAGCCATTCATCTCCAGTACCCCAACTCCATATTTCCAATGCATTCTATTAGCATTATTGCTGCTGCTGCTGCTTCGACCACCGTTGTTATTCAACCCGACCCTTTACAGCTGTTTCCATCAAGACAACTGCCAATTTTGCAGCTGCTACTGCTATTAACACCCTGCTGGTTCTGTATTTTCTTCTCAGCTGCTGCTGTTGTTGTTGTTGTTGTTGTTGTTGTGGAAAGTGCTGGGACTGTTACCATAGCAATTAACATTACCCCATCACCATAGCTACCTTATTTTATTTTTTTTATTAATTCTTTTCCCGCCATTAACCTTAATGTGACTGCCCCAATGTCCATTCCTCACAAATCATTCTATCATGTCTTTTTGCATTCTAGAAAGTGTTTTTTAAAGATTTTTATCTGGGAATATCTAAATGATTTGCAACTTTATTAATATTTTCTTGATTCTTGAAACATACATCTGTTTATAATTGGCAGTGTATATAAATAAATCATGTGATAAATAGTGAAATGCAACTCTAAACAAATCTATTCACTTATAAGCTAGATATCAAATGTAATAAATAGTAAACACTGAAAATCAAAAATTTAAAAAAATGGTATACTAATGTTCACCCAATACAAGGCCCAAGAGCCACTCAAAGTAGAGGTTTACTTTATGAAGTTGCATAAGAAAAGGCAAGAAATACATTTCATGAGGTTATATAGGAAAGATAATAATTAACCCTAGACTTGAAGAATTCAAGATTGTAGTGAACAGGCATCGCAAGAAGATAGAATGGATAGTTGTCGGCAAATGGTACAGCCCAGCATGCAAATTACAAACTGAAGATCAAACAAGTTTAAAAGAGGATAACAAAAGATGTAAAAGTAAAATATTCAGAAATAGAAGAAAAAAAATAATTATAAAAAGAGTACTGAACTGTTAATATTAGGTTGGTGCAAAAATAATGTCGTTTTTTGACGTTCAACTTTGTGAGAAAACGACATTATTTTTGCGCCAACCTAATATCAGTCTGCCTATATGGCAGTGAATGCTGGACAATCTCCTCACGGATGAAGAAGAAACTTGTAGCAACAGTAATATTGTTCTATAGAAGGATGCTGAGAATACCATGAACTGAATATGTGAGCAATGAAAAAAAAAAAGAAAAAATAGAAATAAAAAGGACAATTATATGTAACATTACGAAGACATTTTTGAAATTTGTAAGGTTCATTAGGAGGAAAGAAGGACTGGTAAATTTAATGCTCACAAGATAGATTGAAGACAAGAGGGTCAGAGAAAAACATGATATAACTTAACCCATGAGCATGTGTAAATGCATGGCAGAGCAAGATTTTGGAGAGATAATGAAAAAACAAAATTTATTTAAGAGCTACGTTTAAATTATATTATATGCTTACAAAACATTGAGAGGATATTTCTTTTTTATAAATATGGCAAATATCTAAATTTATTTTAAAAATTTATTGCTGAAATAAAATGTATTTTTTGTCTCATTTACCTATGAAAATATTCAACTATCTTTACAAAAGTCAGATCAGACCAATCATCGAGTATTGGTGTCTTCACGTGCCTGTCTTGATAGAGTTCAAAATTTTAAACTTTCAGTCCATTTCCCACTGGAAAAACATTTCAAAACGTTTATATCATAAGAGTTCTGATGAGCTACATTCTTCAGTTCAACCAAGGCACAACCTTTGCATTTGGGACATGCCATCCCATGTTCACAAGGATGAATCATCCTTGTTCCCTTCACATTCTATTAATAAAAAGTAAGATTCACACAGACAGCTTCTTTCTTGATTACTTCTTTTATGTGCAGTGTCCCTTAAGCACATTAGCAATCATGGCTCTCCACAATTTCCTGTATTTTGTAAGTCTTACTTCCCCTTACTTGCTTCCCCGATGACTATAATCTTCAAATATTCAAGTGTAATGTCAATCAACATCTGACACCTTGAGCTTGTTCCCCATCCTTCTCTGTATCCTTTCTTCAAACATGCCTCTTTACTCTTGTTCTCAATCCTCTGTAATCCCTTGTATGCTAATGGCACTCCTGCCTTGCTTTGGGTGAATTGATTAAAAAAAAAAATCACAGAGCAAATAGTTAATATTCAGTGGCATTAAGACTCAATATGAAACTTTAGCTTAAAAGTGTAAAATGTTTCAACTTCTGTTTGAATTTCTGTGATGAGAAGTTATCAATATTTACATCATTTAAACAGACAGTTGTCTCTATCTTCATTGTTATCATGAAGTTTGGTCATTGAGTCCTCCAGCCCTCATCAGATTATTTTTGATCTTGGGTAGACTATTATCAAGGGACAAAAACCATGTGAATAAAAGCTTTGATTTGGGAATTTTGTGACATAGTAATTGTGAGTTCAATCACTGGGCTGGGCAGTGTGGAGTTGAACATGGTGGAAACAGAACAAACAATAACTGAGAAGTACTAAAAATAAAAACTAGATAAGATGTCCCTAGACATGGGCAGTGCAACATAAACAATCTAATCCTATAGACTGAATAAATGGTTCAGTTCAAAATTCCTTGGATGTACAATCATGTGATGAAGGCTTGAGGATAAAATGATGGAAACATTGTGGTAACAATAACAAAATAGACAGTAGAATGTGTTTAAATAATGTAAGTAACTTTTATGTATAAATTTTATTTGTTTGTTTCCGAAGAATCTTGAGATAAATTTTTCATGAAAGTAGATACTAAGTTATAATTTTAATTCCATTAAAATTTTGTACTTTTACTGACATTTTTTAAATATAAATTTCTTGCTAACAGAAACATCACTTAAGGACTTTCTCCATTGGAAACAACTAAAATGGATAACATATGTTACTCAAAGAGAAAATAATGACATACTCAAGATGTTGACATTCCACATTGCTCAAAAAACAAGGGTTAGGTAGAAAGCCCCACAAAAGGACAGTTTTTCTCATGACACTGCTTTTTTTAAAAACCTTCACTCATTGGCAATGTTTATTGTTGTAAAAGTGATGATTAGAAATGAAATAAAATCTAAACATATGACAAAAGTGAATTTATACATTTTTTATGATAAAAATATTAAAATATTTATTAGATCATTTATTTACAACAATGATTTTATATTTACAGCATTCTAAAGAGTAATACAATTAGAACTTTATCAATTTATAAAGAAAAAATTATGAAAACAATTTTTTATTCATAAACATTTCCTAAATTATTAAAATATGTGAATCAGTTATAAGGAAATTCTTATTGTTTACAATTGTATAAAATTCAAATCAACTGCCAATGTTTTGCTAACCATTCCGATAAACAGTATAATAAATGTAAGTGTAAATAAACAATCTAATAAATAGTGTTTATTTTTATGTCAATTCTCTAGAACAAAGAAAATGTATAAATTCAATGTTTTATTAATCTTCTAAGCATCACTTTTTAAAACAATAAACATTGCTGAAGAGCAAAGGTAGTTAAAAAGTGGCATCATGGGAAAAAGTTTCCTTTTTTGACACTATTTTATTGTGAAGGTCCATGCTTGTCCTATTTTCTTTGTTTCTAAGGTCATTTTCCTATCTCTTAATACTTTGCTTAGTTTCTTGAAGGTACCATTTGTTATTCCTATATATTTTTGGATTTCTGTTTCTCACTTCCCATTGTTTGTTACTCTTTTGCACTAAATGCAGATGCTGTCTGGAATAGGCATGCTAGTGGGAATTTTTCAACTGATAAATTATGCATTCCAGTTCAAATAAACATTCCCTTGGGAATTTTTGTAAGAAACAAAATAATCATGCTGCAGAAAAATTATTTGAAATGTGGCAAAACAAATAAACACAATTTCAGTAAGAAAATTGTTATAAATATAATTTAATCGTATTAGTACTTGTATTTGGTAATCGAGTGTGCTACAGATTCCAGATAGTTAAATTTCTCTACCTTCTTGAATTTGACATTCCCAATATATAGTTCACACCATAAGCTGTCTCTTTTGCTGATAATCATGCATTTGTTTTTTTTTTTGTTCTTTTTTAACATAATGAATAGTCCTTTCTTCTTGCTTTCCTCTACTGTCTTATCCAATATTCTTTAAGTTTTCTTTCTGATTTTGCAATTAACATGTTATTATCCATATATCATGGCTTATGTCCAGGGCTGGATTAACCATTAAGCAAAATAAGCATGTACTTAGGGCATCAAGGGAAGGGGCACCACAGAAATTGTAATGATATGATGTTGTTGTACATATCTAAAGAAACAAGTCGAACATGATTAACATTTGAATCAACAGGGTGCCATTATGAAAGGGAGACGACTGACCTGCAGTGAATCTTTATTGACATTCTGATTGGTTAATAAGGGAATGAGCCAAGTGAGATAGTGAGGATTGTACATACTCAATACAACACATCTCCTCTCTTGAATAAGTTAGTATTGCTAATTAACTTAATGGGATTTAATTTTGTGAACAGAGGTAGACTATGTTTATGTTTGTTTGCCATTATTCTAGACATATTTTTATTCAATTATGTAACACAGAGGTTTGTTGATGACACAACCACTTCTAGTCACAGTTCTGTTAGAATCTGGTCGTGGCCCATTTGACAGTGGTTGCGCAGATGTGATTGTTTCTTTCTTGGTTGGTGTTCTGGGTTGGAACTGATGGTCAGCCTCTCTTGATGGTCTTATATGCCTTCGGTTCATTCTATATTTATTTCCAGCTCGTGTTTCCATATTGCACGTTCTCAGTTGATAGCCTTTATTTATTTGCACTACCTACGAAGACTCCATACTAGCATACTTAACTTACAAATGTATGGGGGGCCCCAAAATCTTTTAAGTGCTTAGGGCCCCTATGGGTCTTAATCCGGCCCTGATTATGTCTAATGATAATAAATTCTGGTAGGTCTTTTTGGGATCTTAGTATAATCTCATTGTATAATTTAGATAAATGCAGTAAGAAAAATGCACCCTAATCTTACTCATCTTAAACTTTTTGCATATTCACTGAGCTCTTTCTCTATTCACATGTTGTCCTGAGTATGATGATGAACTACATCCAGCAGCAAGTCCTCTGATCAGGTGGTTTTGAGGAGGGTAGAAATACTTCTTAATTGCTGTTGTTTCCAGTTCCAACCTGACCCAGAGTGATAGCACCTGTTAGGGTCCCAACCAGTTAGTTTGGGGGTTTACTATTTACCTGAGGTAAAAAACTGAATGTATAGATTTAAAAAAAATAAATTATCAGAAATAGATTTTTGTAAAAAGAAAAAATTACTCAAGCTTTAAGAAAATAAAATTTCTGCATTAAATGACCTATAAGGACTTAAAATGCTATTAAACAAACATATCTGTCCACATGGTGTTTGATATTGATGCTATCGATATATAGACTGCACATTCCCCTTTTATTGATGGCCATGTATTCTGTTTTGTAATAGTAGTTCTTACTTTTTGCATTCTTTTATTACATTATCTAAGTGTTTATTAATTTTTCTGAGATTTTTTTTCTTTTTTCTTTACTTCACCCAATACAAGACCCAAAGGCCTCTCAATATAGAGGATTATGAATTGAATTTATGAAGGTGGTAAAAAGTGAATATTATGTCACATAT
Source organism: Acanthosepion lycidas (assembly GCA_963932145.1). Taxonomy (NCBI): domain Eukaryota; kingdom Metazoa; phylum Mollusca; class Cephalopoda; order Sepiida; family Sepiidae; genus Acanthosepion; species Acanthosepion lycidas. Next base: position 42,223,874 of record OZ010577.1, on the reverse strand, counting down.
TGGTTTACCCAGGACTTGAATAGGTTAAGTTTGTTGTATTCCACAAAGTTATAAGGAAGAGTCTGACATCAATACAGTTCCATTTACATGTCTTATGTAATGATTATATCTGCATATAATTAGTAAAAAAATTTGCTATGAAGCTACATTTCTTGTTACCCTTTATAAACTCCACAGGATTTTTTTAAGTGTTGGTTAAATCCAGTAACTAGACCCAAAGAGTTGTAAGTTCAATATCAGGCCACAGCAGTGCTGAATAAAAAACTTGGAGAGTTGAGTTAAAGGAAAAAAAAAATTGAGACATCTGGAAGAGGCATGGTACATGGAACTAGAACAATCTACCCTGGTGGATGAAATAAAATGTTCGGTTCAAAATTCTAGTCACCTGAAAAAGGCTGGAGCGTGTAAAAGCCGGAATGTTTTGAATATGGCAATGTAGATGAGGATAATGGTATGAATAATGTAAGTAATACAAGTAATCATAATACTTCATCTCAGAGATATAGATATATTTTTTTTTATTGTTTTATTTTTGTTAACTCCTTTAAGTACTTATTTGCAGAGAGGAATAATATTTCAAATCTCGGAGGACTTTAGCTCATTTTTCTGCTGCATTGAGTTTATATTATTTTCTCATTGCTTGCAATAAAAACTTAGGAACATGCTGTGTAGCAATGTCTGATTAGGGTGCACCTGTTTTTCTCACCATTCTCTTTTCTACCTCAGACTGCAGGTGCAGCATGTTTTAGGAAATGGGTTATATCTTTTGCCTTTGAGTGGGATATTAGCTTTATTTGCTTATAAGTTATTTTTACTTTTTTTTATCTTTATTTCTATTACCCCTACTCATATTACTACAAACAAAACCGTGCAGTTATTAATGGTCCTTACCAATATTGACATAATAGCTAATCTAATTTCGAACATTCTTGTTAATATCATTAGCAGGCATAAAGCTGTTTTTGTGTGGTGTAAGGGATCAGTGCATGTCATCAGTTCAGTTCTGTATAATGAAATCAAGTTATCAGAAAACAAATAAGATAATGACAAAATAGCAGAGAGCAGAAGGTGGCAAATAGGAAAATAATTCTATGCTCAATATAACAGAAGAAATAAGGAAAAAGAAACCAGTACTTTTCCTGTACCATATAATCCATTCTTCCCCTAAAACTTAGTTAACCTATTTCTAATCATGCCCATGATATTCCCTTTTACCTTAGAATTTATATTTCATAACTTACGATTGCTATACCAAGAGAAAATTGTTTTTCGCAGCATTTTAACATCTAATAGTTTTTCTCACATTCCTCACCTGTGGAATTCTTTTCCGATATCTTGCTTCCTTGATGCCTACAATTTTTAAAAGTCTAAATGCACTGTCAATTGTCATTTTCTGTCTTCCTGAATCCAGTTCTTTTGTTGTCCTTTCTCCTTGCTAATGTTTTCTCATTCTCTTTCACACCAAGTAACCCACTGTGTCTTAGTGGCATTATCTCTTTAATTGGGATGATCATCTTCTTTCTTCCTGTTCTTTTATTCTTTTTCTCCGCTAAAGTCTTCTCATTCTCTTTCACTCCCAGTAACTACTTACATCTTAATAGCATTATTACCTTGTTTAGAATTAAAAAATAAAAACAAAAACAGACTAATCTAAGTCAGAAGAATATGACTGCAGCCAATGTTCTGCTTTTAAGGTAATTTTCTAAGTGTTACTCAGATGTGGCACAAGACCAAAAGTTTTGAGGCACCCAGTTAGGATCAATCTCACTTTTCAGTTGTAATTGTTCTCATGAGGAATGCATGCTAACCATTACACCACATTGAAGTGCCATGTTCTTCTTTTATGCATCATCTCTCTTTAAACAGGCAATCTACAACTTTCTGTTCTTAGTAACGCTAAGCAATATTTGATTCTTTAACATCTTCCTTTTGTTCCTTTTCTGAAATCCATTCCAAAAAGAAAAAAGAAAAAGTTAGTTAGATGACTTACTATTCCACACCTGCCTTCAGTATGACTGCTGAATGTTAGATTTTTCAAGCCTTCTTTCCTTATTATTAGGTTGGTGCAAAAATAATGACGTAATAATGTCGACACTATTACATCATTATTTTTGTACCAACCTAATACATGTCCCAGAAAATTCAACCATTCTGATTTTAAGAGTATTTTTTTTAATTCCCATTTTTTAAACTTCCTCATTGCTCACATTTTCTGTCTATGGTATTCTTGGGATCTGACTGTAGAACCACATCTGTCATTTTAAGTCACATCTTTATATTTATAACATAGTTTAACACTTTTTGTTGAAATAAAATTTTCCTGTGTCTTAATTTGCTTAGTTTCTGGGAAGTTCCTTTTACTACACTTATGTACCTTCAGAATTCTGTGTCACATTTACCATCGTCTGTTATGACATGATCCAGAGAGTTAAATTTCTGTACCTGCTTGATGTTTCAAATCTGCAGGTCTCATTTTTGAAGCTGGCATGAAAAGGATTTTTGAGTGTCTTTAATATTTGAGTATTAAATCAAATCGTAACTAAATCAACAATTCAGCCAATCCATTCTACCACCTTCATTTTTCTACATAAAAAGAGATGGGGGCTTCAGAATATGCTGATTGGACTTCTGCAGTGTGTTAAGACTCCCACCACCACCAATGAGGTGTCCTAGGTATGATGATAAACTACATCTGGCAGCACAGCCTCTGATCAGGAGGTTTTGAGGAGCATGGATCCACCTGCTGTTGCAAACAAACAAACAAACAATCTGCTTTTGCTTGGAAAACTGTCAACGAGATTGGTGGAAGAAAATCAACAAATAAATCCAAGTGAAAGGCCAATAGTCAGGGTGAAACGCTGAATAAATGGCAAAACCATTTTACAAATCTCTTGGGAAATGTGACATTTTAGATACTGAAGTCAAGCAAATCATTAAACATCACTTCGATGTTAAGCCTGGAAACTTTATAGATGCAGAACTTGAAACAGTTTTAAAAACACCAAATATAGGGAAGCAATGGGACTTGATAACATTCTACTGGAGGTTTGGAAGAACCAAGATTTCAATGATACTCTACTCCAACTCTGTAATGACACATATAATGAAGAAATCATAGAAAGATGGAAAGTAGGCTGCATAATTCTTTTCTCAAAGAAAGATCTTGGATTGGAAAAAAACTTATAGAGAAATCACACTCACCTCCATTGCAGCAAAAATTTACAACTCAATGCTTCTCAACAGCTGGAAGTAGAGAAGGTGCACAAAAAATCTAAATGTGTGGCAAAAAAATAGATCAAGCATTGGACAAATCCTGACTGTTCAGTAGATCATTGAGGGAATTAGTACAAAGAATCTCTACATAGTCCAAAATAAATGGAGATCCTTCTGGCATAAGGTATCCATCTTGAGACAGTAAATGCTGTAATAATCTTACTTATTATAAAACCCAGGTTGTGTGTGTGTGTGTGTGTGTGTGTGTGTGTGTCTGTTACATTTATATATTAGATCGGATTTCTTAAATTTTTCAACCGATTTCAACAAAACTTTACAGGACTACGTAAAATTACCCTGCAGTGGTTCTGACAGTGCCAAAAATTAGAAAAACAATTGTTTTTGCACAAAATCAATTTGAAAACACGATTAAGAGGCATCACTGTCGAGAATGAAAGAGGGACAACTCATATCGACTTATACTTATTATTATAAAACCCAGGTTGTTTGTGAGTGTGTGTCTGTGTTCGTTTATATATGGGATCAGATTTCCTACATTTTTCAACCGATTTCAACAAAACTTCACTTTTTTTTGGCAGGTAGTGTTTCTTATTGTCTTGCACACTTTTTTCTTTATTTTTACATTCAGAGTGCTTTAAAAATTCCATTTACAAGACAATTGTTTATAATAAAATTCTATTCAATCGGTAGACTCATAAAGATTGAAAACAATGTTTTTGTTTGAGTTTGACCAATTCATAAAAAAAAAATAAAAATAAATATAAAAACCTAATTAAGACATGCGTGTCCGTCAACCTTAAACAATAATCTTTGTCAATTTTATTTTTCAGTCTTTATGATGGTCAATACTTGATCTATCTCTTACTGTTACATCCCCGGGCAACGCCGGGCTCTGCTGCTAGTGTTATATAAAATATATTATGATTGCATCAGGAAAGTTGCTGAAGTGATTAATTCTAAACATTTAAAATATCTTGGTGTTGGAATCAGTTCTAGAAAATTTAGTATAAAGAAATTGAACATAGGATCAGTTGTTCTAGACAAATAAATTAAAAACAAGAAGACCAAATATTCACCATCACTACAATTAGACAGATAATAAAAATCACCAGGCAAACTTATAGTTCAACTAACCAATCAGAAAGTGTAACGAGCATGTGCAGAAGCATCCTCGAACTGCGTGTGTGTGTGTGTGTGTGTGTGTGTGTGTTGTCGCCGGGCACACCTTGGAGTACCATAATGGACTTGACTGAGGACTACAAGAAGACGACGCATGAGTCATTTGGCATCTCTTTTTGGGCGACAAAAGACGTTGTGGCTGGTGGTCCATCAGCAGCAGTCTTGAGTGCCGTTTTGCTCGTTTGCAGTTGTAAGGCGTTCGTTTCAGGTTTGCAAGAAGGCGTTCGTTTCAGTTTTGCATGAAGGCGTTCGTTTCAGGTTTGCAAGTAGGCATTCGTTTTTGTGTCACAAGGAATCCCCCCCCGTTTTTTTTTCGCACAGAAAGCATTCAGAACAAAAATATAAGCCATGAGCTAATGAGAGGCAAAGTAACCTTTACAAGTTGGATCCATAAATGTGTATATATACAAATGGAAAATCAACATAAACCAGAGTCACTTAATTAATTTTGACCATTCTTTGATGTTACACTCATTATAACATGCCCAGTGATGAAATATGACATTTCCACAATGAGCTGGTAACCTTACATGGTTAAATCATCCTTGCTACATTGAAAACAAACATACCTTCCTTCACCAAATGGTTAACTGGTGGCAACAATATTTGGATACATACATACATACATATATCCACATTTTCATCTAAACTCTTTTATTCTTTCTATCACTTTTATGGGTTAGGACTTGAACTCTTGAAATCACCTTATCTTTCTGTATTATATGGTTGTATATAAAGATATATTTTGTATATTTCAACACTGTGCATTTACTTTTAATCATTACACCATGCCAGTATATATTCAAGATAATTACGCCAATATATTGGTGGTAACGGACATTGTCCTAAGATGAACTCAACCACAAATGATGACCTCCTATCCTCCATAGAGAAACATTTGTGCAGTACCATAAGATGTTACAAAACCAAATTATTAACCTGGAAAGTTGAGTTCTTAAATAGATAGCCTTGTCAGACTTGCTCACATATGGTTGTTATTCATGGCATTGAACTTATTCAGATATGTCTAAACTAACATATATATAACCGTTTTCTTAGATCAGTAGCTTCAAATGACTTCTATAAATATTAAAGAAGACAATCCTTCATTGGAACCTATAGTTTGGTGGAAAAAAATAATGAAACCATAACAACAAAAACTATATTACTTAAACACTTTAAACAGTGACAACCAAAAAATGGTAACACGTGTAACCAGAAGAAAAATAATGATATAATCAAGCCGTTAATTTTCCACACTACCAAAAATAAAAAGTAAACTACCCTCGATATTAGAAAGATCTATAACATTTAATGAACATGGGAAGTCTAATCTCTTGAAAAACTGTTTTATTTCTGGATATGATGATAAACTACATCTGGCAACATGGCCTCTGATCGGGCAATTGAAGGTTTTGAGAAGTGTGAAACCACCTCTTAATTGCTGTCGTTCCCAGGTCCACCCTGACCCAGGGTGGTAACAGCTGTCAGGGTTCAAGTTATTGGCAAACAGCAAAGCCCCACAAACAAAAACAAAACATTATGAAAGTATAGTAAAAATGCCATGAACACATTTTTATATGAAAAACAATACATATTTTATCTGTAGTTGAAACGATAAAATTGTGTTCAAAATATTTAGATTTCAGTATTAAATAACCTATAGAGTTTTATATGCCACTAAGCAAAATCAATGAACAACTGTTTTAATAAAAAGATTTTATGAATTTGAACCGTAACACTAGCTGTTTATTCAGTGGCAGTAGAAAGTTTCCTGTATGGAAATGATTATTTTACCATTGTGAGACTTGAATGTTTCTATTTTTCGTTCAGTATATGGCTAACTTGAGATATTGTTGTATCCAGTAAACTCTGATTCAATTTAAATTTACATGCCATCAGTTCAATATTTGAAAAAAAAATCCAACAAATACTTATATTTCAACATCTCTCTTTCAAACATTTTATAAAAATAATAAAAGTTATTCAACGTAACTAGAAATCCAGAAGAAAGATTCATCCAAAAATCAAAGAATAAATCCTGTCAGATCCATGGTAAATTAAATTAAATTTTTGCTTACAAACACAAATTACGTTGCTTTGGTGCTAAATTTCAGATAATTTCTTTTACTAATTGTCCACACAATATTCTAATTGATTTACATTTTCTGATCTTACATTCTGTTTTAGCTCTCTTTAAAATCCTTGAGGCTTCAACAGAATATAAGAAAAATACCTTTCTGCCAATCAGTTAATTAAAAGCAAGTTTATATCAGCTTATACTTCCTTTGCCTCGCATTGATAAGTCTTATAAAAAGTGATATTGGAAAGGAATTTATCTGACTCATTTCCCAAAATCTGAAAACTTTTAAAATCAAACAGCAAAAATTCTGAAGAATATGTCAGTATCTTAGCTTATTCTATTTCAAATTAATCTGTAAATGATGGAATTATTCCATTTTTTAAAAAAATTACTATGTTAGAATACTGTTTCTGTAAAACGGAAGTCTTCAGTTTTAAAAAAATAAGAAATATTTTTCAAAGTATTTGGTGATATTTTTTTGTACTGGAAGTTTTCACTTATGATTTAAGTCATATGAATAGAATCCTTAAACTAAACTTATTAAAAGAAAATGAAGAATGCATTATCGAAGAGGAGCATGTATTCAGAAAAAACATTAATAACAAGCCATCTTATTAGGGATGCCACTGACTTTTTTTGTCTGGTACAAGCCACAACAGATAAGAACTTGTGAAGAGCCATGATCTGAAAAGATATTGTACACAAATGGTGTTTGTATGACCAAGAAAATGGTAATTTTAAATCCAAAGAAGAAACTGAAATGTTATTGGCTATGACCTGGCATCTTGGCTTCAGTTAATCCCCACCACCATAACATTTCCTGTGCCTGTTCTATGAATATTTTCATGGCAATTGTTTTGATCAGCTTTTCTATTTGGTAGCTTGAATTTATGAATTTTAGTACAGTACTAGACTGGCAGCTAGGTCTCATCATTTTACAGTTGAAAATGGCTAGATGTAAGCATAAGTTTTATTCTAATAGTTTCTTCTCTTGCACTTCTTGCTTGTAGAATTCTCTTCTAGCTTCTTCTTTTCTAGTCAACTTTGATCTTTAAAACTACAATGTCAATTAACTTTTATCTTAATTTCTGTTCTTTTATTATTTTCTCTCCTTAATAAGGTTTTCTTTTTCCGTATTCTTTCTGTTATGGTTCAATATCCTCGCACCACAGTTATGGTCCAAGGTTAGAACCAAGGAAGAACAACACAAACACAAGAGTAGAATAACAAAGATATATTACAACAGAAATATAGTACAAGAAGTTGAAGGTGTTAGTAATGACTGTCCGTCTGGTTTAGAGTGAACTAATATTGTCTCGACTCGTTACACCATTTATTCATTATACCTCTTGAGAGGCACAGTATTTATAGTGTCAGGAAGAGTCTATTATCGTTATAGGTAAGTTCCCATAACACTTTCATACACATTAAACCATTCCATCTCTGTTTCTTTATTCTCTTGCACTTTTTGTACTATTATACCAATTTTCTGACATTCTTGGTTCCAGAAACATACCAGATTATCTACTTTGTCAGATTAAGAGAAGTCACATAATAAAACTTTTATAATGCATTTTGACCCCCGAATTATGCATCTCTTGTATCTCCACCATATCATCAACTGTTAGAAACTTATTATGCACATGCAATGCTGCCCTGTAAAACAATGTAACTCCTTATCCCAGAGATTTAGGCAGAAAATATATTTCTTTTGTATTCTATTTGTGAAATCTTTTACTTCTAGCTGAAAAGAGGCTATTGTTTAGTTTCTTATATATGAGTGCATGGCCAAGTAGTTTGAATGTTTGTTTTCTGGTCATGTAACCCAGGTTTGAATTTCACTATGGCCAATTTATCAGGGAGGTGACTTCTAAATAATATTGAACTGGAGAGGCAACCCCAGCATACAGCACTTTCAGAAAGTGCATGAAACCAAAACAATGGTTAACCCAAGCTTTGTAAGTGAAATTGAAGCCATTGATGGTTGTGCTAGTATGAAGTCACAAGTCAGCATATACCAAGAGTTTGAGTATTGCTGGCTTTGTTAAAAAAAAAATGATTATGCTAGATGATGTGCTCTCTCTCTCTCTCTCTCAGAAACTGTAACTTAAGTTCACTCAGCTTAGTTGCACTATAAACTAGATGCAGACTCTGTGGGTTGAGTAGGTGGGTGGGTGTGCTCAGAAATGAGTAGTAATCAGACATTAATCCCCAAATTTTGCAAATTTTTTTTCAGGAAACAGAAATTTACTATAGTGAATAGTTGGTTATTAATATGAAACTTGTGCTAACACTGATATTCTTTGTATGTCCATATTAGGTCCTACCAAAATTTCAGTGTATTTGAACAGATAAATCGAATAAGCTTAACTTGTCTTCATTTGGTGTTTTAATTTGTCAGTTCTTTTGGGCAGCACCTCATATATGGCATGCAAATCATCTTGATATTCTGAGTATTTATGTCAAATGATTAATGCAGATTTTACTACCAAATTGAAACACCACTGCTAGTCCAATGACCAAAGTTAAGTAATGTTGAGCTTGGTCATTACCTAGATGAGCGACTGCTTTGGAATACCAGATAATTTAACCTTGGATATGATGGTGGAGTAATAGTTAAGGCTCGGAATGAGAAATAAGAGTTGGATCCATTAGATTCACTTATGGCCAAATACCCTCGGGAAAGGTATAAATCCACCTCTTTTACTCCTTCATCTATGGGTTAGTAGGACATCTGAAAATCATTATCGGCAAAAAATTAATACAATATTAAACTTGCAAAAACAATATTTATTCTTACAATACAAAAGTTGCTCAGTTTTAAATAACCTATAAAAGGTTGATAACCCATGAAAAACAATTCAATTAATATTGCACATTTTATATATCAAAAAATGTATTTGGGGAAGGAGAAAGACTGTGTTATATTAATTATCCTTAGGGGAAGTTCTGCCTACTTTTCTAATTCATTTGCTACATATACCATCAAGAAAATATGCAACTATCTCAGCCACTATGCTAACAAATTTGAAATAGAAATGAGACATTGTTATAAGATATTATGTTGCAGGTAGACATGCGGCTGCAGGTCTGTGGTTCTACGAACAGGTTCTTTATATGACTGCTAATTTAAACTATATAAGATGATGTACATTGGCTGTATTCATATCAACAGTATTTACACAGTGTGGACTTTGTCAAAATATCTTACACAGTTGGGTATGTGGATGTAGCTCTGTGGTTCTAGTATGAACTTATAAAGAAGGCTGAAGATTGTTATAGCAGCTCAAAACGGTTTATGGTGATACTTGTCATTTTTCAATCATTGACTGACTTAATTGTGTAATCATGTTCATTTCCATGGCTTTCCAGTGTATTAAACATCTCTGCCTTTTGCTGAAAATTCAATTAGATATCTTTTCACTGAGAGGTTCCTTCTTGATGTAATAAATATGCATACACCTGGGTTCCCCCTCACAGTAATATGATTGGCTGGTATCAGCCATAAATACAGACTGATGTGGAGGTACAGACGATACCTATTGGCTACGCCTATAGTCTTCGCCTATTGCCTACCACTACGATGAGGACCAGTCCATTACGGTTACCTGGTAGATTGTTCTACTCGGTTACAGTGGTCCACAACCACTTTGCTACTTTGAACAAATATATCCCTTTTGGGGACATATCATTGGCGACGAGGATGAGATCCAACTTATATATCCTGGAAAGGGATATATTTGTTCAAAGTAGCAAAGTGGTTGTGGACTACTGTAACGGTATAGGACAATCTAGCAGGTAACCATAATGGACTGGTTCTCATGGTAATGGTAGGCAATAAGCATCGTTAATAGGTGAAGACAATAGGTGTAGCCAATAGGTGTCATCAATAGGCATCGTCTGTACTTCCACATCAGTTTGTATTTATGGCTGACACCTGCCAATCATATTACTGTGAGGGGGAACCCAGGTGTATGCATATTCATTACATCACTTCTTAAGGTATTAAACAGTACATATTGCCTGAATTAACTGATTTTATTGCTTTTAGTAAGGGAATTGTACCAACCATTTATCAATGAAGGATATATAGCGAGAAAATGAGTGAGAGAGATTTCTAATTTCTAGCAGTTTCAGGTCCGTGTGCTCATTAAAGAAGCAAAAACCTCCCTAAAAATTTGTGAGAGAAACTTTCTTTTATAAGGAAATAATTCACTTTCTCATAATTGATTCACAGTTGAATAAAAAAAAAAGCACTAGAGCTCACTACTTCTACTTTCATAAACAAAATTGTTTTCTTTACTTTTTTATGATGGGTGTATCAGGACTTATAACCTTATCACAATACTATACTTAAATGCAACCATTTTCTAGTGTTCAAATCACTCAAGCCTGTTTCCTTCTGGTACACCTTGATAATTATTTTCAACATTCTGCCATATAACTGTTCATTTTTCTTGTGATGGGGATTTTTGCATATTAGTAAATAAGCTATTTATCCATCATGTTATATAAATATGATATATTTCCAACAAAACATTTCAGTTTTTTTTTCATTCTTTCTGACTAGTTAAAAAATGAATCTATTTCTTTTTTTTAAAGTTTTTTTTTAATTAAAACTTCATCCAATACAAGGCACAAGAGCCAATCAAGGTTTTTTTTAATTTTTTTTATGGTACATCAACTCCTTATGGGTCATTTAATGCTGAAATTTAATTTTCTTGAGAGCATTAGTAATTTCTTTTCCAAAAATGTATTACTGGTAATTTTTTTTTTTTCAAGAATGTTTTGCTGGTACTATTTTTTTATAAAAATGTATTATTGAAAACATTTTTTTTCCTAAACAAAAATGTATTGCTGGTAATTTTTTTTTTTTTTTTAAAGTGTATTATTGTAATTTATTTCCTTACAAAAATGCATTACTGACATTTCTACTAAAAAATGTATTTTATATTTTCTTCGTGTTTTGATTCCAGTCTACGGGTTAAGTATTTGCCCATAGCTGGGACCCTGACGAGTGCTACCACCGTTAGTCAGGGTGAACCTGGGAACAGCAATAATGAAGAAGAGTTTCCACCCTCCTCAGAATCTCCCAGTTAGAGACCTTGCCACTGAATGTAGATTATCGTCATATCCAGGAAGCATTCAAAGTTACTGAGTGAGGTTGAGGACTTAAGAGGAGTAAGTGAGTGCAAATTATGATATGTACGATAAATGATGGTTGACTTGAAGAAATTAAGATTGTAGGGATCAGGGAAGCACCGTCATGGGAGTCTGTTACACAGTGTAGCAGTTCTTGAGAAGAAGCTGAGTGGAACTTCCTTGTCATCAATAGATGACAACAGGCATGAAGATGATTTGATCTTGTGTACATGTCATGGTATTTCCTAAATGTAAAGGTATTAGATAGTGAAGCCAAAGAATGTAACTCACCAGGACATTTACCATGCAAATAGCAATAGACTAGCGATATGTCATCTTTGAGAAAGAGGCTGGAGGGTTCAAAATAATTCATCACCCATAAAGATATTTAAACACTTTTGAAATCTGTCAAGTGTATTGGAAGTGAGTATTGGGTGGCTGAAGCTCATATATGGTGGCAGTAATCCATTTTTTGATGTAATCTGGCATTTTTAATTATAGAACATAACAGAAGCAGTCAAATAATTTCTTGATTGGCATGAGGAACTGACCATTTTGCCTGCATCTTTAGTAATGGATTGTATGTAGGTGTTCCACTGGAGATCTGGGGTGAACTTGAATCCAAATAAACATTAAAGACCACATTGATAGTACAGCCATTCATCATGAGCCGAGAAAATTCTAGGTCTCTTCAATGATAGAACATTATTATCTTGGTTTTGGAGGTGTTGAATGTTACAAACGAATTTATTTCCCATTGAGCTGTTAGAGTTATTTACTAATGATCAGAGAACAATCAAAAGTAGATTGTTAATTTGAAGCAGATTGATGGTAGAACAGAGGAGAGAACCTTTGTGGATGCCTGTATTAATCTCATAGGCTTCAGAGAGACTGGCCATTTATGACAACATTCATTATCTTTCTCGATAGGAAAGACTTGCTAATGGAGAAGACTTTACGAGAGATGCCATCACTGGAGAGTTTGTTTAGTAATACTTTATGGCACATCTTGTCAATTGTTCTTGCAATGAATTTATTATTGAGAGCTTCACTGATTCTGTGTGTAATGAGTTATGGCATCAGCCAGCAATGAACCTAAAGAAATAAAAATGTATTCTGTTGGTTACTCAGGAGGTTATTTCTGCTAAAGTGATCAACAACCTTCTAGTTGATAATAGACTCAATAAGTTTTCGGATGATACCAAGGAGACTGAGTGATATTACAATGGGGATGAGTGTTCATCTGCATTTTTGAGAACAGAGCATGACACCTTCTATAGACCTGGAAAACATTTATCTGTCAAGCAGCAGTTTGACAACTTAGAGATAGTTTTGGGGAAGAGTTCTTACGAATGATCAGTTGAATTTTATCCAAACTGTTAGCCGTCATAGATGCAAGGAACTTAAAATTATGCACAGAATGTTGTAGAAACATTCAGATTGAATTGTAAAAATTATTTAAATTTGCATCAAGGATCCTTTGTACAAAGTTATAAATAGACAGAACTTTGAGAGATGTTTGATTCAAGAATTCTCATAGACAATTAAAAAAAAAAAGTAAATTAAAGAGCTTAGTTGCAACCTTGATGTTGAAAAATCAAAAACCCCAAAATAATGAAAGAAAATAATCCGCTTTATATATTTAGTGCCACAGAGTGCAACATTGAAGGTTCACAAAAGTTTGAAGTTTCATTGAAAAAAAATCTCCAAATTTGTTGAACAAATACCAGCTGCTCCAAAAATAGCAGGAATGATAATAATAATAATCAATATGCAAGTTTTGGCAGCATGCTATTAGGTTGGTGCAAAAATAATGATGTAATAATGTCGTTTTTTGACGTTAAAAAATACGTCAAAAATGACATTATTACGTCATTATTTTTGCACCAACCTAATATTTATACAGAATGATCATTTAATCAAAGCATGTAGCCCTAATAATTCAAGTAGAGAAATTTAAATATTTGGTGGGGTGGGGTAGCACCTGTTAGTATCCAAGCTATGGACAAATAGTTAAACCCACAAACTGGGGTCAAAACACTATGAAAGTATAAAAATGGATTTTTTTAATAAAAGAACCAGCAATGGATTTTTAGAAAAAAAATACCAGCAATACATTTTTAAAAAAATTTTACTACCAGCAATATATTTGACTCTCAACAAAAACCGTCTTTACAAAAATAAGTTAATGAAACTTGATCTACAAACAGAATTTGTACAAAGAATACATATTATATTCATATGGACCTATCCTAAAAATCTTGTCCACATTAAATAACCCATTGAGATGTTGATATGCCGTAAAACAAAATAAACCAAATTAAAATCAATATTTAGAAATTGTTTTAACAGTGGCTGGAAAATGTGACTTAAAAATCTGAAGGTGAGTTTAAATAGCAAAATATGCCTTCCAAAAACAAAGCAAACTACTAAGAAATAGGAAATCAAACTTAATTAGAAATGTGAAAATGTTTTGCAAGACTCTTACAGAATGGAGAGGCTGGCTCAAGATGCTAAACAACTGGTCAGAAGACCCCATCAGCATGGATTTCATACAGTGATGAATTGCGTTTGTCTAAGTTCTGGATATAAGACCAAAACTCTGCAAAGATAGAGATGTCTGCAAGAATTTTGAAGAGTCAGGAAGCTTCCTGCGCCAAGATTCCTTACAAAGCAAAGCCTAGCTAACATAATGTGAAATTCTAATCCAAGGAGTTGATATGCATTTTCTGGAACATTTTCCTCCTAGAATATAAATAAAATCATATGAAGAAAGTGAATAAAAAAATAAATCATCCTTTATTGAAAGTCTATGATGAGGTGTTGAGGTTTGTAGAACTGAAGCCAGTGGCAGCATGGAGATCAACAAGATATTTTAATATTGTCTGTAAAGCTTTAATAATTACATTTAAAATTTGACCCAAATTTTTTATACATTCAACATGTAAGAGAAAATAAAAATGGAACACATCTCTCTTCAAGCTGGTATTGTGCTACACATGGAAATTCTTTCCTTTTCATTGAGTTAGTCACAAGGGTCATGTGATGGTTGTTGAATGGTATCAGGAGATAAATTGATGAAAGAGTTGTAATGTATAGTCCAAGGATGGCCAACCTGTGACGCATATGCCATAAGTGGCGTATTGGATACTTACAAGTGGTGCATTGCATCCTTTTGATGAAAAGAAACTAAGGCACTTCTACTCATTCATTACAGTGATTTTATATTTATTGCACATTCAAAACGCCTGGATATGCCCCTGGTCATAAGCATACATTTTTCAAATAAATTGATTTTATTATAACTTTAAAATATGTCCATATTACAACATGTACTGAAAGGAAGTGAATGATTGTGTGGCGCATTTAAATTAATCGTACAAAATATTGGCGCATGGAATCAAAAGGTTGGCCACCTCTGGTATGGTCCAAAGAAAAAGGGCATCCCTAGCCCATAGCAGTAAGTTTTTAAGGAAAAACCATATGGCCTAACCAGGTTAGAGAAACTGCTGTAACTCCAAGAGTTTTTCTTTTGGGAATTACTACAAGGTTCCCCTTTCTTGCGGACAATTTGTTGTTGTATATATGTTGTAATTTCTCTGCATGGAACATGTGCATGTGTGTATATATCTAATTTTGTGTATGATGTAGCATTATAAAATTCTCTGAGAATTAAGCATGTTGGTTATTCTTTTTCCATTCAGTTATTCTGTTATGTCTGAAATATCGGTGTTGTCATATCATGGCTGTAACAATACCCAAAATGGGAGAAACAAATGTGAGTTAAAACTTCCAAGTGGTTTCATCACACTGGTTAAAAATTCAGAATTTTCCTTCACTGAGACTGGTTGCTATCTCAAGTCAAGAGAGCAAAGTCTACCCTGTTGTTTCTCTCTTTACAGAGAGAAGATAAACTCATGCTTTTTCCAAGGATATTAGTGCAAATTGAACAAAACAGAATCAACCAGGAAAGGAGTGCAATATTTATGCTCAGAATGTTATCCAAAAGAGCAATGCAAATGCACCTGCCACCTGTATTTTATAAATTATGCAAAGGCATCCATATGCCATAAAGATCTGTTGGCACTGCTCAACAACCTTGATATATTTGGGAAGGATATTAGAATAACCAAGAATCTATGCTAGCAAAAAAATGCCTGCATATGGACAGAAAATGGGTTCAACAGCTATAAAAAAAAAAAATAGAAAAGGGTGTAAGACAAGGATGTGTCTTCTAATTGGACTCATTGAACCTATACAGTGAGGTAATTCTGAGAGAACAAGAAGTCCTGCCAAATTCATCATTGATGGCCCCAATTTTAACAACATGAGGTATGCAGATGACATAGTTTTGACAGAAGACACAGAAGGAAAGCTACAAAAACTCCTACAGAAGTTAGTGAAGGAAAGCAAAAAGAAAGGATTAAACATCAACTGCAAGAAGACTGAATGAATGTTTGTTTGCAAAACGTTGAGCCCAAAGTGCAAATTGGAAATACTAAAATCAAATGAGCGTGGAAACTTAAATATCTGGTAAGTATTTTATCAGAGTACAGAAAGTTTGATACTGATATCTGAAAGAAGCATTCCAAAAAGCTAAGTAGAGTACTTAGAAATAGAAACAAGGAAAAGAGTACGAAACTGTTACATGATGTGTTTTTCTGGATGCCAGTAAATGCTGGACAATCTCTTCAAAGATGAAGAAAAACTTGAAGCAACAGAACATGTGAGCAATGACAAAGTTTTAGAGAAAATAGAAACAAAAAAGAAATTTATACTTAACATCAGGAAGAGACAGTTGAAGTTTCTGGGGCACATAAAGGAGAGCTTTTAAATCTGATGTTTACAGGATAGACAGAGGGCAAGAGGGACAGAGGAAAACAATGCATCACATACTTAGTGAGTGTAGTTAAATGAGTCTCTATTCCTCGGACGTCATTCATACGATACAAAATAGTGCTTGTTCAATACACTGTTCTCGAGTTCCACACACTTCACCATTCTGTGTGTCCTGGGTATGACGATAAACTACATCCGCGTCCTGGGTATGATGATAAACTACGTCCAACAACAAGGCTTCAGATAATGTTTTCGGAAAAATAATGTTGCCAGCTATACGTTTTTGAAACAATAATGTTCCCAGCTATACATTTTTGAAACACTAATGTTGCCAGCTATACATTTTTTGGTAAAAATAATGTTGCCAGCTATGCGTTTTTTTTTTAAATAATGTTGCCAGCTATACGTTTTTTGGAAAAAATAATGTTGCCAGCTATACGCTTTTGAAAAAATAATGTTTCCAGCTATATGTTTAATAGTACTGTATATTTAATATATGTGTATATATATATATATATATATATATATATATATATATATATATATTAGGTTGGTGCAAAAATAATGTCATTTTCTCACATATATTACTATGTGAGAAAACGACATTATTTTTGCACCAACCTTATATATATATATATATATATATACACACACACACACCTTAATTTGGCATTAAATGACCCACAGTGGTTGATATGCCATAAAAGCCAACCAATTTCACCATTCTGTTTTCTCACTGCTTCAGCCCTCTTTTATCAGGCCAACACTAGAACTGACTTGACTAACCAATTAGCATTCCTCACTTTTGTCTTCAGTTAGTCAGGCAAATAGCCTCCTCTAGTCTGATTAATCAGCCCACAACTTACTATTGGTCAAACTATGCTAAGCTGTACAAAAGCCACCATTACAGCATATACTGTTGGAACAGTCCACATGAAGTGAGGAGATTGATGCCATTTTCAAGGAAAAAAATGCTAATGCTATGTGCCATGTTTTGAGTTAAAGAACTTATTTTCCTTTGCACCAGATGCAAGCCACTCAGGCTCATTTGCTCCTTGATTGTTCACTACAGTGAGCTTGAGTAAATGGATAGCAGAACAGGGTTTAAGAGAAATAACAGAACAAAGTTTATTAAAAGATACAAGGGAAAGGATGTTGTGGAGAGCTATGATCGCCTACGTCCTGAGGGGACATGTCACATAATGAAGAAGAGTGCTGATTTTCACTTTCCTTGCCAATGACCATTACACTATTTGCATTTTTGAAAACTCATTAGTTAAGAATGAAAAACAATTGTTACTTTGACTGTAAATTTAACCAACATAGCACTTGGAATATAAGCAAAAAAAATTATTTCCTAATGCAGAGTTCTTGAAGTGGGGTATGTGAAAGAAATTCAGCTCATAATCAAGGTTTTCACCTTGTTGTTCTCTTTTTATGCTTAAAATTTCATGACCCAGCCATCCTTTCTCACTCAACAGAAAGAGACAATCTGCTTTTTAGATTCCTCTTTGCTTTGTCTCTCAAATACCGACCCCTGAATGTTAAATGTATTTGACCTTGAGTAATATGACTCTGAATACTGAATATGTTGAAAAGTATCAGTCTTTATCTATCTTATTAAATGCATCACAATGTATTGTATAAAATTGTATGCAAACCCTCTCTTTTATCTCTTTTGTGGTTATGCTATCTTAATGGATATACCAATGCAATCAAGTAGGATGAAGAGGAGGAAGAATTTGAAACTAGCTGCATTAATTCATCGTACCTTTATGC
This sequence comes from Acanthosepion lycidas, assembly GCA_963932145.1. Lineage (NCBI taxonomy): Eukaryota > Metazoa > Mollusca > Cephalopoda > Sepiida > Sepiidae > Acanthosepion > Acanthosepion lycidas. Next base: position 42,205,618 of record OZ010577.1, on the reverse strand, counting down.
CAATGCATAGTTTTCCAATAAATTTTTTTTTTTTTAACAGTAAGATTCACCCTGTACAAGGCCCTGGGGACACTCGAGGTAGAGGATTATGTTACAAGGTAGTTTATATGGATAGTATAGGGAAGGTAGGAGTTGACTCTAAACTTGAACAGGTTTTATGGTCAGGGAAATATCATCTTGGGCAGTGGTTCGCAGGATGGCGCTGTTCAAGTGAAACTTACTTCTTTCCAATGGAATATGGAGGGAATGTCGGTGATTTGCTATTAGGCTGGTGCAAAAATAATGTCGTTTTCTCACAAATGTTACGATGTGAGAAAACGACATTATTTTTGCACCAACCTAATACTATGTCTGTGGCACGGCATATCCTACCCATGAAAGTTAGATCTGGTGGAACCAAGGAATGTAGTTTGTCTGAGTACTTTCCATGGTAGTAGCAACAGAGCAGTGAGAGAATTGCCACATCCCACCTAAGAGAGAGGTTGGAGGGTGGAAAATAATTCTTCAACAAGGAATTAGAAGCTTTTGAACTCTGTCAAGACTGGAAAGTGAGGATCTATTTACATTATTTATGTTTGGACTTATGTCCTCAGCTTTGTTGGTAATATCACAATGTTTTGATGCAAACTTCTCAATTCCAGATCATCCCATGGAAAAACAGACTAATGTATTAAAGCATGGTTTAAAGAATTTGCTAATGTATGATTTGTGTGTTCAATCCCTGGGCCAGGCAGTGAAGACTTAGATATATTAGGAATAGGTCAAACAGTAAATGGGCAGTACTAGATATCCATTAATATGGACAACAGGACAAGAACAATCTAGTTTTGTAGATTAAATAAGGAATTCAATTAGAAATTCCTGGAAGGTTACCCAGATCAACAATCACTGGAAGAAAGTTAGAAGGCACAATGGTCAGTACATTGGGATAACAACAACAAAGATGAGGATAATGATCCAAATGTAAATAATATAAATAATAATTCCCAATCACTGAGATTATGACTTTATGAATTTTGGTGTATTATTATTATTATTATAAGAGTAGTAGTAGTTTTTGTTTAATCATTAAATTTGGTATTATTTATAACAGATGAGAATATCAATCATTGTAGTAGGAAGTAGCATCTTATCAGTTAATTATTTTTATTATGAAGATATGCTGTAGGGAATGCAGAAGGAAATTATCTTCTTTTAACAGGATGAATCTATAGATATCTTAAGGGGTCCTTGAGAGTCATTTTGACAGCCTGTTGGTGAGAATGAGTTACTACTTAGACTTTGATAGATTGCTGATGCAAGGTTCAGCTTTGGTTTGCCTGCAACAAAAAATTGTAACAATTCCCATGTGTCCTATTTAGGAAGCTTTAGACATAGCATCAGGACTGTACCATACAGCTTCCTTTTATTTTTTTACTCTTCACATATTTTTACATATTTCTTATAATTTTTCTAAAGTTTCTTATATTTTTGTAACTAATTTCTTTGTGTTATTCTAATCCTTCTTTTTGTTGTGTTAAAAGTGATATTGGTTTAAGACACCAGTTCTCATACAATCACCATAGTTAAGCAATGTCAAGCCTGGTCAGTATGAGTGACCATTTGGAAATTCCAGGTGCTGTAAGCTTGGATGTGCAACAAAATGGAAAATGGCTCTGAATTGGAAATTGTTGAGCTTAGTTCCAATTTCAGCTGGGTTTGTTATAATTGCTTACCTTGCAAAGACTCTTGGGAAAGGTATGAATCCACCTTTTCTTCTCTGCTCGGCTGTGGCTTAGTAGGATTTGTATCAGTAGATCATTATTTTCTATCTGAAAAATTCTTACTAAAATTTTAACTAAGAAGCAATATATCTTAAAATTTTCCCACACAAAGAAATTAAAACACATATAAAAAACCAAGCAGTAAGGGACAGTTTAAAGGAAGGATTTTCTTGTGACTTCCTCAAAAGGTAGACAGTGCATTCCTGGTGATGTCTTAGGTTCATATTTAGGAAACATAGAAATTTCACATTCCTCTGTAGTCTGTAGTATACAACAACTGGCTACAATATCCATCTTCATTATGAGCTAAACACCAACTGACTGTATCATGACTCTCAAGAACCCCTTAAGACATCAGAAAGAGATTATCACCTTCTATGTCTCTTAAAAATCTCAATGAAATGTCTCGTGTTAGGATAATACCACACCCTCAAAAATAAATTTGATCTTTATCATATAAATTGTATTATAATTGGCTGTTATCCATCTAATGATACTAAATGCTACTTTATTAGTTGTAGTCATATAATAATAGGATGTCAGTTCCATCAATTTTAACAATTACAGAATTAATACTTTTTATCAAATATTGTTTGATATTAAAATAATTTTAAATGATAATGAAAAAAAAATTCCATTATACATTTTTCATTTTAAGTTTAGATCAAATTATCTCTTTTATAATATCCAAAACAATTTAAAATTGATTAAATTATGAAACAGAAATCTTAATGGAAAGTGACAAGTATTGAAAACAATTTACCAAAGAACCTCTTTAGATAACAAGATAAATCAACAAAACATCCCAAATTAGCCTCAAAATGTGCATTATATTATCTAATATATTTTAGATAAAATAATCCCCCCCACACACACACATATATATATATATATATTTGCTAACAATTTTTATTTATACATGTTTGATTAAAGACCAATAAAAGAATTTTATTTATTTTTTATGTTTCATACAATTTTCCTGGTTTAAGGTATATATTTAAATATAGATTTTCCAATGCCTGAGTAATTTCAGTTTTCATAAGTCATTATGAAAGCATGTTCTCTTGTGCTATGATTGTTTCATTATCAATAATACAAAAATACAATATCATAAGTGTATAAAAACAGTTATACATACAAGAACCATTATGTATAAAAATGCAAATAACTCAATATGAATAAATTTGTCATATTCAGAAATAACCATACTATATATATTTCATAACATATATATATATATATAGTCTTGATAAAATCCAGAGAAGTATCTCCCATGTTATTGCTCCTGTTGGAGTTAGCTCCTCCTTTAGTTCCTTAATCGTTCAACAGGGGTCTCTCTCCCCGGGCTATAAATACCGGCTGATCCTTCGCCTCAACCTCTTTTTCCCTCAGGCCTTTGGGCCGCCACCTTGAGGTAAATCTCTTTTCAGCTAACAACAATATGTGAGCTCTCACAGATACAGTGTTTCCCAAATTCTGGGAACATGCTAAGAACAATACACGTACGTACGAACACTCACCACACCACAAACACATATTTACCACACGCACTCTCTCCATGTAACTGTCCATGTAACTTGTAACCTTTCTTGTTATTAATACATATATTTGTTTACATATATTTATCGGTCTTGTGTTTGTTTTTCCTTGTCTTCTTTGGACTTAATTAAAGTCCAACTTTCTCATGTAGTTGGACCGGCTAGCACTAAAATCTTAACTGACATGTGTTGTTCTACTTCTACTCAACATCACCCCAACAGTCCTCTACAGTCCTTACATCTCATTTTGATTCCCTTTCTCACTGCTGTAATTTCATTTCCCTGTGCCATTTCTATAAATACTTTCATGGCAATTGTTCTGAAGAACTCTGTTATGGTACCTAGACTTCATGAATTTAAACAGCACTAGATTGATGGAAAAATGTCATCATTTTACAATTGATATGTCTAGATGTAGCCGTTTCAGTTGTATACTAGCAGTTTCTTCTATCACACTTCTCACTTGTGGAACTCACTTCTGGCATCTTGCTTCCCAGTTAACTTTGATCTTCAAAAATTTAAATACAATGTCAATTGTTATCTTCTATCTTCTTGTTTTTTTTTTATTGTCCTCTCACCTTAATAGTAGTTTTTTCATATTATCTAACACTCAGTAAACCATTGCATCCTAGTTGCATCATTGCCTTGCTTGGGATGAAATGATTAAAAAAAATAATAAAACAAAAAACTACAATAAGATGAAGTGACATGGGAAGACATGATACTGTGAAAAAACATCATCACACATGAAGACTATTCTTGAAAAAAGAAACTAACATAGCATAGAAAACATAAATGTATATAGTAAAAGTTTTCTTGTATGTGAATATGGTGTTTGTGCACTTATTTATTTTTCATAGAATTATATCTTGAATTAATGTATATTTATTTATGCAGATATTGTGCTTTATTGTACCTGTAAAAAAAACATTAATGAATGTTCATGGTGAGAGGCGATATATAAACAAATGTAGATTTATTATAAAAAAAATATATGTGTATACGCTGTCACTTAGGGAAGGTTATTGAAAAAGTTGGTAATGAACGATAATACTTAGGACAAAATCAACACATATAAGATTCACCAGCAATGCATAGAAGTATTCAACTGCTAAATGTGAGTCAAGTGAATTCCATGATGAAGCTCCAACTGCAGGCCACCATACAGTATTTACTATTGTATTTATGTAAATGGGGACATATCCATTATCGTCCGTAGTTATGCTACAACAATATATACACATACACACACACACACACACACACACACACATGGAGAGGTGCAGAATAATGTCATTCAGTCAGAATTGGGAAAATCAAAGAGATTTTGAGGACTTTCATATATATATATATATATATATATATATATATAAGTCACACACCTGGAGATTAGATTCAACTGATTAGCTGATAGAAGGCAAAAGTGTTCTCTCAGATGATTAAAAGAGAGCACTTTTGTTTTGGAGATGTTAAAATTAGCAAGTCATTCCTTGCCTGAGATAATTGAAGGACATTTTTTTAGATCAGCCACAAGACGCAGCAAGGCATTTATTGTAGTGTTTAGTGAAAACAGGAGTCAGTTCAAGAGCACATTTCTTAAGGCCTGTTGCAGAGGTACCATCAGGTTCACATGATTTTGGGGCATCCAGAGATTTAGAGATGATCGATGGATAGTTATATACATATCAGTCAATAGAGACTCAGTTTTAAGTGGAAAGTCAGCCAAAGATACTCCAGATGAGTTGAAACTAGAATTGGAAGAGAGTTTACAAGCAAAACATTCTGCATTATCAGCAGAAGATTTTAACCCCTCAAATTGAGTTAAGCAAGGAAGTATAGAAGACTTAATTAACACACTGCCAGTATTCACAAGTACCAAACTTGTTAGTGGCTATAAGGTGTCTCATTCTATCTGCTAACAAAGACTCGGCCTCATTGAGGATATAGTTACAATGATTATAAGGAGACTCAAATAGGGGCCCATATGTGACTGGAACTATTACACTGGTAGACTCAGAAAAAGTGATTCCTGTGAGCTATAGCAGTTGAACAGACAGGTATGAACCAAGGGGAAGATTGTAGTTTCACCTGTTATTTCATGAAAAAAACATCTGTGGCACAATTCTCAATAAGAAATTTAAGAATATCAATCCTTGAAGAAAGTCATAAAATGAAGTTAACCTTGACTTCATTTAACTTTTGTGTTTGATATTTTCAACTTAGTTATATACCATCTTATTACTATTTCAGTACATATAGAATTTAACATCAATGAGAAAGTTTGAAAAATAATTGGTTGGTAGATAAGCATATCATCTTATATGTAAAGTATAGTATATATGTGTGTTTGCACATGTGCGTGTCCAAGCAACTCCTCCACTTCCACTGGTCTGCTTTCAATGATTCATAGCTCATTCAAAAGCCCTAGAAAAGTCAGGTGCAGGGAACTATTTTCATTGAGCTCAGATTCAAGGTTGCCAAATTATGCGAGGCTAAAAATATATATTACTAGCCATTAGCGTTGCTTTCATGGTTCAAGGGGAGTAACTCTTATTTTCCTTTTGTATTATTATAAACTAGCTTGCAGTACAAGTTTTATTATAAACTAGCTTAAAAATTTAAACTCGCTCTTGTGGAGGAGTAGATGTGATAGGCATTAATAAACTACAGAACTCGAAATTGATTGCTGAATTTAAGTATTGAATTAATTGATTACCTTTTAAAAGTTCAGCAATGATTCTTCTGCTGCCACTTAATTTAAAGATGGTTTGATGTACGGAGATCTTTATTTTCCGTACAAACAATTATTTTCCTTTCATGGGTGACATCAAGGCACAATCAGATAAAATATAGTGTAAAGATGGGAAAATTGAAATTAGAATTAGTTATACATTCAACATTTGAAGAGTTAGAGAAACATAATAGCTAATTAAGTAAAACCTATATTATGGAATCTATATGAATAAATGTGAAATTTGAGCACAATTATCCAACAAATTCTGGGGTTAAAAATCCTCAACTCTACTTTATAGTAATTTATAGAATAAAAGCTCAATATCTGTAATATATATTATCTACTTGTAAGTGCAATTACTCTTCACATTTAACTAATTTGCATATTGATTTTAAAAAAGTATATTTCATTAATTAACTGTACTTTGTTAATGCTTTTTTATTCAAGGATTGTTTTGATTTTCATATTAAAAATAGTTCTGTTTAGGAACATTGTCTTGTATAGTGCAGAAAAGTGTTTGAAATTTGCATTTTACTTGGGCTTCAACAAGTTGGTATCTATTTGTAAAACTTTCTTTAACTATAGGGATTTTCAAAGCATAGCTTAGATGAGGTACAAGGCTGAAAGTATGGGGCACCCAGTGAGAATCGAACTCTCTACTCAGTCATAAATGTTCTAGCGAGGCAAGCATCCTCTCAAGGTCCCCTAACTTTCCTTAACTATAACAAGCCAATTTATGAATGAAATGTTCATTTAAAATTTTTCTTTCAAAGATTTTAAGTAGTGAATATATCTTACTTTGCAAAGTGATAGCATGCTAGTAATTTATAAATCTCAAAAAATTTTCATTCTAGTTTATATTTTTAAGTCTTTTGTGATCCTAGACTCTTTAAGTTTAAGGATTGAAACAAAACAGTAAACACTGATGGCTTATGTTTTTAGTGAGACACTGGGACAAACCAAGATAGTCCTGGAAAAACGGGCATATATACTAAGTCTCTTGAAAAGTCAAATGAACTACAAAAGTTTGAAGGTAATATTCAAGGTCAGATTTTTTTTATTTTATCACTGGGGTAAAAGATACATAAAATTATAGCGAAGAAAACGGTGACTTACCTCGTCAAACCAAGTGACAGCGTGTCACGTGTATTCTACGATGGAAAATGTGGCGAAAAAGAAAATTACTTACCAAATAAAATGGCATGTATTCCACATGACATGCTGAAAATGGAATATTTGAATTAAAAAACAAGTCCATCGCAAGAGTCGCTATAAAAGTATTTTGATATGCAAATTACTGAAATCCTCTCCCAACTGTCAACGAATGCAAAAAAAAATGTTCGGGCGATAAAAGAAGTTTGCGTTCTTGAATCAGGGAGGAAATTCAGGTATTTTGGCTACCGCGTTTGTTGGATAATGAGTTATTTTTTTGACTGGTTGCGTGCATTGTGATTCGTGAGATGGTACCTGCGAATCGAGTTGTATTTCTTTCTGCCCCCGATGTTCGAGTCTGAACTTAGTGATTTATTCTCTGTGATGTGGAAATAGTCTGCGACAAACATTTCCTTTGTAATCCCAGATCGCTTACAAAAATAAACGTGAGATCTCTTTGATTACATTAAAATGATACATATTTCAGATATCTAAGTATAAAAATATCAGAGACAGTGATTCTGTTAACTTTATCATGACCTTCACAAACTTAGACATTTTTTGCAACATTCAAAGGAACATATTTCTGGAAATCATTGAGAAAATGATAGAAATGTAAGACATAACTCATTCAATTTGTCTTGTAATTATCTATATTTGTGCTAGTTCTGAATAAAATCCTACCATTAGATTGTGCTTAACTACATATACAATTAGGATTTAGTTACCTATATATACCATTAGGATATGATTCCCTATGTCTACCATTAGTAAGTGTTTACCTTCTAGGGAAAATGAAATAAAACCAATAAATAAAATAACAGCAACAATTAAAAAACTATTAATTTTTCCATGATGCATGTTATAAAGAAACCCAAAAGGGTTTCTGGTCACATGTGTGATTTTCTGACCCCTTCTTCTGGAAATGACAGAATCTTTTCTCTTTCTTGTCTTGGCTTCAAGATGTGAACCATGCAGTAATAACATTCCCACTGGTGAATGTTAGTTTCCCTGGTCAACTGGCAACTGAACTTTTTCCACTTACTGACAACATTGTCAGACATGTTTTAACAGTCTTTCTCATAAAGGTTTGACCTCTGCAGTTCAGCATGTAGCTGACTTGAGTGCAACCATCTTTACCTGTTCATAGCCTTACTTCTCATGAATTATTTCAGAACCAAACAGAAAAACTTTCCAACGTAGTGCAGGGCTGACTTGAACTCAACCATGTTTACTCATTCATATCCTAACTTCCCATAAATCATTTCAGAACCAAAGAGAAAACAGACATACTTAAGAGACCTTTTAACTTCACTTCAATGCAGTTAACATAAAAGGAAGTAGCAGAAACTCGAGTTTTTTGTATACATCTTCTATCTTCTTCATTTACATATGGAACACACACCTTCACCTAAAAATACATATGAAATCCACAACCTTGTTAACATTCACAACCTACCTCTACCATTAAGATGTGCTTACCTTTGTGAAAACTGAACCTACATATGCCTCTTTTGAATCTTATACAAGCTAAATCTATATCAATCTTTTACCTAAAATATTTGTTGATTTCACATGGAATAGCACAATATTTTGTTTCTCTTTTGAGGTCACGTCTTTCTCAAACTCATGGCAATCTTCATATATATATATATATATATATATTGTGTGTGTTAAAAGATTAAATATCTGTAACTGTACTGTTATTTATTTACAATATGATGAATAACACTTGAAATTCATAAAAACATATTATGGAGCCAAATAACTTAATATAAATATTTCTAATAAAAACAGATAATATGAACTGAGATTCTCATGAAAATATATCATGAAATTTGTACCAATATTGGTTGGTTCAAACCAAATTTATTAAGAAAGCATTGACTTACATAATAAAAGAGTGTAATTAAATCTTTGTTTGATGTTACCATTCAATATTGGGAAGTTTAACAAAATTATCAAGTGCAAAACATTCAATATCAAACGATCGGTGCTTTTTATTAATTTTGTTTTACAAGCCAGAAAAGAATATTTTTTTCATTCTGTTTCTTTCCATCTTCAATTGATATTTTTAAAAAATTATTATTCTTTCTTCCACTTTATTATTTTTTGTTTTCATGTGTTTTTCTTTATATTTATCAATACAGTAATGAGGAAAAAAGAAATAAACAAAAATTTCTCTGATATAAAAAAAAGAAACCCACGTGGTTGCTGGAGGCATTGTTATTTAAGTCATTGAGTTCAGTTTTTAAGCAAATAACTTAGTGACTCCAGAATTAGTTTTAGAATAGGTGACCTTATTTTTTAATATTAGTCAAGCATTCATACTGGAGTTTAATGTAATTTTTATTTTATTGTCCATTAAAAATAATGATCTTCCATAAAGTATATTCATCTGTGTATAATGTGACCTCACTTTCTTTTGGCAAAAATCTTCAGGATATTATATTCTTGTGCATAATTCCAACTGAAAACAATATGTCTCACTATTAAAAATAGTTATTTTTACAAAAATACCATTTTTCCTGTTTTATTAAATCTTTATATCATCGTCATGAGTAGACACATTTAAAAAAAAACAAAAAAATAAAAACTATGAACACTAGTCTTTGGTAGCTGGGTTGATTTCGACAAAAGGTTACCCCTCTACCTCACCCACTTAATTTTGATAACATTAGGTGGTGTGCTTAAGTGACTATAAAAAACAGGACACTTCCTGTCATCTCTCATTTAATTCAATATGACACTGAAACACTGATTTGAGTATGATCACCAAAGTTAAGCAACATTGAGCTTGGTCAATACCTAGATGGGAAACTACTTGGGAATACCAGGTGAGGCTTTAAGTTTGGCTGTGTTGGGGTGTAATGGATTATGACAGAGAATTGGAAAATGGAGAGACTAATTCCAATTACAGCTGGTTTTTTTATTTTCACCCACACACAAATATCTTTGGGAAAGGTATGAAGTACAAATTTTCTACCCCTAGCTATGGGTTAATTAGTAGGACCTATCAGTAAACCATTATCTCTAAAAACTTTCTTACAATCTAAAAATATTTTCTGGCTATATAATTAGTGTTCAATTCATGTTACTTACAAGGTTTCATTATTTGTTCATTCCAGGGTATTGTATATCAGTCATGGCAGACTGAGAGTGTGGTATAATACAAGGTAGTAGTCGAGATAGAGACATAGAGAAAATCAACATGAATACATAGTTGAGTGAGATAGGTTCTTGGAAGAAAATATTCCATTCATTATTGCATTGTAGTAGTCTCTGCTGCTGCTCTTGTTGTTGACCAAGCATCTTGGTGACACTTCTGATGACCTGAGCCATCATGGGGGTCCGTGGCTAATTCCAGTAATGTAAGATCTGCATTTGTGCATGAAATCAGGGTTGATTTTATAGGGAATCAGAGGCTGAGAAATGGTTGAATATGTGAGTAATGAAAAAGTTTTAGAGAAAACAGAAACAAAAAGGAAACCCATACTTAACATCAGGGAGAAACAGTTGACATTTTAAGTGTATATATTGAGAAAAGAGGACTGTGAAAATTTGATACTCACAGGGGCAAATTGAAGACAAGTGGGACAGGGGAGAACAGCAAATAACCTATGTCATGAATTTGTATAAATAATTGGCAGAACAAGGATTAGGAAAGAAAACAAAAACAAACATAAGAGCAATAATCCATAGGAAATTGTGGAGAGCTTTTATAACCCATGTCTTGAGGAGACACAACAGATATAAGATTGTATTCATAGCTATACAGGTAGTTTAAGTTATCAGCATCGAGATTGAAATCTGAAAACCTTGTTCAAATTCCAGTGTAGCCTGTTGCATTGGCTTTTGCCATAATCACATTGGGAAAGTTATGAATCCACCTCGCTACACCTCCAGCTATGAGTCGTCTATCAGGATAGACTGGGTTCTCTAGTCTTTGGTTGATAGCCAGTCTAGGAAAACAAGAGTTCTGAATTCAAAACCACAGATAAGGTAATGGAAAACTCCTCCTATATCTTTTCCATGAAGTCAGGGAAATTCACAAATAAAGGGAAAAAAATCTGTCAAAAGCCATGGTCTGAAGACGGTTGATATTTAAAAAAAAAATATGTTGTCAGAAACTATTTACTAATTCCATTAAACAAACTCAGTATAGGTGAAGTTGTTGAATTATTCTCTCTTTTTTTTTTTTTTTTAAAGCTGTTTTCTTCATTTTTGTTTGTGCCTTTAATATTTAGAGTGATAGGAAACACTGTATTGTAACCTGCCATTATATTAAGGCAGAGCTCTAATCTGAGGAATGTCAATACTTGGTATAGTCACTCCTGTTGGACAGGATAATGGCCATATCCTGTGCTAACAGAAGGTCCTGGTGGACATCCAGCAAAGATTATTTCAGTATCTGATAGGTTCAAACTCAGTGTTCTGTAGATGAGTCGTGCCAGAAGGTTTTTCTTGTCTGAGTTCATCCATAACATGTACAAATCCACCATTCATCCTTGCATTGAATACTGTTGTCATATATGGTCTGGTGCCTCCACTGTTCATCACGAGGTTCTCGATAAAATCCAAAGACGGATATGCAATGTGAAAAGTCCTGACCTAGCATCTCAACTCCAGTCACTTTTTCAAGATGAGATGTAGGTTCCCCCTGTCTTTTCTACAAATATTTTTATGACAACTGCTCTGACAAGCTATTTTCCCTGGTGTATGCATGCATTTAAGTGTGCTACTAGGTTGGCATCTCTATCCTACCCTATTACTGTTGAAACAGTTAAATATAACTGCCTCTTCTACTTCAAAAGCTTCTTCTCCTGCACTTCCCGACAGTGGAACTCCTTTCCTCTTACTTGCTTCCTTTATAACTATAATCTTAAAACATTTACTGATGCCTTGATCCCCATTCTTCATTTTATCCTTTCCTCAATTTTCCCTATACCCAGTCTTTTCTCTTACTTTCACTCTCTGTAACCCTTTGCATACTGGTGGCACTCTCGCCTTGCTTGAGGTGAAATGCTGAAAAAAAAAGAAAAAGATATCCTATCATAAGTGTGTTGAGTATGTGATTGAACTGAATCACTATTGTAAAACTATGAGGTTCTGTAATGACTTCAGTCATAGGCCAGAGCTGGTTTAATCCACCCAGATGAAGACTGAAGCAATACAACATGATCATATAAGATATAATGAAAGTCAAGGAAATAAATTTCATGAAGGTTTATTCAGATTTAAGCTTGTAAGTTTGCAACTGGATTGAAATGAAGATAGCAATTTAAATAGCTGAAAGGGAGTTCTTTTCAGGGGAGACAACATCGGAAATAATTGCCTGAAAAAAGTGAGACAATTCTCATCCTTATCAATATATGGTATAATATTTAAGTTGGTTCATTTTACAATGTTATTATAACTCCAAATGCAAGTTATCTTCTGCTTGGCATTTTCTGATACATTTTCATCTGCTGGTAAAAACAATGAGTTTATTCACAGTGATACTTTTACAGAGAAAACAATGTTAAGACTTCAGTTGAAGCTATAAATCACCTCATAAATAATCTTTATTGCCGAAGTTGGCATTTGAAGTCAGATTTTATAATTGACCTCTGATATGATATTAATTTAAAGTACCTAAATATTTCACTACTTAAAATTTTTATAATGACCCCTGACTATGAATTATCACATGCTTGGCATTTTCTGATACATAATCATTTGCAGGTGCCAAGAATTAATTTATTTGCAGTGGTACTTTTAGTGTGAAACAATGTTATGACTTCCGTTGAATCAACACATGAAATTCTTTTATCACCAAAATTGTTTAAAAGGTTAGGAAGGAAACCCACATGACTACTAGAAAGAGCTACTGGATTTGAGAAACATATTTTTGAAAAATTGTTTTAAACAAAAAATTTTTTAAATTTCAACTGAAAGCTGTACTAACACATCGGTCAATGAATGCTAGATGTTTCCCTATAGGGAAACTGTTGGTATTTCACCTGTTTAAGTTTGTTTGAAAAGATAAGGAATTACCACTGTAGAAAAAAAGATAATTAATGTGACACAGCGTTAAAAAAAAGAATGAAACCAAAAATTTTAGGAATGGTGTGGCAAAAAGACAAAAAGAATGGTGTCACAGAAAAGAAAGGTCCTGTTAACAGTTCTTTGAGGTCTTGTGATATCTTGTTGTTGTGTCAGTAGCAAACTTTGAGAAGATATTTCTTCACATGGTGTAGGTGCTACATTACCGGGTTCTACTGATTTGTCGGTGAAGTTTTTTCAAAGATCAGTTTTTTGTATATGCGACACATTGAAATCCACATGGGAAAGAGGAAGAACGATTCAAACATGGTGTGCAGATCTGGACAAAGCAGCTTTAATAAGGGGCATTCTGTATCTGTCTATATTTCTGAAATGAGGTATTTACACTATTTACATTATTCAAACTATTGTCCTCCTCTTTGTCATCATATTTATTACAACATTTCAGCCGTTGTATGCACCGGCCTTCTTCAGGTGGTTGGAATGTTGAACTGAATCCTCTATTTCGCTCACTGGGGTAGACTGTTCTAGAAATAAAGGGTTCAGTTTGACATTCCAACCACCTGAAGAAGGCTGGAGTATACAACGCCCAAAACATTGTAATAAATATGGCAACAAAGATGAGGACAATAGTCCAAATAATGTAAATAGGGGCCTTCTGATTGCTTCCTTTTAAGTCAGTCACAAAGATTGTTTTAACAATGTGAAGAAGCCCGTTCAAAGGGTGGGTTACTCCGAGAGAATCGTAATAATTTCAATAAAATAGTAATAATAATATTGCCATTGCCTTATTTTAATTACCATAATTTATCCCTGGAAGTCAATGTGTTAAGTATTATGCCAACTTTGTGTGTTTTTAAAATATTTCTGGTTTCTTTGAAATTCAAACATCTTACTTTATTTCTTGCATTAAATTTACTTTTTCGTCTCGTTAAATCTTTAGACATGAATGTCCATAACCTGGCATCCAATGTTGGACTGTAATGATTGTGCAATCATAAAAAAACAAAAACAAAACTAATTTTCAATGATTGCCCATGAAAAAGGAAACCACCCTACTGGCAGGAAATTTAGAGTCATTCTTTTTTCTTCAAACTCTCAGCACAACAGCATGTGGATTGGAGCAGCTTCAGAAATGAAAACCACAAATATCACTTTCTCATGTTTAATAATACCTTTTAATGATAGACTTATCAGATTCACCAAGACAAACAAAAAAACAGAATCATTTAACACCCACATTACAAAAACTGTCGTATATCTACTGAATTCTGCTGATAATGAATCCTTCCATATATATATATATATATATATGCATAAATGACTCACTTTGTTGTTATGATGTATATTTTATTAACCAAAAACAGCAATTATCATAACATTACCCTGAAATATTTATTGTTTCATGTTATTTTAATGGGTTCAATCTTTATGCTATTCAGTTATATATCAGCAACCAATAGATATATTCATTTCCCTCATGCAAAAAAACAAAAGTAATAAAAAAAACCTACATTATTTACATTGTTCAGACTGTTATCCTTATCTTCATTATTATATTCACAATATTTCCGCTGTTGTACACTTCAGTCTTCTCAGGTGATTGAAATTTCAAATCGAACCCTTTATGGCACAGTGGATAAAGGCATTGGTTAGATCCAGTGACTAGACCCAAAGAGTTGTGAGTTCAATACCAGGCCGCAGCAGTAGTGAACCAAATCTTGGAGAGTTGAGTTAAAGGGAAATAACTGAGACAATGGAAGAATCTATCCTGGTGGAGGAAATAAAGGGTCCAGTTCGGAGTGTACAATAGCTGAAACATGAATATAGCAATAAAGATGAGGATAACAGTCTGAATAATGTAAATAATGTAAGTAATCATAATACCTCATCTCAGAGATACAGACAAATAAAAAATTAAAAAAATAGCATAAATTTATCCCAGAAAGTGCTCAATCATCATTACTGTTACTTTTAATAATTTATATGACATTTTGATTTTATACAACATCCAAAATTGTTGGAATCCATCTACCCAGGTTTTTGTTGCTATCCAAGTTTTGAGATTACAAACATTTAAAAACAGCAATAACAGATCTTTTAAATTAAACATATATAAGGATATTCTTGAAAGTAAAAGTAGAATAAGAACGTCATTTAAAATAGCATTTACACATTTCTTTTAGGAATATACAATACAGTAAAATGTTCAGTTTTCCTTACAGTTATTTTTGTTTCATGAAGTAATTAAGTGTTCATAGCATGTGAACAAACTTACTTTATGATAGTCATCCTAATGTGTTTGTATGTTCACAAAGAAACATTTAGCTGGTTAATTCCTTATATTGTGTGTATGTACAAGGCTTTAGTCAACAATTACTTGCTGTCAATCCCTTCCATTGTGTGCATTTATCTGGGTGTGTGTAGATCAATCTGGCCTCTGAACTGTGCTGGGTATGATGATAAACTACATCTGTGTCCTGGGTAAGTCAATAAACTGCTTTTGACAGCAAGGCCTCTGTTCAGGAGCATGGAATCACTTCTTAATTGTTGATATTTCTAGCTCTACTCTGACCCAGGGTGGTAGCACCTGTTAGGGTCCCAACTATGGGCAAGTAGTTAACCCAAAAACCTGTCCATGTCATGGGTAAGACGATAAACTACATTCAACAGCAAGGCTTCTGATCAGGAGGTTTTGAGTAGCATTGAACCACCTCTTAATTGCTGGTTTTTCCCAGGTCCACTCTGCCTTGAGGTGGTAGCACCTGTTAGGGTCCCAGCTATGGGCAAATAGTTAAACCCCACAAACTGAGGTAAAAAATATTATGAAAGTTTAAAAATAGGTTGTAATACCAGAAATATTTTGTAAATATTATTAACAGCAATACATTTTTAAAAAATCTATTACGAGCAATACATTTTTGAAAAAAATCTATTACTAGTAATACATTTTTGTAAAACAAAAATATTGCTAGCAATACATTTTTGAAAAAAAAATATTACCATATAGACATTTTTGAAATAAAAAATTATTACCAGCAATAAAAATTGTTGGCATTAAATAACCCAGTGAGATTGATATGCCATAAAACAAACAAACTAACCTGGCCTCTGAAATTGTTTTGAGCTTTGACAAGAAGTATGCTTCTACTTTTACATTTAAAATCTAATTTCATATAGAGGTGTGAACTTTTGGAATAAAAAATTGGTTAGAAAATAATTTCACACTGGCTTTCGAAAGTCTTTTTCTTGAATTTGTTGGAGTGGTGAAGGGAGTTGTTACTATTATTTTCTAAATGGCCCAAAAATAACATGTGGTCAGTCTACAACCAGTGGTGGTATTTGCCTTTGCAATGATTGTTTATTCAACAAACCTTCAGATGGGATTTTATTTGTTAAAAAAATATATACAGAATTTAATTCCTATAAAATAACACCTAACACTAGCTTTCCTATTTCCACTTTGGGAAACAATTCACCATTCTCTACAGTTGATTATAATACTATCTAGTTTTTTCTATTATAGAAAGAAAAAATATTAATTACATTATGGCTTATGGCCATATTATGTTGGAACCCTGGTTCCTGTACAATCATGAACGTTAAGCAACATTAACCCTAGCCTGTGACCACCTGGGAATACCAGGTGCTGTAAGCTTGGATGTGCATATGGTGTAATGGATAATTGCTTGGAATTGTTAATTGGAGACCAAGGTATGAATCCACTCCTACCCCCAGCTATAGGTTAATTAGTAACCCTTTTATCAATAAATATTATCTCCCTGAAAAAAGGATTACAATCAACAAATGTTTTCTGCCTTTAAATAACCTGCAATGGGTTGATAAACTATAGAACAAAAAAAAAACAATTAGTATCAGCCTGAATTATTTTTAATGAAATCTATAATAGTTTTATTGTAAGTGTGTCCGATAACATTAGAACTAAATTTACTGCAACAATTACTGCTTGATATAGTAAAGAAACTGTACTTGTTAATTTTTCTTAAGTGATCTTTGTTTTTCTGCCTAGCATTTCAAAAGTGTGTGTTCATGGGTCAAGCTTTTATTAACCTTGGTATAGTGAGAGTTTAAGTTAACCTTAGTGAGTCTGGAACTTGGTAGATTGAGGTTCTGTTCTTAATACATTTCCATTTATGTCTTGAAGGCAACCAAAAGTCTCCTCTTTCTTTGTCTTCAAACTGAAAATGGGAGGAATAGGAAGATGTGGTTAGATTGAAGATTTATCCTGTCCAAGATCACTTTGATCATTTTTCACCAACTTTTATTGACTTTGCAAGGATAAAATGTCAATTCAACTTTGATGGGTTGCAAAACTTTGTACCCTGAGGAAGTTTCAAGATTAATTCTTAATCAAGTCAGTATAAAGCAAATGTCTTCTCTGTTCTTTTCACTTTCATTTTTTCTTTCTCCTCTTTCATTTTCCTTTTCCTTAAACTTTCATTTTTCTTCCATTTATATGAACTTTCAAGAACACAACGCTGCTCTAATACTCTTTAATTTCCAGTGTTCAGAAATTGGAATCACTTCATTGCAAAACAAAATGTAAATTTAAAAGAATAATTGCAAAAGAAAATAAAATCACTTTCAAATAATTTTATCAGCAAAATATATATGAACTGCACTCACACTGTGCAGTCTGTGATTAATGCTAGGTAATACCAAAGGTCTGAATTGAATTTAATGTCTGTCAGGAACCTTGTTCAGAAGCATTGCTCTCCAGTGACTCCTATATATACTGGGTTCACCCTAAGATATGCCAAAGTCGGTAAGGTCTTAAGGTTGACCTTTGTGTGCTAACATAAACAAGGGAGTGAATCCAGTTGAACTTAGGATAAACATATACAACTGGATAACAGAAAGTTCCTAAAAGAAAATTGAATGTTTTAAGAAAACTCAACACCACATACTGTTGATTCAGTCGACATTTTATGGGAATTTTAACAACTTCCATATCTAGTCAGGCAGATGACAAAAAAAGTGCAACTGAACAGTTTAAAAGATATTTTATATACAACACATACATCAAAGACACAAAATGAGAGAGTTGCTAAAAAATGTGCTTTAATCGGGTATAGTCAAACATAGAGTTGATTACTATACATTTCTGTTAGAAATATTTTGATACACTTAACTGTCATTCAGATAAAGGTGTTTGTCTTGGGGTCATCTGGAATGTTCAAATACATATCTTGAGAAGCAGACCTTTACGGTCATTACTGGTTTGGATGCCATTCATTTAAGTCAGCTAATAGACATCTATCTCCTTGGCAATCTTGGGCTGCACTAATTTTAGTGTTTATAATTACATGCCAAATCTTACTTGGCATAAAAATTGGGTGACATATAGAAATAAACTGTCACTACCAACATTTGGGTTTGAACACGAATCACCAGAGAGCAAGAACTGTCGACATCATCTTGAAATAATTAGATCACATGACGGGTAAAGGAAAAAAAAAAAATATATATATATATATATATATATATGGGAATTAGTGACGTCTGAATGAGTATTGTTTGAAGCCATTACTATTATTGTACCTGTGATTTACAAAGTCTCTCCTACAAATGGGCATTGCAAAACTGGCTTATACCATTAAAAGTAGGTATTAGGTTGGTGCAAAAATAATGTCGTTTTCTCACATCTGTTACTATGTGAGAAAACGACATTATTTTTGCACCAACCTAATAATAAATTCTTCCAATAGCAGCAGGAAAAAGGGAAGATCAACTAATTTTTTTTATTATTTATCTATAATTATTATATTGAATAGAACAGGGAATGTTGTTTGGTTGGTTTTGCAACATGTTAACTTTTGTTGTAATTTAATGCTGAATTTTTGTATAACCATTAAATAATGCTGAGGTATTTTGACAAAGAATGTACAAACTACAAAATAACCAAATAAAAAGAAATGATTGATTATTAGAAGGAACAGTCAACCTCTCTTGCCATATCACCATTTACCAGTGAAATTGTATGCCAACAAAATAAAACTAGGCAATTTTTTTTTTTTTTTACAATGAAGGTCATCATACACAAGGCTCGAGAGCAATTTGCAGTAGCGGGTTACAGATTAAGAGGTACAGTTTATGTGGATATATAGGGAGGATAATGATTAACCCAAGACAAACAGGTTAAGCTTATAGTGATCAGGAAAATGTCTTTTTTGGGAGTTGGTTCTACAGGATAACAGTTTGTAGGAAGAATCTGCTTGGGTGGAACTTACATCCTGCCAATGTAATACAAAGGAAATGATGTTGGTTTGCTGCAACAGAATGGATAGTCTTAGCAATGAAAGTTAAAATTGGTGAAACTAAAGGAAGTAGTTTGTTCGAGCACTTTCGATGGAAATAGTCATAAAGCTGTGAGAGGCTTGTGACATTTTGTCTGTGAGGAACGGAAATTACTTTCAGATGGATCTTTACTTAAGCACATAAGTATTAGGTTGGTGCAAAAATAATGTCGTTTTCTCGCATATGTTACTATGTGTGAAAACGACATTATTTTTGCACCAACTTAATAATTGTTCAGCTATGGTTAAACCTTCATTTACTAATCATTTTATTGTCTTCTTTTCCAGAAATGCCCAAAATAAAGAATCGACAGAGTATGCAATAAACCATTTTTATTTTTATTTTAATCATTTCACACCAAGCAAGGTAAGAATGCCACTAGTATGGAAGGTGTTACAAGGAATGAAAATGAAAGAGAAGACTGAGAATAGGGAAGATTGAGGAAAGGATAATAGATGAACGGGATTCAAGAAGGCAGAAGATGGCAGTTGATGTTGCAATTAAATTTTTAAAGATTGTAATAAGTTCGACAGTTGGGAAGTACAAGAAGAAAAACTGTTATGGTAGAAGTGGCAGTGGCATTTAGCTGTTTCAACAGTAAAAGGTGGGACCTAGATGCCAATCTAGTAGCATGCGTAAATTCATGTATTAGGAGCACCAGGTAAAAAAGCTTGTCAGAGTATTTACTATGAAAATATTTGTAGAAAAGTTTTGTGTTGTCAACGAACACTCATTACCCCTTTTATGGTGTCAACAAATACTCATTGTCACTTTCATAATGCTCATTGTAGTAGAGTCTTTGTAATCGCAGATACAACTATAATATACTTTTGAACAATACTGGTGTCAGACACCTTTGAATAGCACTCACACTAATGGTATTTGCTCGATAATACTCGCTCAAACAGTAATCTGTATAGTGAAGTAGTATAGTGTATAGAGTAGAGAATAGCAGTTCATCTAGTAATAGAGGATAGGGGAAAAATATAGTGATCCGTATAGTATAGAGGATAGACTAGAATTGCAGATCAATCTAGATATCATGCGACTTCGTATATATGTTTCCTCTATGGTCTTAATTCAATAATGGGATCACCTGTGTTTGCTCACTGGTGATCTATGTTCAAACTCAAGTGTTGGCAGTGACAATTTATTCTTATATAACAAAAAGACAGGGGAAGTCATGTCACATTCGTGAGAAAGTGACTGGAGTCAAGATGCCTGGTGTGTGTCATTGTATAAATGTCTGGGCATCCCTTCTCTAGTTTTGTTGCTGATTGTCGGTTCCAGTCTTGGAAGCATGACTGCAAAAACATCAACTTCCACCTCTCCAAAATTTATAGACAAAACATAGAGATGCATACTGGGATTTCTTTCTAGCAAATAAGATAAGCCATTTTTTGATCTCATGCAGAACACTGCATACACACCTGAACTTGGAATGATCATTTTATAGCATTCTATGGTCAAGTTGATCAGTGGTATCAAACATGCTAAGAATATTAGCGTGGTGTCATTGTATTAACTTGAAGGATAAAATTTCAAACACATTATATAAGAGAAGATTTATAACTCGGAAAACTTTCTTATAGTCTGCTGTGAGAAAATACTCAATGGCAGAAAATAAGCTTGTTTTGTTGTTTCACAGAAGATATTAAGGAAAGCAGTTGCAAAAGAAATATTCACAAAAAAAGTTCATTTTTATATTTATCCTGTATCCACTTACTGTAATTTTAAATAGATATCTTTTTTTTCCATAAGCAAAAGTGAGTAGTGGCAGAGGTCATCAAGCTTCACAGTTGCAAAGAAGGCAACAAGAACATTGGGTTTAAGTTCTAACTACAGGTTTTTGCCATGGGGCAATAGCCCAAAGGATTAAAGCATTTTCTCATAAATTTGTTGATATAATAATTTTGAGTTCAATCTCTAGACCGGGTAGTACAGGTTCAAATTCAATGTAAACAGGAATAAAAATCACTGGGGAGCACTGGAAAACAGAACAAAATGAGATATAAAGAACAATCAACTCCTCAGATTAAATAAAAGGTTCAGTTGGAAATTTCCTGAAGGTGACCTTGAAGAAGGCTAGATGACATAATGGGTGAAATGTTATGCTTCTGTTTTCTGTTGTAATTTCTTTGGGAATAAATAGGAAGCATTAGTTTTGAAGCATTCCTTCATAGGTAATTATGCTCTGCAAAAGAAAAGGTGATGTTCCCTTTCTGCCTTTGGGTCATAAATACACATTATTCATCAGTGTAACTTATTTTTCATATAAAAAGAGCATGACATGGCCTCTGGTCAGCATAGATTTAGCAAAAGTTTATATATCATGATTTCATACATATATTTTCTTTCATGGTAACAATTATGAGGATATAAGTACAATTGTAAATAATGTAAAGTCATGTTCACACTATACAAAGCCCAAGAGCCACTCAAGTTAGCGAATTATTGAAGAAGGTTTGTGATATGAATATAAAAGCTGGAAGTAGATAAAGATTATGGAGGATTGTCCCTTGACATGAAGAGGTTAAGATTGTCATGTTTGTGGAAAGCATCCCAGCAAGAGTCTGTTCCACAAAGTATTGGGTCTTGGAAAACAGCTCTTTAAATAGAAAATCCTTCATATCAATGTGCGTGATCCAAACCTATAGATGTAGTAAATCAGGTTTTTCCTGTAAAGGTCTGAACTGGTTGCAATAAAGAATGGACATCTTTCCAACATTTTCTATGCTAGTAATAACAATCAGCTTGTGATGTTGCATCTTTGGGAAAGAAGCTACGGGGTGGAAAATATGTTACCCCCCATAAAGATGTGTAAGTGATTTTGATGTCTGTCAATGCTGAGGATTTGGCAGCTCCAGCATAGATATGGCATCAATACTCCATTTTTGGTCCAATCTCACTCTTGTAAAGAAAGACCAAGGTAGAAGAAATCAGGTACTTTTTGGAATGATACAAGGAGCCTATCATTTTTCCAACATATTTTGTGATGGATTGTATACATGAGTTAATGTGTTCCTGTTGTCTTTTGTTATTTATTTGCAAATAAACAGGAAGCATTAGTTTTGGAGCATTCCTTCATAGGTAATTATGCCCCATAAAAGGAAAGGTGATGTGCCCTTTTTTCTCTGGGTCATAAATATGCATCATGCATCAATGCAACTTCATATAAAATGAATGTGGCATGGCCTCCGGTCAGAATAGTTTTCTGATCGCAGATTTTGACAAACGTTTTTATATATGATTTCATATGTATATTTTCTTTTGTTTCTCAGAGTCACGATTAATATGCAGTGTCAATAAGAAAAATGATTTTATTATTCTATATGAATTTAAAGCCTGAATTTCTGGGATGAGGAGTTATCAATATGTACATGCGGACAATTGTTCTCATCTTTTGAAGTTTATCTGGATCAAGAAGGACAAGATGAAGGCTACAGCAGCTGAAATGTTGTAAATAAAAACAACAAATATGAGGAGAATAGTCTTTGTGTAAGTAATGTGAGTAATGAATTTTAAGCATTTTTATAATAATAAAGGCAAGTTATAGAATAAAGAAATGTACATACCCTGAGGACTCAAAGGATTATGACCAGCGTCAAATATCAAGGGCTGCTAGTCTTATAATAAGTGTGTAGGACAGGTCACAGGCATATAAACAGGTATGACAGACTTGAATAGTTCGGTTTGGTGTATTGAATACTGCAGTTAAAGACAGGAGGAAAAATAATAAGGTTAGTATGTTTGGGGATCAGATCATTGTTATACTACTTAATCAAGATTTCTTTCTGATTCACAAATACATTTTACTAGACATGTTGGCTGGATGTGAATGCTAAGAAAGCAAAACTCACAAAAAAAGTCATCTTCTGCATCCATCCCACAAAACAAATCCCTGCAAAAAAAAATCTAAAATACAATAGTCAATAATGAATGAAGCAAAAAAGAAAAAAAAAAGATGTATGAGTCTGGTGGCCTGCACCTGTTAAACAATAAATATAGACACATGCTTTGCCGACAACTGGCAGTTCAGTTCAACTCCTCAGCCTTATGACATGACTGGTGTCAATTTCAACCCTAAAGATAGATGGATTAACCTTGCAAATGACACCCCACTTGTGCTTACCATACAGTGTCAAAAATACACTCCAGGTTGCTCTCCTGACACCAACAGTGACATTGGACAACTGACCTACTACCTACACCCTGCCTTGTTGACAACACCCGTACACTTAACTGCTTCCTTTACCAATGGCAACTAAAGAACCATATAGTAAAAATTTTGTTACCATTTCACATAACCATGTATATATTTTTAAACTTGATCCATACACAGTGTTGAAACTTTAATCCTTATTTGTTCTTTCCTTTAGAACCATACACAAGAATAAAGACTTTAGTAACTTTGATAAAAGCCAAAGGATTGTGGCTAGAATACAAGGTAAGAGTGTTTCTGAAATAGTATGGTGCTCCTGTTGTGTTGAGTATTGGCAGTGGTCCAAAGAGAAAAATAACCAGCTGCTGATGAGGCATTTGATAGCCTAGACTTTAAAATGTGAGAAACATATGAATCTAACAGAAAGTCTACTAATTCTAATTGTACATGAGCCTGCATAACCACAGACCCATTTTCAATACATTAGAACTGAACATTATACCAATGAGAGTAGGCCACCTGGACTGATGAGTCTCACTTTCTTCTTAAATAGGTGGATGGTAAGGTAGATGTGCATTTTTATTCTGGAGAAGCAATGACACTACAATACATTGAAAATCAAAACAGTATGATTGTTTGGGCAATGTTCTGTCGGGGAAACACTAGGTCTTATAATTCATGTCGTAGCTACTTGGATTGATTGATTCATACATTTATTTTCTCCAGCTTAACTCTTTGCGGGTTATTTAAAACCAGAAAATATTTTTAGATGGTAAATTCTTTTATATAATAATGATGTAGTGATAAAAGTATTACTAATTAACCCATAGCTGAGAGAGAAGAGGTGGATTCATATCTTTCCCAAGGATATTAAACACATAATTGAATATAATGAAACCAATTTGAAATTAAACTCAGCTCTCTGATTAACAATTCCAAGTCATTATTTATTATACCACCCATACATCCAAGCTTACAGCACCTGGTATTCACAAGCAGTCACCCATCTAGGTGCTGAAAAGGCTCAACATTGCCTAACTTTTATGATCATAGGGGAACTGGTGTTTCAATGTGATGTGGCCATAAGCCTTAGTTGGTACTTTGTCATGTACCGCTTAACTCAACATCATTGGACACCAGGTACAGCTCTCCATG
>OZ010577.1:42170751-42175751 GCA_963932145.1 Acanthosepion lycidas | reverse complement strand
GTAAGAAATTAATATTCTATTAGCAAACTAGAGCTAAGTGCTGATGATATACAAGCATGAATTTTGCAGCCATTTTCACTTCTTTTCTTAAAAATGTCTGATGGACAAGGGTTTGGCAGAAATACACTTTATATTCTTTAATATCTATATGACATTCTCTTTTTAATACATATATACATACACACATATATCAGTTGGTAGATTCTGAATTCTTCTAACCAATTTGGTGACAGTAACTTCTTGAAATTAGTTGGCTTCTGTCCCTGTCATGTGTATTAAATCAAATATTGATTCAGAAGTTTTGGGCAATATTTAATATAGGATAGTGAGAAAACTAATGTCTAAGAAAGTTTACTCAAGTGTTTTCTGTAAGGAAGACTGACAGCTCTAATAAGTGGGTCCTTTATACTGACTTCATATTATGGCTGACTCAGGTTACTGCACACTAAGAAACTTTGTTATATATCCTGCCATGTAATTTTATATTAGGTTGGTGCAAAAATAATGACGTAATAATGTCGTTTTTTGACGTAACGTCAAAAAACGACATTATTACGTCATTATTTTTGCACCAACCTAATGTATTTATGTCATACAGCTTGATAAATCTTCTTGGAGTAATCTGGATACATACTAAAATAATAAAAGATACCTTGCAGATGCAGATGCAATTAAGAAAGAGTAAAATTTTGCTTAAAGAAAAGAATGCTCAATCACTATGTAATATCAATGCTCCTTTATGGCAGTGAATCTTGGACAATTTCCTCACTGATGAAGAGGAGACTTGACAGCAGAAATGGGGTTCTACAGAAAGATGCTGAGAATATCATGGACTGAAAACGTGAGCAACATGGAAATTTCAAGAAAAGCTAAAAAGAAATAAATAAATGTAAATTATACTTAGAATCAGAAAAAGAGAATTTAATTATTTTAAAATATTTTTAGATATTGTATCACTCTGATTTATAGTTTAGATATTTAAAATATCATTCTAGACAATTTTTCTCACCAGAAAGTATCTTTCTTTATACACTGATGTGCTGATAGGAACATTGGTTCACTGTGTCATGCTAGACAATTTTTATCACCAGAAACTTTTTTATTGAGTTATGTCAACCATTTGTCCATCCATAGAATATTACTGTCATATCTAGTCTTCTGCTTCTGTCTTACATCGAGAAATTCTTGACAAAATCTGAAAAATCTGCAATATTATCAGTCCTGACCTGGCATCTCAGGTTTAATCACTTCTCCCACTACTGTAACATAGCATCCCTTTCTATAAATACTGTCATGGTAATTTCTCTCATAAACTTTTATTTTTGGCACCCTGACTTATGAATTTGTGCACATTTCATGATCAGCAACAAGGTCTCATCATTTTGCTGTAGCAGTTGTGAGATGTAATCATAAAATCTATGCCAGCAGTTTCTTCCCTCACACTCTCTTCTGGCTTCTTGCTTTTCTAGAAACCATGATCTTCAAAAATTTAAATGCAACATTATTCTTTATTTTCTATCTTTTTAAATCTTGCTCTTTAATTGTCATTTCTACTAATTAGCATATTCTCAGTTTCTTTCATTCTTAGCAACCTCTTTGTCATAGAGGTTTTGTTGCATTGGTTGAGGTGAGATGATAAAAAAATATCTGCATGAAATGTGAAAAGTCAGCTCAGTTAGTGACTGTGACATGAACTCAGTGCTGTCCCAAAGCTACCTGAGTAACTTCATAGGAGAGTTTCTGTTCCCACAAGTGAAGTAGAGTTCCATCTGGCTGAGTACAAGGTTGCTTTAAGGCTAAACAAGCTGTTCTAGAGATATTCAAAATAACTTTATACATTCTGGTTAACACAAAACGGAGAGCTTTTTTCCCCAAGAACTGTCCCATTGTAGAACAGACTCCCTCATAGCTGATTCCCTAAACACTACAATTTTAACCTCTTCAAGACAAGGGTCAATTGTTATCTATCCTCCTTATCCTCATAATTTTCATTTCCCCATACTTATTCTTTCACTCATATTACACTTTATTCATTACAAGTATTTCAACTGTAATAATCTACCATGAGTGGCTCTCAAAATTTTATTGGGTGAAATTTAGTAAAATAAACATATACACACATTTCTCTCTCTCTCTCTCTCATATATATATATATATATATATAGTTCTAATGTATGCTATATTTATGGGTAAAAGTGCCCAATATAAAAGTGGACATTGGAATCAACACCCAGAGGTGACATTTTGTTTCATGCTAAACACATATTCTTACAATTGCATTTAGAATGACACAGACCATCACCTTTGGGTTTTGAGTTCAGTATGCACTTATATATATTGTTCTATTGTAGAAATCTTTATGAATAATGGGGTTTGATTGGTTTTCTACAGCTTATCGACTCTTTCCAGGTTTTTTAAAGCCATAAAATATGTTAAGATTGTGCTTTTATATATATATATATATATATATATATATATATATATATATATATATATATATATATATATATATATATATGTGTCTGCATCAATAAAATACTGTAATGAATTATATTTATATAGAAATGGTAATGGCAACTGTGAAATTAGTCATTTCTGAACAGGAAACATTTTGCGTTTAACAACCAAACATCCTTATTGTCAGTTGAAATTTATGAAATCTTTTTCCTTAAAACAGTTTTTTTTAAGGAAATTAAACTTCTAAAGTTCATTGTTATTACTCTTTCTCATACTGATGTAAGTTTCTTTGTAAAACGTTTATTTAAAGTTTGGGAATTAACATCTTGATTATATAAATGTTGCCATGCTGGGACTCATAATCTTCAGATTTTTAGCAAATCCTCTTTCATTTCAATAGTAATACTCTACAATAAGCCATGTATTGGTTGAATTTTAGTACTAAAAATCAACTTGCTTAAACAGTTTCTCAGTCTAAGTTAGTTTGTTATGATATGGAGGCACCCAGTGAGTATTGGTCTGCAAGAATAAATTACTAACTATATCTCACCAACTCATAACCATTATAGATAGTTACTAAATCTAAGAGAAAGTTACAATTTTAGTGTTTTAATTTATAAGAATAGCTGATAATAAATTGTTTTATAGTAGCCATCTATATGAATAATGAACTTTGTTTTATTTTCTATAACTCATCAAACATTTACAAGTTATTTAAAGCCAGAAAATATTTTTAGAGTGTAAATTTTTTTTCTTTTTTGAGATAATAATTATTTAGTGATACAAGTCTTACTAATCTTACTTCATACAGGAAAAAAATAAAAAGATAGATGTGGATTCATATCTTTTCCATGTGTATCTGCACACAAGTAAATATAATGAACCCAATGGGAATTGAAATTCAGATCTCTGATTAACAGTTCTGAGCAGTTTACCCCACATCCAAGTTGACAGAAGCTGGTATTCCCAAGCAGTCACCCATTTAGTTACTAACCATGGTCGATGGTCTTTAACTGTGGTGATAATACGGGAAACGGTGTTTAAATGTGATACAGCCATAAAGCACAGGTGGAGAAACAATAATAGAATAAAATAAAGTGTAAACGATTGAAATCTAATTGGTGATAGAATTATAAAATGAAAAAAATTGAAAAAAAAAAAAAAAGGAAGAAAAATTATTAAAGAAAATGAAAATGAAAAATTCAATTTGAGAATGAATAATAAAATAAAAACATAATAAAAACAAAGGAAGCTCAGTTGGAGAAAATGAAAAAAAATAAAATGAATGACAAAGAAACATGGTTGGAGAAAGTATGATAAAATAAAAAAAGAAAACTAAGAGAATAACTCAAATGGAGAAAGAATAAAAAAAAAATATTAAAAAAATTGAAACTCAAGCTTAAAAGCAGTTACCCATCTAGGTACTGACTGGGCTTGATGTTGCTTAACTTTGTTGCTTGTATGGGAACCGGTGTTTCAACGTAATGTGGCCATAAGCTGAATGATGAAAGGCAAAGATTGGAAAGTAAATTGAAAGATGGGAAATGATTCAGTGGGTGTAAAAAGAAACGGATTTAGAAAGTTAAAACCAGTTGGTGGATTTCGTTTATTTGAATCGAGATTAAAATCAGAAGTTTGACTTGTGAAAAGAAACAAGATAACAAAAAAGAAAAAATAAATGAAAAAGTTCAACAGCCAAAGAAAAATACGAACATGTTGGAGTGAACAAGTAAACATGAACATTCATTTCGCATGCAATCTTTTGTTGGCTGATAATTTCAAAAGCACATCTGCGCCTACAATCCTTGTGAAAGACAACCACACCTATCTGAAAAAGATTCTCCTAGCTCACATGGGCATTCATTTTTGTGCCTCTCATGCGTGATGGGTTGTCAATGTGCCATGGGGCAAAATTCAAATAATTTTCCCTTATTTCATCAGTACTCTGAGTAAAAATAGGGTTGTTTATGCTCCACTGAGAGTTAAATCTGACAAGTATGTGATCAGATAATACGATTACTCAATAATAACTCCTAGCAAAAACCCCAGTGAATATTTCTGCGATCCTTTTCCTTATTCTTGAACTTCATTCTCTCTTGCTCTCACCTCACTGACTTTCCTCTCTTAAATTAGAGGGTTTTTTTTTTGTCTTTTTTTTTTACTTTCTCTTATTTAGGTTTTTGCTAACAATTTCGGCTTCCTTTTTATTTTGTCCTCTCTCTTGCTTCTTCTGTTTGCCTTCATCTTTTCATTCCTCATCATATGCACATTTATATATGATTATTTTTTTTCAGTTCTTCTATAAGTATACGACTGCTTTTTATCATGTTCCTATCTCCATTCTTTCTCTCTCTCTGTCTCACTGTCATTAACAAACACACACACACACACACAGCTTGATGAAAGTTTTTGGAATTCACTCATTTTACAGAATCTGACCAACTGACCAAACATCCAAATCCACTTTGGAATTATATCTCGGCTAAACTGAGAACATTTTAGCATCACATATAGATCCATTTTTTTTTATTAAGACATTTTTT